>OY997264.1:655748638-656127399 GCA_963921465.1 Triticum timopheevii
TTCATAGTATTTAGAAAAAGGAAAAAAAGAAGAAGTAGTTTATATATAGTTGAACTAGCTAGTTGATTTAATAAACTAATTTATTTTACTATATATAGAAGTAGTTTGTTTTTAGTAAGTACTACTTATTTATTTATAGTAAGTGCTTAGTAGTTGAACTAGATAGTTGATTAATAAAACTAAATTATGAACGTAGGCCGGAAATGTCGTACTCATCGGACGACGATAACCGCCCGGGGGAGTGCGACTGGTGCCACGACAACCGAGGTATCTGCGACAGGTTCATTGAGCTGGACGAAGATCGGCGCTTCAGCATTAAGCTCGAGGAGACCTGCGATGTTCATACGGTACTCAACGACGACAATAGTTTTTTTCATAATTAAGCACGACTTCAACTATTTTAACGTGTATTTTTTATCTTTCCAATTCGACTAGCTTATCCCATGCTTTGCAAGACGCTATGTCTTGGAGAGGATGGGTATTGAAAACCATGAAAATTTTGAAACCAAAAAAATTATCCTAAGTACCGAACATGGTGTGGATTTTCAAGTAAAGTTGTACAATGCTCAGAGTGTAACCCATTTTGGTTGCAAAAATTGGGATGCATTTTGCAAGATGTATGGTCTTGATGAGGGTATGCTTGTCACCATGGATCTTGGTGATCCTACAATCGAGCAAGAGACACCTACGATTTGGGTCTTTGTGGATACACCTCCAGTTCTTCCCTCATGTGAGCTAAACATAGTTATTAAGTAATTTACATTGTTTATTTCAAAATATAATGTTGACAACTTATCTCCATTGACAGCTTATTTTCATTCTTCAAAGAATGTGCGGAAGATGATAGACAGAACGTACTACAATGAAGGCTCCGAATTAACTTATCAGGAGAAAACTCATCTGGTCGGATTTTGTACTGATCTTGAGAATTACAATATCTACAATCAAACTCCTCAACATTATGGTCAATACGTGCCACTAGTGCACGTGTTGAATTACGGTAACTACCATGGAGATACCCTGGTAAGATTATTTTTTACTATTACAACATCCGTGCATCTTTTTGCACACTTCTAAAACTAGTACATCATTGCTAACTACAAAGTTATTATTATGTTTTTCAACAGATAATCCCGAATGATTGTGTGCCTCATCTGACGTATACGCGTGGTAGCCTTCATGTTTTGAACATACTACCAGGTCGTCCTACGAATCTCAACTGTTCATACCGGGTTTCTAAAAGAAGTGGAGACATAACAATCAAAGAATGGAAAAAATGTATGGACAGTCGTAAGGAGCTTCTTGGAAGCAATAAGCAGCGAAAGGCAAGAATTGGAGACAGGATGATCGCCATTCTTCATAATGGAGAGTCGGGGTCTATATTGTTTTATGCTATTTTACCTTAAGGGTGTTTAGGTCCTACCTGATACTGATGATCATGTGCTAAGAACAATTATGTAGGATTGGGTTCGATGACTATATATGAGGATGATGATCGTATGACTTATTATTAATAACGAGTAGAAGTTGTATGATGATGCATGATTAGTAGGACTTGTTATTATATATATATATGATGATGTAATGATGCAAAAGCATGCATGAGCATGTTATGTCTGCTGGTGCAATGAACATAGCAGCAACGTTGATAAACAAAGCATGCATGATGTATATATGATGCATAACGTGTACAATGTGTAGTATCATAAAATACCAGCAAACGAAAAAGAATTAAAATGGAAACACAAAATTAAATGAAAAAGAAATCATAAAACTAAAAACCCACCAAACCTTATAGTACCGGTTGGTGTTACCAACCGGTACTAAAGGGCTCCAGGCCCCCGGAGCTGGCTAGTGCCACGTGGTTGCCCTTTAGCACCGGTTCGTGCCACTACAAAAAACCTGTTAATTCATGACGGATTTCCGATGACAATGTGGAAAACTGTCATGGACGACCTGGTACAGCCCCGCAAGCCCGCTGAAAGCCCGCTCAAGCCCGCCTAACTGTTCCCATATAAAAAGAGAACCCTAAATGCTCCTCCTCGGCCCCCTCCTCCCTCCCTCTCTGCAGCCCCCTCCCTCATCTCCCACAGCACGCCGCCACCCACCAGCTCTTCGCGTCCCTCCTCCCATAGCTCACCGCTGGCACTTACCCTCCCTCCCCCTCACCTCGCAGCTCCGGCAACTACCAGATCCGCCGCATCCCCCACCCATCCATCCCTCTCGCAACACATCTCTCTCTCCCTGGTTCAACCACTCATGCCGAGACCAACGCCGGACGATTTCGACGACGTCCGCCACCACGAGCTGTTCTCCGACCCCTTCGTCCTCCAGTCCGGCTGGATCCGTTGCTCCCGGTCTCCGGCGCTCGCCCGCGACCCCTAGCCATGGCTAGGGTTTCAGCTGCGGCATCATATCCAACGCTGCACATCTCCGGCGGCTCCTCTCCGTCCACAGCGCCTCTCCGGCAGCTCGTCTCTGTCCACATCGCCCCCTTGGAAATCACCTTGTGGGTTGCGCGGTGCTGTCGTTGTCCAACATCCAGCGGCGGGCGACCAACCCCTGGGCCGCCGTCGGCAACGCCTTCTTCTCTACCAAGGTTAGCCCCTCGTCTGACCCAGATCACACTAACCCGTCGCTGATGCCCCCTGACCCACCTCTCTTGATTTGGTCTGATCCCCCTGTGCGTGTATGCAGGAAGTGTTTGAGAGTCCCCCTGTTTGTGATCTGTTTATGAGTACTTGGCATTCAAGGAGCAGCCTGTCGATGAGCAGTAAGTTTCAGCATGAAATCTTAGCAGTCGTAGGTAAATTGTTCATTCTACTTGTAGTGAATAACCTCATGAATTCATTCTCTCCGTCTTTACAAAAGTTCCAGCAGGAAATTTGTGCTTGAGCTTGATTGACCCACTACTTCACATTCTGCCTTTGGGTTCAGAGTGTGTTCCTGACTCGCCCGATTGATGGCCTTTTTTTAATGGCAGATGTATTTGAGGGAGGCAGTGAGTAACCAAGTTACAATCTTATTGATGAGTTTTTTTTCCCAATCGCTATATACCAAGTTGCAATCTTGTTGATCCGTTATTCCCCTTTGTTCCTATATAGATAGTACTTCATGATGCACGTGTATATCGACAGTCGCTTCACTTCTGTTCCTATATAGATTGATAACAAAGGTCCAAACTGTTAGTGTCGATTGCCTAGTGTGGCTACTGCCCTCTCTAACTATACGGGTTTGTTGAGTGTGCATGCTGGCAAGGTGGTGCCAGCTGCTATCAGTGTGCCAGCTGCTATCGGTGCAGCAGCCGGTGTGTTGTGTGTGTGTGCTTCCTCTCTGAATCAAGATTTCTCTGAATTTCTTATGTATCTTGTACACTGCAGGGTACCAAGTAGAGACAAAACTGTAGGGTACTTAGTAGAGACAAATCCCTGCACTGTGGTATGTGGCCTTCTATCAAGATCTAATTCACTTTAGATTTTTTTCCCTAGGTCTTGGAGACATGATTTCTGCTACTGTATTAATATGTCAACATGTTCTATTTAGAGTTTTCTCCGTATGCATTTCTTTTTCTATCCTTGTTGTCTCCTGCAGCCCGGTGAATATGTACTCCAGAAATAAGTTTAATCCGAATCTAAGAAGAAAATTATATTGTTACATTGTGGCAGTCCTACAGTAAGAATATAGATGTTTAAACCTGTTTATTTGTGTACTGCACACATGTATTAGTGAGTCAATTTAGAGTAGTAGTACTACCATTGGTCGTGCACCTACTAGTACCAGTACCAAGGCCACGTGTTCGCTCACTCTATATCAACCTGGAGGCACAAACCGAGCTAGCACTTGCCAACACAGTGACACAATGCATTTTTTCTTTAACTCCTTTGCTCCATCACTAGGTCGCCCTCCTCAATAGTGCTCCTGACAAGTGATCCTAAATATTCTTTCTTGATTTTATTCCTCTCTTTTTATTTTGATAGCTTAGCACTCTAATTTTCTGACTATGATCTCTTGCTTTTGGTATGCAGGTCTAGGTAGCTTCGTAACAGCCATGGCGCACAATAGAGCTTCAGAGGGCGATCGCGATGGCCGTTGTTGAACTGAATCGTGATCAACCAAGGGTTAGTTCTCTACTGAGCGATTCGGCATATTGGATTCCACTATTATGATTTCTCCGTTATTTCCATTTGCCGGCTCAATTGCTACTGAACTGCACCTATTTAGTTGATCTAGTTCAGAGTTACGCATTTTTCACCAGGGTGTGATTCTGAACTAATTTGTTTGGGTCCCATGGATGTTGTTGGTTAATTTTATATCCTTACGCACTCGAATCTAAGTAAACCTATACATCCTAACCACCATTTCCGTACCTCTTAACATAACCATTTGCCTCTTATTTCTATAGTTCTATTAGTCACCATGGCTCTTAGTTATTTTGCATGCCATTTGGAGTTAACTTGGCATGTAAGTGTTGTTCACTAATGTAAATATTTAGTTTCATGTGTAAACTTGTTGAGATATTAACATTAGAAGCTTACACCAGCCAAGTCGACGAGCGGTGGCTCCGCGCCATGGATATCGTATGTTGGTGATGCATTTTTTTGTTGGATTTATATGGCCTCAAATGCTGCTGCTATAATACTTGAGTTCTGCAATGTATGTTCTATTATGTTGTCACTTATAGGTCAACTTGATTAGACTTTCATTTGACACATTTCTATTTGGATTAATTTGTAGCAACGTCAGGTTTATTGTTGTTTTAAACTAGATACTTTGTTATTCTCATTTGTAAGCACAATAAGATTTAAGTATATTGGAAAGCATGTAATTTGTTTTTTAAGTTTCTTCTACTATCTATTCATTCATTTCTACGAATGTCTAATGCTGTTGTGAATATGGTAGGTATGATTGGGTAGCATGCTACTTGCTGATGTCCATCACAATCCGCCATGACATATAGTTGCCATCAGGAGAGTCGACGACAAGAACATGAGTGACAACCTTAGTAGTTTATATGTTTTGTTGATGTAAATTGGATTGAACCAGTTCCTAATCCTTGCTGTGTGATATATTGTGTCAATATATGTTGTATATTATCATTTCATGGAGGATATGATAAATTGCTTCGGAAATATTGTACTTTGGAAATATTTGTGTAATGTATGGTGCTTTGGAAATATTGTTTTGGTCCAAAATTCGCATTATGATTTACAGGACATATTCGGTTGTGACAAAAAATAGTGTCCACGTAGGTGGCTGTTGGGGAACGTAGTAATTTCAAAAAATTTCCTACGCACACGCAAGATCATGGTGATGCATAGCAACGAGAGGGGAGAGTGTTGTCTACGTACCCTCGTAGACCGAAGCGGAAGCGTTGACGCAACATAGAGGAAGTAGTCGTACGTCCTCCCGGTCCAACCGATCCAAGCACCGTTACTCCGGCACCTCCGAGTTCGTGACACGCGTACAGCTCGATGACGCACCCTCGATCTCCAATCCAGTAGAGGCTCCGAGGGGGAGTTCCTGTCAGCACGACGGCGTGGTGACGATCTTGATGTTCTCCTGTCGCAGGGCTTCGCCTAAGCACCTCTACAATATGATCGAGGTGTAATATCGTGGAGGGGGGCACCGCACACGGCTAAGGAACGATCAATGATCAACTTGTGTGTCCTAGGGTGCCCCCCTACCCCCGTATATAAAGGAGGGAGGGAGGAGGTGGCCGGCCTCAAGGGGGGCGCGCCATAGGGAGGGGGAAACCTACTCCAAGTAGGTTTCCCTCTCTTTTCCTTATCTTATTTGGAGGGGGAAGGAAGGAGTACTAGTACTAGGAAGTAGTACTAGTAGTAGGAAGGAAGAGAGGGGGAAGGAGAAAGGAAAGGGGGGGCCGGCCCCCCTCCCCAATTCGGATTGGGCTTGGGGGGGCGCGCCCCCCTCCCTTGCTCCTTCTCTCTTCCTCCTACATGGGCCCAATAAGGCCCATATACCTCCCGGGGGGTTCCGGTAACCTCCCGGAGCTCCAAACTTCACCGGAACCTTTCTGGTGTCCAAATATATCCGTCCAATATATCAATCTTTATGTCTCGACCATTTCGAGACTCCTCGTCATGTCCGTGATCATATCCGGGACTCCGAACAACCTTCGGTACATCAAAATACATAAACTCATAATATAACTGTCATCGAAACCTTAAGCGTGCGGACCCTACGGTTCGAGAACAATGTAGACATGACCGAGACATGTCTCCGGTCAATAACCAATAGCAGGACCTGGATGCCCATATTGGTTCCTACATATTCTACGAAGATCTTTATCGGTCACACCGCACAACAACATACGTTGTTCCCTTTGTCATCGGTATGTTACTTGCCCGAGATTCGATCGTCGGTATCCAATACCTAGTTCAATCTCGTTACCGGCAAGTCTCTTTACTCGTTCCGTAATACATCATCTCACAACTAACTCATTAGTTGAAATGCTTGCAAGGCTTAAGTGATGTGTATTACCGAGAGGGCCCAGAGATACCTCTCCGACATTCGGAGTGACAAATCCTAATCTCGAAATACGCCAACCCAACAAGTACCTTCGGAGACACCTGTAGAGCACCTTTATAATCACCCAGTTACGTTGTGACGTTTGGTAGCACACAAAGTGTTCCTCCGGTAAACGGGAGTTGCATAATCTCATAGTCATAGGAACATGTATAAGTCATGAAGGAAGCAATAGCAACATACTAAATGATCGTGTGCTAAGCTAACGGAATGGGTCATGTCAATCAGATCATTCAACTAATGATGTGACCTTGTCAATCAAATAACAACTCCTTGTTCATGGTTAGGAAACATAACCATCTTTGATTAACAAGCTAGTCAAGTAGAGGCATACTAGTGACACTCTGTTTGTCTATATATTCACACATGTATTATGTTTCTGGTTAATACAATTCTAGCATGAATAATAGACATTTATCATGAAATAAGGAAATAAATAATAACTTTATTATTGCCTCTAGGGCATATTTCCTTCAGTCTCCCACTTGCACTAGAGTTAATAATCTAGTTCACATCGCCATGTGATTGAACACCAATAATCATATCTGTATATGATTAACACCCATAGTTCACATCGTCATGTGACCAACACCCAAAGGGTTTACTAGAGTCAATAATCTAGTTCACATCGCTATGTGATTAACACCCAAAGAGTACAAAGGTATGATCATGTTTTGCTCGTGAGAGAAGTTTAGTCAACGGGTCTGTCACATTCAGAGCCGTATGTATTTTGCAAATATTCTATGTCTACAATGCTCTGCACGGAGCTACTCTAGCTAATTGCTCCCACTTTCAATATGTATCTAGATCGAGACTTAGAGTCATCCAGATCGGTGTCAAAAACTTGCATCGACGTAACCCTTTACGACGAACCTTTTGTCACTTCCATAATCGAGAAACATATCCTTATTCCACTAAGGATAATTTTGACCGCTGTCTAGTGATCTACTCCTAGATCACTATTGTACTCCCTTGCCAAACTCAGTGTAGGGTATACAACAGATCTGGTACACAGCATGGCATACTTTATAGAACCTATGGCCAAGGCATAGGGAATGACTTTCATTCTCTTTCTATCTTCTGCCGTGGTCGGGTTTTGAGTCTTACTCAATTTCACACCTTGTAACACAGGCAAGAACTCTTTCTTTGACTGTTCCATTTTGAACTACTTCAAAATCTTGTCAAGGTATGTACTCATTGAAAAAACTTATCAAGCGTCTTGAACTATCTCTATAGATCTTGATGCTCAATATGTAAGCAACTTCACCGAGGTCTTTCTTTGAAAAACTCCTTTCAAACACTCCTTTATGCTTTACAGAATAATTCTACATTATTTCTGATCGACAATATGTCATTCACATATACTTATCAGAAATGTTGTATTGCTCCCACTCACTTTCTTGTAAATACAGGCTTCACTGCAAGTCTGTATAAACTATATGCTTTGATCAACTTATCAAAGCGTATATTCCAACTCCGAGATGCTTGCACCCGACCATAAATGGATCGCTGGAGCTTGCACACTTTGTTAGCTCCCTTTGGATCGATAAAACCTTCTGGTTGCATCATATACAACTCTTCCTCCAGAGATCCATAGAGGAATGCAGTTTTTACATCCATTTGCCAATATGACCTAAACGGCAGTGCCACAAATAAGTTGCACTATCATTATTAACTTTGCATATTTTGGTTTCAATATTATGAATATGTGTATCACTACGATCGAGATCCAATGAACCATTTTCATTGGGTGTGTAACCATATAAGGTTTTATTCATGTAAACAGAACAACAGTTTATTCTCTTACTTAAATGAATAACCGTATTGCAATAAACACGATCAAATCATATTCATGCTCAACGCAAACACCAAATAACATTTATTTAGGTTCAACACTAATCGCGAAAGTATAGGGAGCGTGCGATGATGATCATATCAATCTTGAAACTACTTTCAACACACATCGTCACTTCACCCTTAACTAGTTTCTGTTTATTCTGCAACTCCCATTTCGAGTTACTACTCTCAGCAACTGAACCAGTACCAAATACCGAGGGGTTGCTATAAACACTAGTAAAGTACACATCAATAACATGTATATCAAATATACCTTTGTTCACTTTGCCATCCTTCTTATCCACCAAATACTTGGGGTAGTTCTGCTTTCAGTGACCAGTCCCTTTGCAGTAGAAGCACTTAGTCTCAGGCTTAGGTCCAAACTTGGGATTCTTCACTTGAGCAGCAACTTGCTTGCCGTTCTTTTTGAAGTTCCCTTCTATCCCTTTGCCCTTTTCTTGAAACTAGTGGTCTTGTTAACCATCAACACTTGGTGTTCTTTCTTGATTTCTACCTTCAACGATTTCATCATCATGAAAAACTCGGGAATCATTTTCATCATCCCTTGCATACTATAGTTCATCACGAAGTTCTACTAACTTGGTGATGGTGACTAGAGAATTCTGTCAATCACTATCTTATCTGGAAGATTAACTCCCACTTGATTCAAGCAATTGAAGTACCCAGACAATCTGAGCACATGCTCACTAGTTGAGCGATTCTCCTCCATCTTTTAGCTTATAGAACTTCTTGAGGACTTCATATCTCTCAACTCGGGTATTTGCTTGAAATATTAACTTCAATTCCTGGAACATCTTATATGGTCCATGATGTTCAAAACATCTTTGAAGTCCTGATTCTAAGCCATAAAGCATGGTGCACAAAACTATCAAGTAGTCATCATATTGAGCTAGCCAAACGTTCATAACGTCTGCATGTGCTCCTGCAATAGGTCTGTCACCTAGCGGTGCATTAAGGACATAATTCTTTTGTGCAGCATTGAGGATAAACCTCAGATCGCGGATCCAATCCGCATCATTGCTACTAACATTTTTCAATACAATTTTCTCTAGGAACATATCAAAATAAACATATGAAAGCAACTACGCAAGCTATTGATCTTACAACATAATTTGCAAAATACTACCAGGACTAATTCATGATAAATTTAAGTTCAATTAATCATATTACTTAAGAACTCCCACTTAGACAGACATCTCTCTAGTCATCTAAGTGATCACGTGATCCAAATCAACTAAACCATAACCGATCATCACGTGAGATGGAGTAGTTTTCAATGGTGAACATCTTATGTTGATCATATCTACTATATGATTCACGCTCGACCTTTCGGTCTCCGTGTTCCGAGGCCATATCTGCATATGCTAGGCTCGTCAAGTTTAACCTGAGTATTCCGCGTGTGCAAAACTGGCTTGCACCCGTTGTAGATGGACGTAGAGCTTATCACACCCGATCATCACGTGGTGTCTGGGCACGACGAACTTTGGCAACGGTGCATACTCAGGGAGAACACTTCTTGATAACTTTAGTGAGAGATCATCTTAAAATGCTACCGTCAATCAAAGCAAGAATAAGATGTATAATAGATAAACATCATATGCAATCAAAATATGTGACATGATATGGCCATGATCATCTTGCGCCTTTGATCTCCATCTCCAAAGTACTGTCATGATCTCTATCGTCACCGGCACGACACCATGATCTTCATCATCTTGATCTATATCAATGTGTCATCACATGGTTGTCTTACCAACTATTGCTCTTGCAACTATTGCTATCGTATAGCGATAAAGCAAAGCAATTATTTGGCACTTGCATCTTATGCAACAAAGAGACATCCATAGGGCTTCTGTCAGTTGCCGATAACTTCAACAAAACATGATCATCTCATACAACAACTTATATCTTATCACGTCTTGACCATATCACATCACAACATGCCCTGCAAAAACAAGTTAGACGTCCTCTACTTTGTTGTTGCAAATTTTACGTGGCTGCTACGGGCTGAGCAAGAACCGTTCTTACCTACGCATCAAAACCACAACGATAGTTCGTCAAGTTAGTGATGTTTTAACCTTCACAAGGACCGGGCGTAGCCACACTCGGTTCAACTAAAGTTGGAGAAACTGACACCCGCTAGTCACCTGTGTGCAAAGCACGGCGGTAAAACCAGTCTCGCGTAAGCGTATGCGTAATGTCGGTCCGGGCCGCTTCATCCAACAATACCGCCGAACCAAAGTATGACATGCTGGTAAGCAGTATGACTTATATCGCCCACAACTCACTTGTGTTCTACTCGTGCATATAACATCAAACCATAAAAACCTAGGCTCTGATACCACTGTTGGGGAACGTAGTAATTTCAAAAAAATTCCTACGCACACGCAAGATCATGGTGATGCATATCAACGAGAGGGGAGAGTGTTGTCTACGTACCCTCGTAGACCGAAGCGGAAGCGTTGACGCAACGTAGAGGAAGTAGTCGTACGTCCTCCCGGTCCAATCGATCCAAGCACCGTTACTCCGGCACCTCCGAGTTCTTGACACGCGTACAGCTCGATGACGCACCCTCGATCTCCAATCCAGTAGAGGCTCCGAGGGGGAGTTCCTGTCAGCACGACGGCGTGGTGACGATCTTGATGTTCTCCTGTCGCAGGGCTTCGCCTAAGAACCGCTACAATATGATCGAGGTGTAATATCATGGAGGGGGGCACCGCACACGGCTAAGGAACGATCAATGATCAACTTGTGTGTCCTAGGGTGCCCCCCTACCCCCGTATATAAAGGAGGGAGGGAGGAGGTGGCCGGCCTCAAGGGGGGCGCGCCATAGGGAGGGGGAAACCTACTCCAAGTAGGTTTCCCTCTCTTTTCCTTATCTTATTTGGAGGGGGAAGGAAGGAGTACTAGTATTAGGAAGTAGTACTAGTAGTAGGAAGGAAGAGAGGGGGAAGGAGAAAGGAAAGGGGGGGCCGGCCCCCCCTCCCCAATTCAGATTGGGCTTGGGGGGGCGCGCCCCCCTCCCTTGCTCCTTCTCTCTTCCTCCTACATGGGCCCAATAAGGCCCATATACCTCCCGGGGGGTTCCGGTAACCTCCCGGAGCTCCAAACTTCTCCAGAACCTTTCCGGTGTCCAAATATATCCGTCCAATATATCAATCTTTATGTCTCGACCATTTCGAGACTCCTCGTCATGTCCGTGATCATATCCGGGACTCCGAACAACCTTCGGTACATCAAAATACATAAACTCATAATATAACTGTCATCGAAACCTTACGCGTGCGGACCCTACGGTTCGAGAACAATGTAGACATGACCGAGACATGTCTCCGGTCAATAACCAATAGCGGGACCTGGATGCCCATATTGGTTCCTACATATTCTACGAAGATCTTTATCGGTCACACCGCACAACAACATACGTTGTTCCCTTTGTCATCGGTATGTTACTTGCCCGAGATTCGATCGTCGGTATCCAATACCTAGTTCAATCTCGTTACCGGCAAGTCTCTTTACTCGTTCCGTAATACATCATCTCACAACTAACTCATTAGTTGACATGCTTGCAAGGCTTAAGTGATGTGTATTACCGAGAGGGCCCAGAGATACCTCTCCGACATTCGGAGTGACAAATCCTAATCTCGAAATACGCCAACCCAACAAGTACCTTCGGAGACACCTGTAGAGCACCTTTATAATCACCCAGTTACGTTGTGATGTTTGGTAGCACACAAAGTGTTCCTCCGGTAAACGGGAGTTGCATAATCTCATAGTCATAGGAACATGTATAAGTCATGAAGGAAGCAATAGCAACATACTAAACGATCGTGTGCTAAGCTAACGGAATGGGTCATGTCAATCAGATCATTCAACTAATGATGTGACCTTGTTAATCAAATAACAACTCCTTGTTCATGGTTAGGAAACATAACCATCTTTGATTAACAAGCTAGTCAAGTAGAGGCATACTAGTGACACTCTGTTTGTCTATATATTCACACATGTATTATGTTTCCGGTTAATACAATTCTAGCATGAATAATAGATATTTATCATGAAATAAGGAAATAAATAATAACTTTATTATTGCCTCTAGGGCATATTTCCTTCAGTGGCCACGTCATTCCACATGGCATTGGTCCATGACGGTCCGTTCCGTCACAACCTAGTTTGGGCTTGGGCGGGCCTAAGGAAGTTCCATGACGGCCAAGAACCGTCATGGAAGCTATGATCTCAAATTATGACGCGATATACATGACGGATTTCAAGTCCGTCATGGATGGGCACGCATGACAGATTTTGCTTGATCTGTGACAGCTAAGGACCGTCACGTATTAATAGATTTCTTGTAGTGTGCTGAACCGGTACTAAAGGGGGGGGGGCTTTAGTGACCACAAATTAGTGCCGGTTATGTAACCGGCACTATAGGTCCTTACGAACCGGTGCTAATGCCCGGTTCTGCACTAGTGTACTACCAACTACATGTCTTTGCTGAGAAAACAGTACTTGATGAAAACTGCCACCTCTTCGCATCACAAGTTCCCTGAGATCCGCGCGACGAGCACGTCTTCCGACGGTCGGGTCGCATGAGATCGCGTGTCTCAAGGTTCTTATCATTCATATATGCCCATGCCTTCAATTAGAAACATTGCAACCTATATGAGATTGAGATACCATATTACAGGCCGGTTTGGAGGAAGAAAAGGATACCAGAGAGAAGCGCAAGGCCGGATAGGAGGAACAGCAGCAATCAGAACAGGCGGACATGGCAAGAGAACGGGCGGAAAGAGCGAAGCACCATTTTGAAACCTGAGAAATGCTGCAGGCAGAAACAAAGGCTATGCGCCCGAGGAAAAGCTTGAGGTTGGAACTTTCTCTTAATGTAGTCACCAACCAGTATATACCGATGGACAATGCTAACATGACTCTCCTCATCTTATATGCGGCGTAAGGGGTAGGTAGAGGTCAGTCGGCTGAAAATTGATTTTGGGTCAGTCGATTTGATTTCAGCAGTCAGATGCAAAACCAACGCCCAGATGGCCTTCTTCAACCCCCTGCCACCCCTTTCTTCTTCCGCAAATGCCCCATATGTACTACCGGCCAAACCACCACCCGCCACCCGCCCATGGCCGGCAGCGCTCCCGCGTCAGCCTCGCCGGCCCACCCTCCCCTCACTGTCGCCCACCGCCATGATGGGACCACCCCTGGCCAACCCCTCTAAACAGCAAAGCACCAGACTTTTTCGATGAGCCCTGCACCGCTACCCCCCCCCCTCTCCCGGGCCTCGCTTTGCTTGCCCCGACGCCGTTGGCGGCGGCCCCGGTACTCCGCGCGGCTGACGCTTTCTTCTTCCCAAAAGAATTGACTGACCAAGATATCAAATTACGTCCAACTAAACCGGTGATGTAAATATTGCTGATCCGCTATATATCGATGGAGCTTGATCTTAGCTAGCTAGGTGGCGTCCGTCAAGTGAGTAGCATGTTGGTTCCCGCTGGGCAAACACACAACACCTTTTCTCTCTCTCTAATATAAACATATCCTCACCGACGAACCGACCTCTTTTTCCAATGCAATTTTGCACATTCTACATGGCCAGTCGTTCAAATAGCATCAAATTTATATCCGCCCACAAGTGTTGCCAATGTATTCGGTCACTGGTTGGACGCTATTCCAAATAAGTTCAAAGCAATTATAAGTGTGGGAGAGTATGCCTTAATTTGGTGCTCTGTATATGTAGAAGCGATTTGGTTTTAATGAAACAAATGCTTCTCCTCTGCAGTTCCGTTGTACGCACTCGCTCCATATGTGGTCTATGCTACAACAACCCGAGTACCGACCACTGTTCAAGGCGGTGTGTACGCGGTTGGAGCAGGTGGCTATGGAGGTTTTTTCCAACATGGGTGGCAGCATAACCTCCAGATCGATCCACCACCACCTTTGACATAGCTCACGAGGAGCCTTCTGGATGCTTCCATAGGGGTGGGGGTTTGTGATGAACCACCTCGTTTCAAATATGCCAAGGACGCCAAAGGGTCATCGAAAGCATAGAGCGCTCAATATCCGACAAAGGGTCAACAATTTTCCGACACTCAAAGTAATGCAGCAGCGAGCAGAACAAAGCGACATACAATGCAGCAAGCCATTTCTATTCAACAATAAATAATAATCCATGGAGCAAACAACATAGTGCGTTGTTACTAATTAAGGATTGACGATCCCACATTCTCCCACTTCCAACAAACAATAACATCACACTCGACTAATAAGTTGCTAGCCCTTTTCTGCTGGCCGAGTGGGCAATGGATCCACCTGGAACACAATCTCGTTGCCCTTCTCTTTTTTACCCCATGAAACAATCAACCTATCTGCAACATGGCTAGAGATACGACACGCAATCAAACACGATGAAGAACGAAAACAAGTAGGGGACACAAGATTTAACGTGGAAAACTCCTCCAAGACGAAGGGGAAAGAACCACGGGCGCCAGCCAGCCAAACTTTACTATATCAGGAAAGGTTAAAAATGTCGGGGATTTACAACTGATCAACTTATCCCATGTGGCGGCTCACAAGAGGTATATATAACACAGGTGACCTAGGTCAATACTGATTGGCCCAAGCCTACCGGCGATAGGCCTCGCTCCGCTCGCTCGTCAAAAGTTAGTCTTTCTCTTTATACTTGAATTTGAAGCATAATATAACAAACTCCACCTTGAGACAAATTCCATCTTGTAGCATGAATGAGAACCTCCTCCCTGAACAACAAAGAAAACACTTTCGATGCCAAACAGCCAATAGGGCTAATGAGTTATACCAACTAAGTCTGAGCAAAGCTCAAACTTAGCACCAGGAACTAGCTTTGTCAATATATGAGCAGGATTATCATGAGTACTAATCTTGCATACCTTCAGTTTACCTTGCTCAACAATGTCTCGAACATAATGATATTTGGCATCAATGTGCTTTGTTCTCTCATGGAGCGTCTAATTCTTAGTGAGGTATATGGCACTTTGATTGTCACAAAACAAGTTAATGCAAGAATTATCTCCACAAAGCTCAGCATACAAACCTTTCAGCCAAACTGATTCTTAACATGCTTCCGATATAGTCATGTATTCTGCTTCAGTGGTAGACTGGGCAACTACTGGCTGCAACGTTACCCTCCAACTCACGGCCCAACCACCAACTATGAGCACATGACCTATAAGGGACCTCCTCTTCTTGTCCAAATATCTAAAAGCAGAATCTGAATCCACATAGCCAGCTAGTCCCTCACCAGTTCCGTCGAATTTCAAACAAGCATTGGAAGTGCCAAGAAGGTACCTGAAAATCCACTGAACAGCCTGCCAATCTTCCAATGTACTTGGAAGTGCCACGAAGGTATCGACTGGCCAAACTCATTGCAAATGACAAACCAGGCCTAGAACACACCATGACATGCATTAAAGAACCAACATCACTGGAATATGGAACTCTTGACATATACTCAAACTCCTCATCATTACTAGGAAAATGAGAAGATGATAATTTGCAATGAGGAGCAATGGGAGTGCTTACTGACTTATCATCATGCAAGTTGTTGGGGATGTAACTACTGGGTATGACCCACCCAGGAGGGGCCGGGGTCATGCTACGGACGACTTAAGATGAAGAAGCCCAAGAAGATATGAAGATGGCGGTTCATAAAGCAAGCTTATTGAAGGCCCAAGACCCGGAGGTGACTTGAGGCCCAAAGGGATGAGCCGTCGTATGTTTAACTTGTTCTGTAAGGCAAGTGTTGTTAGAAACCGAGCCGGTCACGTTGTGTGAGCTGGCCGGGACTCTGTAATCCACCAGGACTCAACCTGTGCATATAAAGGTGAGACCCGGTGACGGGTTAACTCAAGAAACAATTGATCGAGTACTAGGTCAAGCGTATTCGCTCCCTGCTAATCGAAACACAAGCAATACAATCAAAAGCAGGAGTAGGCTTTTACCTCATTGAGAGGGGCCGAACCTAGGTAAAAACTCTCTGTGTCCTTTGTCCCGCTTAACCCCTTGAAGCTAACCTAGCTGCGATGGCTCCACACCTAAGTCCTTTTGCTAGGGCATCTATCGTGTTAAATCCACGACACATGTTGAAACGATGAAGAACTTTCTTAATGTAACTCTGCTGACTAGGAAATAACAAACCAGAATTTTGGTCCCTTGTAGTCTCCATACCTAGAATTTTCTTAGCAGGACCAAGATCCTTCATCTCAAACTCACTATTTAACTATGCCTTTAAAGTATTGATCTATTTCTTGCCCTTGGCAGCAATCAACATACCTTCTATAGATAACAACAAGTATATAGGTGATCCATCAACAAATTTAATGTAAACACAACTATCATATGAAGACCTCTTAAATCCATGTGCTATCATAAATGAATCAAACCTTTTATACCACTGTATCAGAGACTGTTGCAAACCATATAGGGGCCTCTTTAACTTGCAAACAAATTTCCCCCTACCAGGCGCTATGAAACCTTCCGGTTGGTCCATGCAAATCTCCTCCTCCAGTTCACCATGTAGAAAAGCGGTCTTGACATCTAACTCATCAAGCTCAAGATCATGCATAGCAACAATACCAAAAAGTGCACAAATGGAACAATGCTTGACAATTGGAGAGAACACATCATTATAATCAATATCTGGTGATACATCCATTTTGCATCATGTTTTTATGTTGATATTTTTGCATTATGGGTTGTTATTACACTTTAGGATACAATTCTTATGCCTTTTCTCTCTTATTTTACAAGATTTACATGAAGAGGGAGAATGCCGGCAGCTGGAATTCTGGACTGAAAAGGAGCAAATCTGATATACCTATTTTGCACAACTCCAAATATCCTCAAACTTTACGAAAAAATGTTTTGGAGTACATTAAAAAATATTGGGCGAAGAAGTACCAGAAGGGGACGCACCAGGTGGCCACAAGCCTGAACCCCTGGCCTGGCTCTGGTGCTCATCTTCTGCTATACAAAGCGTTTTGACCTAAAAAAATCATGAGAAGGCTTTCGGGATGAAACGCTGCTGTCTCGAGGCGAAACCTGCGCAGAAGCAATCTAGGGCTCCGACGGAGCGATTCTGCCGGAGAAACTTCCCTCTGGGAGGGGCTAATCGAAGCCATCATCAGCACCAACGATCCTCTCATCGTGGGAGGATCAATCTTCATCAACATCTTCAACTGCACCATCTCATCTCAAACCCTAGTTCATCACTTGTATTCAATCTTTGCTTCAAAACCTCAGATTGGTACCTGTAGGTTGCTAGTAGTGTTGATTACTCTTTGTAGTTGATGCTAGTTGGTTTACTTGATGGAAGATCATATATTCAGATCCTTAATGATATTTATTACCCTCTGATCTTTAACATGAACATGCTTTGTGAGTAGTTACTTTTGTACCTGAGGACATGGGAGAAGTCTTGTTATAAGTAATCATGTGAATTTGGTATTTGTTTGATATTTTGATGAGATGTATGTTGTCTTTCCTCTAGTGGTGTTATGTGAACGTCAATTACATGACACTTCACCATTATTTGGTCCTAGGGGATGGCATTGGGAAGTAGTAAGTAGATGATGGGTTGCTAGACTGGCAGAAGCTTAAATCCTAGTTTATCCATTGCTTTGTAAGGGGCTGATTTGGATCCACATGTTTAATGATATGGTTACATTTATCTTAATTCTTCTTTCATAGTTGCGGATGCTTGCGAGAGGGGTTAATCATAAGTGGGAGGCTTTCCCAAGTAAGGACAGCACCCAAGCACCGGTCCACCCACATATCAAATTATCAAAGCAGCGAACGTGAATCGTATGAGTATGATGAAAACTAACTTGACGATAATTCCCATGTGTCCTCGGGGGTGCTTTACTTCATATAAGAGTTTATCCAGGCTTATCCTTTGCCATAAACAGGATTGGGCCACCTTGTTGCACCATTTTTACACTTGTTACTTGTTTCCCATTATGAATTACCATGCAACCAAACTATCTGTTACCGATAATTCAGTCCTTGCAGAAAATACCTTGCTGAAAACCGCTTGTCATTTTCTTTTGCTCCTTGTTGGGTTCGACACTCTTACTTATCGAAAGGACAATGATTGATCCCCTATACGTGTGGGTCATCACCTGGTATCTGACTGAAGCCCATAGCCACTAACCTTGCCTTAAACCTCGCGGGCTCACTAGGAGACAAACACTCCTTTCTTTTGAAGATCCATTTGCAGCAAACGGTTTTCTTATGTTTAGGCAAGTGCACAACTGTAAGTGCATCAAGTGCCCCCTTGGTTTTGGAGTATTGAAGACAAATAGGTTGAGTGACTAATGTGTTTCTGATTCTACACAAGAGTTATAGTCCCGGAAGATTTGGTTTAACACATGGAAGAGGACCCCTAAAAATATATTTCTTCAAGTGAAGAAATTGGTGACCAAATTGGTACAGCCTTTGAAGAAATTGATGTGAGAACTTTGAACCTTGAAGACTTTCGTTTTCGCAGTCTCTTTTATCTTATTTGAGTCATAGGAAAACTATACTATTAAAGGGGTTCTAGGTGAAACATATTTCACATTTCCAAAGTGATGCTCAAACCTATACTACTCTAGCCGCTTTGAGTGAAGCCTTTGGAAATCTCCAGTACAGTTGACCAATTTACTAGTGACAGTGACGAAGTTCATCTGGTCACTGACGAATTTGGTCACACTTAGGAGTTAGGATTTGGCCAGTGCGATCTGCCTAAAAGTGAGGAAACTAAGTGCCCCGACGAATTTGAGAGTTCAAATTCCGACCATTGCTGCGCCACGGGCGAGTTATCGACTGGATCTTTATCCTGATAATGGTCGAACCAGAGAAGGGCATTTATGACAATTCATGTCAGGTTGCCCTTGGCTATAAATAGCCGCCCCCACAACCACTTGTTGGTTGGATGCTCCGAGAGAACTTGACACTTGTCATAAGAGAGCAACCCATCCTTTGTCGACTTTGAGAGAATCCTAAGTGAGGTAAAACCCAGAGACAAAGTGATTGAGCATCTATTTCGTCACTCCGATTTTCATCAAATTCCTCAGAGATTGACGAATTTAAAAAATCTTCCATTCACACACCCCCTCTGTGAGTTAACCTGCGCTTTCAATTGGTTTCAGAGAAAGGTACTCCCTTGTTCTGTGTGATTTTGGTTTAACCACTTTGACTTTTAGTTATGTCGACCACATTTATGATCAAGGTATCCGCTATGTGCCCCATCTTCGATGGCACAGACTATCCTTACTTGAAGAACAAGATGCGCATGCACCTTGAGGCAATTGACAACGACCTCTGGTTCATCATTGAGAATGGTGTTCCTGATATTTCTCCTAGCATCAACGGTGTTGATGTGAAGAGATTCAAGCAACTCGACTCTCAAGCGAAGAACATCATATATGGACATCTCAACAAAGGATAGTATGGATGTGCGAGTGCTCTGGAAACTGCAAAGCTTATCTAGGATAGGCTTTCCAAGGTCAATGAAGGCATTTCCACACAGCGTGACTCACGTGTTGATGTGCTCCGCAATCTCTTCAACCTCTTCAAAAGACTCCGCAATGAAAAGACAGACTTTCGATCGCCTCACCGATATCTCCAATGAGCTTCAAGCTCTCGGTGCTGCTGACGTCATTAATCATGAGGTTGTGAAGAAATTGCTGAGGCCTCTAGATAGTTCCTTTGACACCTTACCCCTGATGATTCAAGAGCGTCCTGATTACAAAGCACTTGATCCGGCTGATATCCTTGAGAGGCTCAATACTCATGAATTTTAGCAAGCTGAGAAGAGAGATATGTATGGTAACAGGTATGGACGACCTCGCGCTCTGAAGGAAAAGGCCAAGGCAATTTCTTCATCTGAGGAAGAAGCATATGACTGCACTACTAATGGTGTGAGGAAATAGACAAAGAGCTGGCTATGCTTGTGAGAAAGTTCCAGAAGTTTTCCAAGAGAAATATCTTTGGAAAGTCTTCAAAGTAGGACTCGAAGAACACTGGAGAAGCTTCTGCTTGAGACTACGACAAGAGAACATGCCACAAATGCAAAAAGGCAGGCCATTACATCTTTGACTACCCTCTCTGGAAAAGGGAGTCAAGACGAAGAAGTCTAACAGAGATGATGACTCTGATGACAAGAAGGAATCCTCAAAGTCTTCATCAAAATCTTCATCTCGCAAGAAAAGCAATTCTAGCATAGCTCGTGCATTCATTGGGAAGGAAATGGACCTTGGCGGCGACAGGATGGGGCTAATCGACGGCAGCTTAAATGTCGATTTCGTCGCCGGTGGGTGAGGAGAAGGCACGGGAGAGGCAGTGGGACTGCAAGCTGGGGGTGCGGAATGGTTATTTCACATGAAACCATATGTAAAAATCGGACACATGTTGGCCCAACCCATCAGTACTAATAGTGGAATCAGTCTTGAGCATTGGTGAAGTATACACCAACCAAAAAGTAATCCCATAGTGACATGAACACTATCTTACATGTTTTCAACTCTTATAAACAATAAACTGAACAAGCAATATATAGCTGAAGGTGACAAAATAGTGCTTCGTTAAGCTTAAGGTGTCTATCTAAGCATGAAAGGCCTGCCAAGCATATTTCTCTCCCTGAAGAACTTCTTTTTGTGCCTTTTCTTCCCACAAGTAAACTCTTCAGCATCACTCGGATGCAAGATCTGGAATCTATCCGGGCAGAATGCGCACCTACTCTTGAAACGGCACATCGGCTTTTCTGTAACATGCCACACATACATAAATGGAATTAACATGCATGAATACAATTAGTTAATCTGGAGGAACTAGATAGATTAGGTAATTTACCCAAGAGGGTGCATGTCTCGACCACCAACCGTCTAGAGCGGCGCTCGAACCGCAGCTCGGCAAAGAAGTACTTCTGTTCAGTGTCGTCAGTGGCATCCCTCCGCCGGGCCCAGAAGCCGACATGGTACCAGAAGTCCTGCCTGAAGCCGACACAGGCGACCCTGGGCACTTCCATGGGCTCCGCAGCAGGATAGAACATAACATCCTGCGTGCACACACACGAACATATAGTTAGTGATCTTACTGATGGTCAAAGTAAATCTTAAATTACGCATTAGGCCATATATGGAGTATATCCAAATGGGGGATTACATGACATAAAATAGCGTACCGGGTTCCTGGAGTTGTAATGGCCGAGGGCAAAGATGGTGTACATGTTGGCAGCGAGGGCAAAACGCTCACTGTCACCAAATATATACGTTAACATGCATGCACACACCGACACACGAACACAAGTACTACGTCAATTCAGTAATAACTAAACTAAATTGAGAGAGAGAGAGAGAGAGAGAGAGAACGTATGGAAGTATAATAAATAAATTAAGACGGAATTCTCACTGTTTTCTCTGGCGATCAAAGGAAGGGAAGTCGACGGCGTCGGCGTCGGGGTCAGCACCGGCGGAAGAGAAGAAGGATCCCATAGTCGTCCGTTTTCGTCGATTCTATTATCTTTTTTTTTCTTTTTTTTGAGGTTATCTTTTTTATTTTTCGAGGGGTGGGGAATTGATTGTGTGATCTGCCGCACAGCCCCTGTATATATGGGGCTGTTTGGATGGTAGCCCCAACGTGCCATGCCAATAATTTGGCGTTGACCGAGGGGGGTGGCGTGCATTTGGTTCACAGCCAATATTTTGGATCCCAGCCAAAATTTTGGTCGCCGGTTCAGTTTCTGCAGTCCGCGCGTGGGTGAGGCGCTGGCGGTGAATTCCTTCGCCAAAACATTGGCACGACCAATTTTGGTAGGGCTGCCATGGGTAGCATCCAAACAGGCTCTATATCTCCGGCTGGCCACGGGGCAAATCAAGTCGGATCGCCTCCTCCTAGTCGCCTACAAGTAGAAACTCAAATAAGGCCCACGTTCAGAATTTGGGAATCAGTATCAGACAGACTCTCGATGACGTACGCATTTTGGCTGCCTAATAAGACGTACAATATTCTGTTGGCAAACCGTATTCGCAGTTCATTGGGGCGACTTGACGGCGCGTCGCACAGGGGTGCCCCTGACTGGGACGGCCCATTTTTTTTCGTTTCTATCTCTTTTTTTTTCGGTCAAAGTAAAATACAAATTCGGAAAGAAAAGGAAAAACAAGAAACATGTGTAAAAGAAGACAAAGATAGAAACGAAAAAACAAAAAGGGAAAATAAATACGTAGTCAAGAGTCTGTCTGATTCCCAAATTTTTGTATATTTCTTTATATTTTTTGTTTTTCAGAAAAAAATTGTTCAAATTTTTAAAAAAGTTTCCGTTTTCAAAATTATCTTCACAAATTTTAACAGGTTTGTTTTTTCAGAAATGTTCGGTAATTGCAAAATTGTTTGCGTTATCCAATTTTTTCATGTTTTCAACAGAAAATACACAAATTCAAAAATGTTCCTGCTTTTTTTAAAAGAACATTTACTGTGTTAAAAAAACATTGTTAAAAAATCGCTTTTTTAAAAGAACATTTACTGTTCCCAATTTTTTCACCCATTAAAAGAAAATACACAAATTCAAAAAATGTTCTTTTTAAAACAAGCGCTTTTAAAAATTATTCTCAGATCCGGAAAAAATGTTCGCTTTTTTTAGCTGCAAAAAAGAAATGTTCGCTTAGGGTGAGGAAAATAGCAAGGGCGAGGCCCAAACAAACAACCCAACGTACGTACGAGTCTACCCCTCACCGATATCTCCGATCCACCAGGGTTCAAGTCCTAGTGCTCGCATTATTCCTGAATTTATTTTAGGATTTCCGACGATGCGCTTTCAGTGGGAGAAGACGTTCCCGTTGACAACGAGGCGCCTACAGTGACTTCATAAATTTCGAGATGATATGTCCGTCTCTCGGAGATGCTCATAGGGGTAGGCTGTGCGTGTGTGCGTTCATAAGGGTGAGTGTATGGGTGTATGTATGAGCGCTTGGGTCTATACTGTGTTCAAAACAAGAAGAAGAAAAAATGTACACACATGTCTCCAATTGGACGCTGTTTAGGATTCATTGTCCGTGTAGGCCAGCGCCCTCCCCGTCATGTAATATATATACACCCAATGAGAACCAGATCCATGCAACAGATATATTTTTGGTCCCCATAATTTCTGTGAATTATTAGGTCGATTGGGTTGCAGCTGCACGACACGACGACTAATCGACAAAAGCAGGCAGAAAGGAGAGTATATACGTACAATCCGTCGACGATCATAGCTAGGAAGAAGAGGATCGATCGATCCATTGGATGGGATCCTGGTTCTCTTCCGTCGCCGGCGCCCACTACGTTGATTACATGCGTACAATCGTCATTCCAAAGGATGTCGTACAAGGTTTGGGCAATGCAAAGGTTCCCGTGTCATTATAACCATACATGCATGGATATTAGGCCACAATAAAGGGTATAGCTTGCATGTTTCACTTAGATTTTTCGTCTCATAATTATTGTTTCCTCTTATGGCAACTCTATAAACATATATTTAGAGTGAGCTTAACCATGTAGCGTTGGTACCAGATTAAATCCTAACCCGTCTATCCAACACACACACAGAGGAAGAAAAAATGTAGAGACAGGGAGAGGGGGTGAGAGAGATGAGATATTGATGTGGACAGAGAGCAACGTTGGGAGTGCATAGATTTTCGGCACTGGTGGTAGACCGTCAAAGGGAGCTGCTCGATTAGGATGGTGCAATGAGGGGGTATAATGTTCATGGTATAAAAGGTGCCCAGTCTAATAAAAAGAGTGCATGCATACGATTGTGCAAGGTTTAGCCAATGCAACATAAAGTTTCCCCTATCATTATAACCATAGGGATACTATGCTACGATGAAGGGTATAACTTGCATGTTTCACTTATTTCCATCTCATAATTATAGGTTTCTCTTATGGCAATTCTATAAAAATATATTCCGAGTGAGCTTAACCACATAGCATTGGCACCTGGATTAAATCATAATCCGTCTATATGTACACACACACACACACACACACACACACACACACACACACACACACACATAGGAAGCAAAAAGGTAGAGAGGCACATGGGGTAAGAGAGATTGGATATTGATGTCTGTTAGAAGGGGGAGAGAGGATTGGTGGAATAGTCTGTTGTATTGCTTGAGCCTCGTGGGCATATATATAGGAGTACATGGTCATCTTGGAATACAAGTCAAGAAAGGAACAAATCCTACGCTATCCTATATTTCCTAAATAAACATTATACTCAACATCCCCCTGCAGTCACAACGGTAGCGACACAGACGGTGAGACTGGAAAAGAATCTGAAGACAAGCTGACGGACACCCCCCCACAGTCGTAATGGTCGATGCATCGCGGAGTCATGGCTGGAGTGAAAACCGACGAGGTTCCTCAAGCAGGCGGTAGCCCTCTGTGCCGTTTGTCGATGTAGCCGAGAGCGTGGGTGGTGGTCGAGGTAGCCGTGCGAAGAATGACGTGGTCGATGTGAGTCGGGGTGGCCGGTGTCGAGGAAGTCGCCGTGGAGCCGCGGGCGCAAGGGGCGCCGAGTTAGCATGGGCGCAGTGGTGTCGAAGTAGTGGTGCGCCGGAAAGGAGATGTTCTTGACAACGCGTCACACCGGGTTTGCCAAGCCCGGGGACACATCGTAGACGAAGGCACACACCGATGTTGCCAGCACTGGGCATGCGTAGACGGATGAAGACGAAGTTGACGAAGCGCCGCACCAGGCTTGCCAGGCCCGAGAACACATCGTGGACGAAGGCACGCGGCGGTGTTGCCAACACCGGGCATGCGGAGACTAGGACCTGCACGAGCTGTACGCCATGTCGAAGAAGTCGGAGGGCCAGCAGAGAAGAACTCGACGACGGTTGCGGCGTCCATCGGCGCGGGGCCAATGTCACCAACAGTGGTCGGAGTAGACGAAGTGGTCGAGGTAGATGACGGCGACGCTGATGACGGGCTGGTGCTGGATGAAGACGAAGGAGTTGGACGGGCGGCTACGGCGGCTACGGGGTAGCTTCGGTGGCGGCCAAAGAAAAGCGGCAGTGGCGGCTTGATTAGGAGCGCGGCGGCGATGCTCGAAGTAGGCGGAAAACCCTGACAACGTGACGAAGACCGGCGCGGACGGTGGCGTTTCCGCGCCAAGGGAGACGGCGCGGAGCATACCACAGGAGGTCGACGCTCGATGACGGAGGAAGTGGACCGCGGGCCGCGATGCTACAGCCCGAAGGGGCGACGCAGCGGCGGCGGACAGATCGGGGCGACGGCGGTAAGACCTCGGGGCGGCGGCGGAGACCGCGGGCCGCGGCGCGACAGCCTGAAGGGGCGGCATGCCGGAGGAGTGCGGGTCGGTGCAACCGCTGGGACAGCCTCGGGACGGCTGCGTGGACCACGTGCCACACTCGCTACGGCCCGACGGGGCGACGCAGCGGCGGCGCGAGGGTCGTTGCGGCCACGGGGACGACCAGGAGAGGACAGCCTCAGGGCGGCGGTGGACCGCGGGTCGCGGCACTACGGCCCGAAGGGGTAACGCAGCGGTGACGCGGGTCAGTGCAGCCGGGAGAAGAACCATGGGGCGGCGGCGCTGCGGCCCGACGGGGCGACGCAACGGCAGCCTGTTGCTCGATCGGTGGAGGGACGCGTTGAACTCGGGGACGATCTTCACGGGACCTGCGGAGGCGCGCGCAACCGACGGGCCAGGTCGGTCGCACGACGTAGATGAGGCGGATCGCGGCGGCGGGTGGGTGATCAATCCGATCGCGCGCAAGGTCGGGGACGCTGCTCGGTGGAGACGGGGTGGCGGCGGAGTCCGAGATGAAGCCGACGACGGCGGGCGGCAGGGCGGCTATGATTGGCCGCCGCATGGCGTGAGGCCGCCGGGTCTGGTGATGCAGGAGTCCCGATCGAAGCAGGACGGTGACGGCCGGCGCAGGGCGACGGGCGGACCGACGCGCGGACGAAGGCTGGCCCTGACGGGCCGCCTCGGCGCGCGTGGCCGCCGGGTCGGAGGAGAGGCCGGCGGGTCGTGCCAGGGTCGGAGTAGAGGCGTTCGGGGTCGACGGCGGCGGTGGGCGACGCAAACCGGATCACATAGACCGGAAAACCAAAAAGTAGACGCCGATCAAAGCGACTGGCGAGAGAGAGAAAACCCGGATCAAAGGATCGGGAAAAAAGACTCTCTTGGGCAGCCGGCCAACATGGCCGGCGGACGAACCCTAGGTACGGGCGGCGCGGCCCCCGGCGGCGGTCATGGAGGCCGACCGCCCCGGGGGCGCCGCGCAGGTGCGGAAGCAGCGGCGGCTAGGGTTTAGGATCGACTTGCGATAGATACCATGTTAGAAGGGAGAGAGAGGATTGGTGGAATAGTCTGTTGTACTGCTTGAGCCTCGTGGGCATATATATAGGAGTACATGGTCATCTTGGAGTACAAGTCAAGAAAGGAACAAATCCTACGCTATCCTATATTTCCTAAATAAACATTATACTCAACATCCCCCTGCAGTCACAACGGTAGCGACACAGACGGTGAGACTGGAAAAGAATCCGAAGACAAGCTGACGGACAATGTCGATAGAGAGCAAGATCGGGAGTACATATGTTCTGAGTAAGATGGGTATAACTTACATGTTTTAATTAAAATTGTTCGTTCATAATTGTTTTTTTCCCGACAATTGTTGAAATGTGTGCGTGTTGTGGCTCTGGTACCGACAAGGGCGAACTTTATTTTTGCGCATCACGAACTATTTTGAAATTTGACCGGCAGCTTCATGGTAATCGCATGGTGCTTTCTCGATATTGTGTTCTATAAATAATGACTATAGAATCCACAATTTCATTTCTTTGCACTCAAACTCATCCATTTTTATTTCATGCACGTGCTCTAATCGGTATGACTACAACATAGGGAGAACATGCACGTGCTCTAATCGGTATGACTATGACTACAATAGAGGGAGAACATGTCGTGTGGATATAGTATTGAGAGGACTTCGCAAACTCTTTTCTAATATGATTGACACCTTCGAGGTGGTCATGCGACGCCTTTCCGATAATCGGCATGACTACAACGACCATGGACTACCTCGCCGCGCCCGTGCCATCTCGTACAATGGGCAAATTGTACATTATGGAGGCAAGGGCGCGGCGAGGTACGACGAGGCGGCAGCTGGGGGTAAATTGCTCTATACTATGTGATTATATCGTCTGAAATCATTTATGATAACACGGAGTGTTAACGTGTGTTTTTAGTTCCTCAGTCTATGAGAGTGTCTCGGTCACTTCCTACTAGACGATGGGCTTTGGGATTGCTCAAACATCATCTATAACAAGGTGATCATAATAACAACTTTCACTAGTAGAAAACCTACCTTTGATCTCGAGCATTAGTCCCGCCCAGGTTTGGGCCCGGGAGTAATGGGACCTCTAGTCTCGGTTCCAACGGCTAGCAGCGGACGTGGGCACGGCCACCTCTAGTCCCAGTTCAAATGGGACGTCTAATCCCATTTGGTGATACCAACCGGGAGTAAAGGGGTGGCGGCAGGCTGGGGGGCCTGCGAGAACCTTTAGTCCCGGTTGGTATCACCAACCGAGACTAGAGATGAACCTTTAGTCCCGGTTTGTATAAACAACCGGGACTAAAGGTATCCCTATATATAGATGCTTCATCCAGCCCAAGCCAAAGCTCTCCTTTCTCTCCTCTTTGTTTTTCCTCCCCCTAGCTCGGGCTCATCCTCCATTTTTGCCAATATTTGTCAAGATTGGAGGCACGCCATCTATCTAAAGGTTGTACAAGGTTAGCAACTTCATCCTTTCATCTCTCATTGCTAGTTTAGCATGTTTCATGCTCTAAGTATAGTGATTTGTGGGTTTTAGTTTGGGAGTAATTATGTGGGAGTTTATTTGATTTATATGCAATTTGAGCTCCAATTAACTTCTTAGTTTGCATATGTGTAGGTGTGGTTGACTTAGTGCCTTTCCGTCCCCATCCTCACCGCCGTCGATCGCTCGTACCATCCCGTCGCCGGCACCACCTTGGCGAGCCTCTTATTCTTATCATTTTTATAAAAAAAATCTTATTTGTATGATTTAGATAGTTACTTGTATAATTTTCTTACTTGTATGATTGTTTGTTATACGTAGTGCCATGGTTTTGATATCCATCTCCGTCGGCCCTCGTCCGGTTATGATTCGGATGTGGTATATTATCTTTTATAACTATTTGTTGCATTCGTATTTATGACAATTATGCTCATCAAGTTGACATAGATATTTTTATCTAGGAGGTATGTGAACCGGAAATTACAACCGGCTCTCTTGTCGAGAAGTTAGATTTAGTTGAAAAAGAAAATGAGTATTTGAAAGAAAAATTGAAAAGAATTGAAGAGAACATGAAATTGGAGTTGTATGTTGCTGATGTCGTCGATGATCACAAGATCAAAATGGATGCAATGCGCTTGAAGATTAGAAAGATTAGAAAATATGCTGTTAATAAAGAGTCTTGGTATCATTATGTTGTTAGATCAATTATTACCTTAGTTGCGAGTTTGATCGCATTTGTTGTTGCATTTGAATGCTTTAACTGTTGGGGAACGTAGTAATTTCAAAATTTTCCTACGCACACGCAAGATCATGGTGATGACATAGCAACGAGGGGAGAGTGTTGTCTACGTACCCTTGTAGACCGAAGCGGAAGCGTTGACGCAGCGTAGAGGAAGTAGTCGTACGTCCTCCCGGTCCGACCGATCCAAGCACCGTTACTCCGGTACCTCCGAGTTCTTGACACACGTACAGCTCGATGACGCACCCTCGATCTCCAATCCAGTAGAGGC
Organism: Triticum timopheevii; assembly: GCA_963921465.1. NCBI lineage: Eukaryota > Viridiplantae > Streptophyta > Magnoliopsida > Poales > Poaceae > Triticum > Triticum timopheevii. The sequence continues at coordinate 655,777,903 of OY997264.1, forward strand.
TTCGAGGGGGAGTTCCGTCAGCACGACGGCGTGGTGACTATCTTGATGTTCTCCTGTCGCAGGGCTTCGCCTAAGCACCGCTACAATATGACTGAGGTGTAATATCGTGGAGGGGGGCACCGCACACGGCTAAGGAACGATCAATGATCAACTTGTGTGCCCTAGGGTGCCCCCCTACCCCCGTATATAAAGGAGGGAGGGAGGAGGTGGCCGGCCCAAGGGGGGCGCGCCATAGGGAGGGGGAAACCTACTCCAAGTAGGTTTCCCTCTCTTTTCCTTATCTTATTTGGAGGGGGGAGGAAGGAGTACTAGTATTAGGAAGTAGTACTAGTAGTAGGAAAGGAAGAGGGGGAAAGAGAAAGGAAAGGGGGGGCCGGCCCCCTTCCCCAATTCGGATTGGGCTTGGGGGGCGCGCCCCCTTCCCTTGCTCCTTCTCCCTTCCTCCTACATGGGCCCAATAAGGCCCATATACCTCCCGGGGGGTTCCGGTAACCTCCCGGAGCTCCAAATTCTTTCGGAACCTTTCCGGTGTCCAAATATATCCGTCCAATATATCAATCTTTATGTCTCGACCATTTCGAGACTCCTCGTCATGTCCGTCATCATATCCGGGACTCCGAACAACCTTCGGTACATCAAAATACATAAACTCATAATATAACTGTCATCGAAACCTTAAGCGTGCGGACCCTACGGTTCGAGAACAATGTAGACATGACCGAGACATGTCTCTGGTCAATAACCAATAGCGCGACCTGGATGCCCATATTGGTTCCTACATATTCTACGAAGATCTTTATCGGTCAAACCGCATAACAACATACGTTATTCCCTTTGTCATCGGTATGTTACTTGCCCGAGATTTGATCGTCGGTATCCAATACCTAGTTCAATCTCGTTACCGGCAAGTCTCTTTACTCATTCCGTAATACGTCATCTCATAACTAACTTATTAGTTACATGCTTGCAAGGCTTAGGTGATGAGTATTACCGAGAGGGCCCAGAGATACCTCTCCGACAATCGGAGTGACAAAACCTAATCTCGAATTATGCTAACTCAACATGTACCTTCGGAAACACCTGTAGTACTCTTTTATAATCACCCAGTTACGTTGTGACGTTTGGTAGTACCCAAAGTGTTCTTCCGATAAACGGGAGTTACACAATTCTCATAGTTACAGGAACATGTATAAGTCATGAAGGAAGCAATAGCAGAATACTAAACGATCAAGTGCTAAGCTAACGGGATGGGTCATGTCAATCACATCATTCTCCTAATGATGTGATCTCATTAATCAAATGACAACACATGTCTATGGTTAGGAAACATAACCATCTTTGATTAATGAGCTAGTCAAGTAGAGGCATACTAGTGACTATATGTTTGTCTATGTATTCACACATGTATTATGTTTCCGGTTAATACAATTCTAGCATGAATAATAAACATTTATCATGATATGAGGAAATAAATAATAACTTTATTATTGCCTCTAGGGCATATTTCCTTCAGTCTCCCACTTGCACTAGAGTCAATAATCTAGATTACACAGTAATGATTCTAACACCCATGGAGTCTTGGTGCTGATCATGTTTTGCTCGTGAGAGAGGCTTAGTCAACGGGTCTGCAACATTCAGATCCGTATGTATCTTGCAAATTTCTATGTCTCCCACTTGGACTTGGTCCCGAATGGAATTGAAGCGTCTCTTGATGTGCTTGGTCCTCTTGTGAAATCTGGATTCCTTTGCCAAGGCAATTGCACCAGTATTGTCACAGAAGATCTTCATTGGTCCCGATGCACTAGGTATGACACCTAGATCGGAAATGAACTCCTTCATCCAGACTCCTTCATTCGCCGCTTCAGAAGCAGCTATGTACTCCGCTTCACATGTAGATCCCGCTACGATGCTTTGTTTTGAACTGCACCAACTTACAGCTCCACCGTTTAATATAAACACATATCCGGTTTGCGATTTAGAATCGTCCGGATCAGTGTCAAAGCTTGCATCGACGTAACCATTTACGACTAGCTCTTTGTCACCTCCATATACGAGAAACATATCCTTAGTCCTTTTCAGGTATTTCAGGATGTTCTTGACCGCTGTCCAGTGATCCACTCCTGGATTACTTTGGTACCTGCCTGCCAAGCTTATTGCTAAGCATACGTCAGGTCTGGTACACAGCATTGCATACATGATAGAGCATATGGCTGAAGCATAGGGAACATCTTTCATTTTCTCTCTATCTTCTGCTGTGGTCGGGCATTGAGTTCGACTCAACTTCACACCTTGTAGCACAGGCAAGAATCCTTTCTTTGCCTGATCCATTTTGAACTTTTTCAAAATTTTGTCAAGGTATGTGCTTTGTGAAAGTCCTATTAAGCGTCTCGATCTATCTCTATAGATCTTGATGCCCAATATGTAAGCAGCTTCACCGAGGTCTTTCATTGAAAAACTTTTATTCAAGTATCCCTTTATGCTATCCAGAAATTCTATATCATTTCCAATTAATAATATGTCATGAACATATAAAACTAGAAATGCTACAGAGCTCCCACTCACTTTCTTGTAAATACAGGCTTCTCCAAAAGTCTGTATAAAACCATATGCTTTGATCACACTGTCAAAGCGTTTATTCCAACTCCGAGATGCTTGCACCAGTCCATAAATGGAACGCTGGAGTTTGCACACTTTGTCAGCACCTTTTGGATCAACAAAACCTTCAGGCTGCATCATATACAACTCTTCTTCTAGAAATCCATTCAAGAATGCAGTCTTGACATCCATTTGCCAAATTTCATAATCATGAAATGCAGCAATAGCCAACATAATTCGGACAGACTTAAGCATCGCTACAGGTGAGGAAGTCTCATCGTAGTCAACCCCTTGAACTTGTCGAAAACCTTTTGCAACAAGTCGAGCTTTGTAGATAGTAACATTACCATCAGCGTCAGTCTTCTTCTTAAAGATCCATTTATTCTCAATGGCTTGCCGATCATCGGGCAAGTCAACCAAAGTCCATACTTTGTTTTCATACATGGATCCTATCTCAGATTTCATGGCCTCTAGCCATTTTGCGGAATCTGGGCTCATCATCGCTTCCTCATAGTTCGTAGGTTCATCATGGTCAAGTAACATGACTTCCAGAATAGGATTTCCGTACCACTCTGGTGCGGATCTTACTCTGGTAGACCTACGAGGTTCAGTAGAAACTTGATCTGAAGTTTCATGATCAATATCATTAGCTTCCTCACTAATTGGTGTAGTCGTCACAGGAACCGGTTCTTGTTATGAACTACTTTCCAATAAGGGAGTAGATACAGTTATCTCATCAAGTTCTACTTTCCTCCCACTCACTTCTTTCGAGAGAAACTCCTTCTTTAGAAAGGATCCGAATTTAGCAACGAAAATCTTGCCCTCAGATCTGTGATAGAAGGTGTACCCAATAGTCTCCTTTGGGTATCCTATGAAGACACATTTCTCCGATTTGGGTTCGAGCTTATCTGGTTGAAGTTTCTTCACATAAGCATCGCAGCCCCAAACTTTGAGAAACGACAACTTTGGTTTCTTGCCAAACCACAGTTCATAAGCCGTTGTCTCAACGGATTTCGATGGTGCTCTATTTAACGTGAATGCAGCCGTCTCTAAAGCATAACCCCAAAACGATAGCGGTAAATCGGTAAGAGACATCATAGATCGCACCATATCAAGTAAAGTACGATTACGACGTTCGGACACACCATTTCGTTGTGGTGTTCCAGGTGGTGTGAGTTGCGAAACTATTCCACATTGTTTCAAATGTAAACCAAACTCGTAACTCAAATATTCTCCTCCACGATCAGATCGTAGAAACTTTATTTTCTTGTTACGATGATTTTCTACTTCACTCTGAAATTCTTTGAACTTTTCAAATGTTTCAGACTTGTGTTTCATCAAGTAGATATACCCATATCTGCTCAAATCATCTGTGAAGGTGAGAAAATAACGATATCCGCCACGAGCCTCAACATTCATCGGGCCACATACATCTGTATGTATGATTTCCAACAAATCTGTTGCTCTCTCCATAGATCCGGAGAATGGTGTTTTAGTCATCTTGCCCATGAGGCACGGTTCGCAAGTACCAAGTGATTTATAATCAAGTGATTCCAGAAGTCCATCAGTATGGAGTTTCTTCATGCGCTTTACACCGATATGACCTAAACGGCAGTGCCACAAATATGTTACACTATCATTATCAACTCTGCATCTTTTGGCTTCAACATTATGAATGTGTGTATCACTACTATCAAGATTCAATAAAAATAGACCACTCTTCAAGGGTGCATGACCATAAAAGATATTACTCATATAAATAGAACAACCATTATTCTCTGATTTAAATGAATAACCGTCTCGCATCAAACAAGATCCAGATATAATGTTCATGCTCAACGCAGGCACCAAATAACAATTATTCAGGTCTAAAACTAATCCCGATGGTAGATGTAGAGGTAGCGTGCCGACCGCGATCACATCGACTTTGGAACCATTTCCCACGCGCATCGTCACCTCGTCCTTAGCTAATCTTCGCTTAATCCGTAGTCCCTGTTTCGAGTTGCAAATGTTAGCAACAGAACCAGTATCAAATACCCAGGTGCTACTGCGAGCATTAGTAAGGTACACATCAATAACATGTATATCACATATACCTTTGTTCACTTTGCCATCCTTCTTATCCGCCAAATACTTGGGGCAGTTCCGCTTCCAGTGTCCAGTCTGCTTGCAGTAGAAGCACTCAGTTTCAGGCTTAGGTCCAGACTTGGGTTTCTTCTCTTGAGCAGCAACTTGTTTGCTGTTCTTTTTGAAGTTCCCCTTCTTCTTCCCTTTGGCCCTTTTCTTGAAACCAGTGGTCTTGTTGACCATCAACACTTGATGCTCCTTTTTGATTTCTACCTCCGCGGCTTTCAGCATCGCGAAGAGCTCGGGAATAGTCTTGTTCATCCCTTGCATATTATAGTTCATCACAAAGCTCTTGTAGCTTGGTGGCAGTGATTGGAGAATTCTGTCAATGACGCTATCATCCGGAAGATTAACTCCCAGTTGAATCAAGTGATTATTATACCCAGACATTTTGAGTATATGCTCACTGACAGAACTGTTCTCCTCCATCTTGCAGCTGTAGAACTTATTGGAGACTTCATATCTCTCAATCCGGGCATTTGCTTGAAATATTAACTTCAACTCCTGGAACATCTCATATGCTCCATGACGTTCAAAACGTCGTTGAAGACCCGGTTCTAAGCCGTAAAGCATGGCACACTGAACTATAGAGTAGTCATCAGCTTTGCTCTGCCAAACGTTCTTAACGTCGTCAGTTGCATCAGCAGCAGGCCTGGCACCCAGCGGTGCTTCCAGGACGTAACTCTCCTGTGCAGCAATGAGGATAATCCTCAGGTTACGGACCCAGTCTGTGTAATTGCTACCATCATCTTTCAACTTTGCTTTCTCAAGGAACGCATTAAAATTCAACGGAACAACAGCACGAGCCATCTATCTACAAACAAACATAGACAATCAAAATACTATCAGGTACTAAGTTCATGATAAATTTAAGTTCAATTAATCATATTACTAAAGAACTCCCACTTAGACAGACATCTCTCTAGTCATCTAAGTGATCACGTGATCCAAATCAACTAAACCATGTCCGATCATCACGTGAGATGGAGTAGTTTCAATGGTGAACATCTCTATGTTGATCATATCTACTATATGATTCACGCTCAACCTTTCGGTCTCCGTGTTCCGAGGCCATATCTGTATATGCTAGGCTCGTCAAGTATAACCTGAGTATTCCGCGTGTGCAACTGTTTTGCACCCGTTGTATTTGAACGTAGAGCCTATCACACCCGATCATCACGTGGTGTCTCAGCACGAAGAACTTTCGCAACGGTGCATACTCAGGGAGAACACTTCTTGATAATTAGTGAGAGATCATCTTAAAATGCTACCGTCAATCAAAGCAAGATAAGATGCATAAAGGATAAACATCACATGCAATCAATATAAGTGATATGATATGGCCATCATCATCTTGTGCTTGTGATCTCCATCTTCAAAGCACCGTCGTGATCACCATCGTCACCGGCGCGACACCTTGATCTCCATCGTAGCATCGTTGTCGTTACGCCATCTATTGCTTCTACGACTATCGCTGTCGCTTAGTGATAAAGTAAAGCAATTACAGGGCGTTTGCATTTCATACAATAAAGCGACAACCATATGGCTCCTGCCAGTTGCCGATAACTTCGGTTACAAAACATGATCATCTCATACAATAAAATATAGCATCACGTCTTGGCCATATCACATCACAACATGCCCTGCAAAAACAAGTTAGACGTCCTCTACTTTGTTGTTGCAAATTTTACGTGGCTGCTACGGGCTTAAGCAAGAACCAATCTCACCTACGCATCAAAACCACAACGATAGTTTGTCAAATAGACTCCGTTTTAACCTTCACAAGGACCGGGCGTAGTCACACTCGGTTCAACTAAAGTTGGAGAAACAGACACCCTCTAGTCACCTGTGTGCTAAGCACGGCGGTAAAGCCAGTCTCGCATAAGCGTACGCGTAATGTCAGTCCGGGCCGCTTCATCCAACAATACCGCTGAACCAAAGTATGACATGCTGGTAGGCAGTATGACTTATATCGTCCACAACTCACTTGTGTTCTACTCGTGCATATAACATCAAACCATAAAAACCTGGCTCGGATGCCACTGTTGGGGAACGTAGTAATTTCAAAATTTTCCTACGCACACGCAAGATCATGGTGATGACATAGCAACGAGGGGAGAGTGTTGTCTACGTACCCTTGTAGACCGAAGCGGAAGCGTTGACGCAGCGTAGAGGAAGTAGTCGTACGTCCTCCCGGTCCAACCGATCCAAGCACCGTTACTCCGGCACCTCCGAGTTCTTGACACACGTACAGCTCGATGACGCACCCTCGATCTCCAATCCAGTAGAGGCTTCGAGGGGGAGTTCCGTCAGCACGACGGCGTGGTGACTATCTTAATGTTCTCCTGTCGCAGGGCATCGCCTAAGCACCGCTACAATATGACCGAGGTGTAATATCGTGGAGGGGGGCACCGCACACGGCTAAGGAACGATCAATGATCAACTTGTGTGCCCTAGGGTGCCCCCCTACCCCCGTATATAGAGGAGGGAGGGAGGAGGTGGCCGGCCCAAGGGGGGCGCGCCATAGGGAGGGGGAAACCTACTCCAAGTAGGTTTCCCTCTCTTTTCCTTATCTTATTTGGAGGGGGGAGGAAGGAGTACTAGTATTAGGAAGTAGTACTAGTAGTAGGAAAGGAAGAGGGGGAAAGAGAAAGGAAAGGGGGGGGCCGGCCCCCTTCCCCAATTCGGATTGGGCTTGGGGGGCGCGCCCCCTTCCCTTGCTCCTTCTCCCTTCCTCCTACATGGGCCCAATAAGGCCCATATACCTCCCGGGGGGTTCCGGTAACCTCCCGGAGCTCCAAATTCTTCCGGAACCTTTCCGGTGTCCAAATATATCCGTCCAATATATCAATCTTTATGTCTCGACCATTTTGAGACTCCTCGTCATGTCCGTGATCATATCCAGGACTCCGAACAACCTTCGGTACATCAAAATACATAAACTCATAATATAACTGTCATCGAAACCTTAAGCGTGCGGACCCTACGGTTCGAGAACAATGTAGACATGACCGAGACATGTCTCTGGTCAATAACCAATAGCGGGACCTGGATGCCCATATTGGTTCCTACATATTCTACGAAGATCTTTATCGGTCAAACCGCATAACAACATACGTTATTCCCTTTGTCATCGGTATGTTACTTGCCCGAGATTTGATCGTCGGTATCCAATACCTAGTTCAATCTCGTTACCGGCAAGTCTCTTTACTCGTTCCGTAATACGTCATCTCATAACTAACTTATTAGTTACATGCTTGCAAGGCTTAGGTGATGAGTATTACTGAGAGGGCCCAGAGATACCTCTCCGACAATCGGAGTGACAAAACCTAATCTCGAATTATGCTAACTCAACATGTACCTTCGGAAACACCTGTAGTACTCCTTTATAATCACCCAGTTACGTTGTGACGTTTGGTAGTACCTAAAGTGTTCTTCCGGTAAACGGGAGTTACACAATTCTCATAGTTACAGGAACATGTATAAGTCATGAAGGAAGCAATAGCAGAATACTAAACGATTAAGTGCTAAGCTAACGGGATGGGTCATGTCAATCACATCATTCTCCTAATGATGTGATCTCATTAATCAAATGACAACACATGTCTATGATTAGGAAACATAACCATCTTTGATTAATGAGCTAGTCAAGTAGAGGCATACTAGTGACTATATGTTTGTCTATGTATTCACACATGTATTATGTTTCCGGTTAATACAATTCTAGCATGAATAATAAACATTTATCATGATATGAGGAAATAAATAATAAATTTATTATTGCCTCTAGGGCATATTTCCTTCATTAACTAGATAGTTGTATGTTGTTTTATGAGAATAAGTGTGTATGAACTTGTATTAATTTGGTATTTTCGGTGTTGTGTAATGAAGATGAGCCGACAATGGATGTACGATGACCGACGCTCACCCCATTTTATTAATGGCGTGCATAGTTTTCTGCGTGCGGCTGAGGCAAATAAGCAGAATGGTTTTATGTATTGTCCATGTGGTATCTGTAAGAATGATAGGAACCACTCTACCTCAAAAATCCTTCACGTCCACCTGCTTACGTCCGGTTTCATGTCTGGCTATAACTGTTGGACTAAGCACGGAGAAAGAGGGGTTCTAATGGAAGACAATGAAGAAGAAGAGGATGATTATAACTATCCTAGGTTCTCTAAATACGATGGTACTACAATGAGGGAAGAAGCTGAAGAAGAGGCATCAGATGAGCCCGCTGATGATCTTGGTCGGATCATTGCTGATGCAAAGAGAAACTACGCAAATGAAAAGGAGAAATTGAAGTTGCAGTGCATGTTAGAGGATGACAAAAAATTGTTGTACCCAAATTGCGAAGATGACAAGAAAAAGCTGGGTACCACACTAAACTGCTGCAATGAAAGTTAATTTGAGCTCAAATTGCGTATAAATCAAATAAACTCCCACATAATTACTACCAAACTAAAACCCACAAATCACTATACTTAGAGCATGAAACAAGCTAAACTAGCAATGAGAGATGAAAGGATGAAGTTGCTAACCTTTTAGAACCTTTAGATAGATGGGGTGCCTCCAATCTTGACAAATCTTGGCAACAATGGAGGATGAGTTCGAGCTAGGGGAAGGACAAACAAAGAGGAGAGAAAGGAGAGCTTGGGCTCGGGCTGGACGAAGCATCTATATATAGGGATACCTTTAGTCCGATTGGTTATACAAACCGGGACTAGAGGTTCATCTCTAGTCCCGGTTGGTACCTTTAGTCCTGGTTGGTATCATCAACCGGGACTAGAGGTCCCATTTGAACCGGGACTAGAGGTGGTCGTCCGCTGCTAGCCGTTGGAACCGGGACTAGAGGTCCCATTAGTCCCGGGCCCAAACCTGGTCGGGACTAATGTTCGGGATCAAAGGTAGGTTTTCTACTAGTGAAAGTTGTCGTTATGATCACCTAGTTACAGATGGCGTTTGAGTAACCCCAAAGCCCACCGTCTGGTAGGAAGTGACCGAGACACTCTCATGGTCCGGGGAACTAAAAACACATGTTAACACTCCATGTTATAATAGATGATTTCAGACGATATAATCACATAGTAGCAATTTGCCCCCAGCTGCCGCCTCGCCGTGCCTCGCCGCGCCCGTGCCGTTTCAGGGTACCCACCGCCTTCCTTCAGCTCTAACACCCCTCCGCCTTGCTGTCTTTCCTGGTGTTCTGTTTTGCTCAAAATGTTAAGTTGATTTTGGTTTATCAGAATTAAAAGAAAGCACTTGCATATTTAGCTAGATGTCTAAACAAACCATTAGTAAAGAAAAGAGTAAAATGTTAAAAGACCTTAAAGAGAGCCAGCGTGTAAGAACAAATGGTGCTTGTGTGATAACCTAAATCGATTTTCACAGCCACAAGCACACACGAGTATCAAGTTACTTTAGCACCAGCAGCCAAGGGGCGCGCGCGCACACACACATCATACATTTCTTCGTATACTAGTACTAGTGCGCGCGTGTATAACCTCGTTCAGAAATTCTTGTCCATTCTACTTCAGAGCAGTCAAAATAACCAAGGATGGAACCGATAAATTAAGCTTCTGTCCATTAAAAATGTTAGAGTACTATTTCTACTATTCTCGAATCACCGATCTCTCTTCAAAGTTCTACATAGCAGCACAGACATTTTCCTGAAAGGGGTTAATTTTTTTAAAGTTGTGAGAACATCTTGTTGAACACTATATAATGATTTTAAAACACTGCACAGACATTTAGAATATAAGATAAAAGAATAAGTTCTTCTCATGCACACTTCTTTTACTGATGTGCACATGTACGTGAGGTGTGATTTTTCTAAGTACAACAACTGTAGCGTGTTATATCAGGAAAAACAATGCATGACAAGTGCTAGTGTCCGTTTGCTAAGAGAGGGGCTTTGCTGCACCTACTTAATTTGTTGAAGTAAACTTATACATACTATGGGGATCAGGATCCGTTTCTGGTTTTTTTCGATGTTTCGGTTTTCCACCGATCTTCCTGAATTTTTGGACAAAAAAAATTTGCACGGAAAAACGATTTTTTCCTTTTCGCGAGAGTCATGGTTTTGCTTTCGCGAGAGTCACGGTTGTGCCTCTCGGAAACAGAAAAAAAAACGTGTTTTCTGTTTTTTTTTCCTTCCGTGAGAGGCATGATTTTGCTTTTGAAAGAGGCACGGTTGTGCTTTCGCGAGAGTCACGGCCGTGCCTCTCGAAAATGAAAAAAGAACGCGTTTTCTGTTTTTTTTTCCTTCCACAAGAGGCACAGTTTTGTTTCCGCGAGAAGCATAGTTGTGCTTTCACGAGAGGCACGACCGTACCTCTCGGAAACGAAAAAAAAGCATTTCTGTATTTTTCTTCTTTCGCGAGAGGCACGGTTTTGCTTTGGCGAGGGTCATGGTTGTGCTTTCGACGGGAACGAAAAAATAAGGCGTTTCTCTTCTTTTTTTTCCTTCCGCGAGAAGCACGGTTGTGGTTTCGCGAGAGGCACGGGCATGCCTTTTTTGGAAAGGGAAAACACCCGTGCTCCCGGTTCTTTTTTTCGTCCAATTCTTTTCGTGAAAAAAATTTGCAAAACCTATCAACATGGGATCTAATTTTGAAGATTGAGACTTTTGAGCAGAAAATTAAGTCACCAAGTCTTTTCAGTTTCATAATTGAAGAGCTTCATCTTTTGAGAAAAGAAATTTTTTGGACAAGATGTGCATTGTACGTGACAGAGCTGGACACTGTACCATCAACCATGGACATGACGAGTAAAAGTAAACTAATATTGGCATGACCTATGTACCAAATGGGTAAAAAAGATATTACAGTCTTGAGTATTTAGCTTGTAGGACAGCTATCACCAAAACAGATAAATTAGGGGAGGAGAGCAAAATTGGAACTGCAATACCTAGCAAGCCTATGCCTGTTGGGACATGATCTATTAAAATTCAATTACTATACTTCTTTGCTAAATCTAACAATATTGGGAGGATAATTAGACACATAGATTTATGGAGAGAGGGCTATAGTTGAGAGCTCCAGCGGCTAAGGCCTGCTTGACAACCGTCTTGCTGAGAGGAGATGCAGACCACATCAACAAGCAAGCCAACGGTCAATATGACCTGACCGCGAGGACCACAATCGATGTTGCACGACTGGTCGGCCTACTGCGGCGACCACCCACCATAGTGAAAAGAATGTACAGTAGTATTCCTGAGAAAATGCAGTTACATAGTGTTAAGTACAAGAATACAAACACAAGGAAGCATTTCGTAAAATGAAAATAACCTTTTTTGACAAAAGGATCGATCCATGCTTCAACAAAAGCAACAGTCTTCTCAGTACCAGCTCTTACAATAACTGCTTAACATAATATACCAAGTGCAAGCGAGCAGCATGGAAGAATAAAGGAGTTTAGTGACGAACTGAGCAGAAAAGACCAAGGCAGCTTTCTTTAACTGAAATTTCATTGGTTGCATCTGTTTCTTGTTAGGTTTTCCCAATTTGAATAAACAAACCTGCGTATTCTCGGCAACGACTCCTAACATACATCAAGACTTGCAAAATAAAACCCAAAATCACCTCGAGATAACTCCAACAACATAGAAAATCTAGTATCTGAACCACTCGTAAAAAGCTAAGCAACATGACCTGCCAAATTGTTCTTCCTAGTTTTATTGAGCGAACCGGGTACTAATCAGAAGACTAAACTATCTACTTGGGAAGAGCATGACAAAGCGCAACTTAATTAAGTGGAAGCTAATTGGAATTTTGAAACGGAAGTCACTAGAATTTGAGTTGGTCACCTCCTCCCGTGAGCTCACACCAAACCAAACTTCAATCTAAGCAACAGCACTCAGCACTGCCATGCCGTAGCAGCCCTTGAACGGCCACCCGCTACAGCGCCAACGCAATTTCCTGCCACAGCTCCGGGGACAGCGCCGCACCAGACCTAGGCAGACGCCGCACACCAGCGCTCCACCAGTCATGCCACCCCAATTCGCCAAGCACCACGCCGCCGTCTCCCGTATTGTTCGTCGTCGATAAACTGGAACCGTTGCAGCCTTTTTTGTACTCAAGAAAGAGGAAAGGATGCGGAACTGGGGTGGACAGGAACATGGGGTAGCTTCGAGTCAACCATAAGCGGTAAATTACGGATGTAATTTTAGAGTCAGCACACGGGTACATATGAACCCGCTTTCCAAAAATGTACTTTTAATGCGTTTTGTAATGTCCAAAAATTCTAAACAAAATTTTGTGCATATATGTTTGCAAAAGCATATCCGCGGCACAAAGTTTTGTGAAAAAGGTACTTCTATTTTGTCTCCGTAAAAAAGACAAATTTCAGTGCTTCTAAAAATAGCGTTTCGCGGCACAATATTTTGTCTTTTTTTACACAGGCTACAAAAAAAGTTGTTTTTTCGTGGAACTTTCTGCACACATAGAATATGAAGATGTCCGCGCCCACCTTTTTTCAGAATTTTTTAGCATTTCAAAATGTGTTTTCCAAAATGGCTTCATATGTACCTGGGTTCATTCATGCACTTCCCTGTAATTTTACAACATTTTTCTCTTACGGTGGATGCAGGCAGGTGCGGCTCAGAACGTGGCTTGGTTGGGTGCGGCAACTGGCTCAGTCGATCGACCTGGGTGAGGAATTACTTATTCCTCTCCCTGGGTGCCTAATAGACTTTCTACACACACACATAAAATATTTGAAAAATATCAATCAAGCATTTTAAAAACGTGCGATGTGTATAGCAAAATGTTTCTTATGTATACAAAAAATGTATAGAAATTTATACAATGTGTATGAAACAAGTTGATCATGTATTTAAAAACTATTAATCAAGCGGTTCTTTATTCAAGAATTTTAAAAATATTAATCAAGCATTTCAAAAATGTTAAATATGTATAGAAAAATGTTTCTCATGTATACGAAGAAAGCAAAACAAGAGAATATACAATGTGTATGAAAACCGTTGATCAAGCATTTGAAGAATGTTAAAAAAAGATGACCTTTCAAAACAGCGTGAGTCGTTTTTCCTCTCGGGAGGCGACTAGAAAACCTAGCCGCCGCCAGCGAGTTTCTTCCATCACGTTCCTCCGGCGGCTCCCCTCCGCCGACGACCTCAGTCGTCGGTGGTGAGGGGGGTCGCCGGATCCACGTGTGTCGATCATTTTAGGCTAAAGTAGCTTTGTTTTTAGGCTGATCATCGTCTTGGCATCGGCAGTGATGTCCTATGGTCATCGTCTTGGCTTCGCCGGTGCTAAATAAATATTCTTCAGCTCCTTCTCCGACAAGGCAACCGGTCCTATGGTTGGCGATTGTTTTGGAAACCAGTATGTTCAAGTAAGGATGGTGTGGCGGTGGTAACATCCTCGTGGTGGACATGTGTCCTCGAGCCCTGCCATTGCGACGGCGTCTGCTCCAACGCTTGGAAGGTAGTCCAGGAGCGGATGCAGATTGTGGTCTGCATCGATGACGTCCGGAAGACGAGACGTGTGCTGGATTCATGGTGGATGGATGGCAGGTGTGGTTTCCTCCATTGACGTCTTAGTCATGGTGGAGTGCCAGATCTGTAGTTCGACGGCGTGTCCGGGGTGTCGTCCCGGTCTGATTCGTTCAACGGTAATGGCTCCACTTCTGATGAGCCACCTTTGAGGTCCGCAAACCTGCATATCAGCGATGGAGTCGCGGCGAGCTTAGGTGAGGGGGTGATCCGTCAATCATTTCTTCGGTAGCTATTGTGGTGGTGCCGGAGGCAGGTGACGGACGTTGGTATCAAGCTCAGAGATGTTTTACTATCTTTTCAGTTTTGTCATGTCGGTCCTTACATGATTTGTTCTTTAATTTTTTTTTGATATGAATGAGACCCGTATTACTATGCACAAAAAGGTATGTAAAAAATGCTAAGTTAATAAAGTATGTGAAAAATGTTAATCAAGCATTTAAAAAATGTTAAAAGTGTAAAAGAAAATGTTTTCCATGCATATGAAAAATTATACAAAAAATATACAATGTGTGTGAAAAGAATATTGATCATAAACAATGTTCATCATGTGTTGAACATTTTTCATCTGCTTCACAAACATATTTCTATACATGTTCTAAAAATTATACAGAATTAAGTTTTAATATATATATATAGTGTCTACTTTTTATTTCATGCATGTAGTACTTTTTTGTATAGATCAAAAACATTTTTATACACGTTTAACTTTGTGAAAATACATTATCAACATTTTTTTCATGTAAAAAAATCAAAAAACGGAGAAAAGCAACAAAAAATGAAAAGGAAATCACAAGAAAGAAAGGAAAAACCAAAGAAAACAACCGCAAAATAAATGGAAAACTGAGAAAAAAACAAAGGAAACAAGAAATATACAAAAAGAAGAACAGATGAAAGAAAAGGGAAAAAACAAAGAAACAAGAAGAAAAAGAAAGAAAAGGGTAAAGAAACAAATAAAGCTAAGTATAACAAATAATAAAATAAATACAAAAGAAATAAGATGAACAAACAAAGAAAACAGAAGTACAACGAAGAAAAAAAGTAAATCAAAAGAAAACCGGTAAAGAAACAAAAAAATGTCGCAGTATAACAAAAAAAAGTAAGTACAAAGGAAAACCGATGGAAAAAACAAAGAAAGCCGAAGAAAAAAATAGAAACAAACTGAAAAAAAACGCCACAAAAGAGTGAACTGAGTGACAGCTAGCAAGCGATCAACACATGAAAAATGGGCCGACATGTTACTGTAGGGAACATGAAAAGCTTCAGGCAAGAGAACCTCTCTAGGTTGCGAGAAGGAGCGTACTGCACGTGTGCCTTTTGTCTCAACATGAGTTTTTTTTAAGAGATTTATTTATTAAAAATGTTTTATCTCTTAAACCATGCGTCCAAAACCTGAACCAGTTTTACCATTGGATTTCTCATGTCGAGATCTTCGAAACTAGATCCCATGTTAATATGTTTCAACCAAAGTTTTCTCATGAAAAAAAATAAGGAAACGAAGAAAAGAAAACCCGCGCCGAAAGTACATATTTTTTTTCCTTTTTTCCTCTCGCGAAAGCAAATCTGCACCTCCACGAGAAGCAAATCTGTGCCTCTCACGAAAGCAAAAAAAAAAAAAAAACTCTTTTTTTCTCCTTTCCGCGAAAGCAAAAAAAAACATTCTTTTTCCTTTCCGCGAAAGCAAATATGTACTCCCTCCGCTCCTAAGTATTTGTCTTTTTAGAGATTTCAAATGGACTACCACATACAGATGTATATAGATATATTTTAGAGTGTAGATTCACTCATTTTGCTTCGTATGTAGTCATTTGTTGAAAACTCTAGAAAGACAAATATTTAGAAACGGAGGGAGTAATTCTCACGGAAAAAACTCATTTTTTGCGGAAAGTTTTTTTTTAGTTTTTTCTCCAAAATTTAGGAAAACTTGGGAAAAAACTGAAAAGCTGATAAAACACGAACAAATAAATAGAAAGAAACAAAGTCCCAACGGAGCGCCTAGCATACGTCACGTGGCGACGACTGAGAGCAATGCCAAGTGACGGACTCTTAGCCAACAAAAATGATCCTTGCGGGGCTCCCACAAAGGAGTAGTCGTTGATTAGTTGCTCCAGAGAACCTCCATCTCGCCTGAAGTGAGATATAGCTCATGTGTCGGTTATGTTTTTTTTTCTTTTCTGGGTTAGACCAAGCCTTATTGTTCAAAGACCACATGTTGTGGGATAAAAAAGAATCATTGGGAATGCCAAGCCAGATGTGACGCCCCTAATCAAGAGTGTGAAAACTTGGCTAACCTATCTGTGTCTCTATTTGCTTCTCTACCTTCAAAAATAAAATTATAAATAAACTGGAATGATCTGTGCTTAATCTCAGTGATGATCGCTCCATACCCCCCTCTACTGCACTTGTCTATATCATCTATAACTTGCTCTTATTTATTTATTTATTTATTTATTTATTTATTTATTTATTTATTTTTGAACTTGCTTGGAGTCCAATTATGTGACACACTAGATCATAAAGGCACGCTTTGCCGCGCCCGTCCCTTAGTGGAAATATAGATGCAGGCTTTAAAATTGTTGACAAATATGCCTTCACAAGCTTTCCGTGGTTCAACCTTAGAAAGCTAAAATGGTTTCGAACCAAATTTTAAAATAATAATCAGTATCGGCTAATCAATACTACAAGGGAAGGAGAGTCATACTAATCAAACCCAAAAGAAATCATGACCATGCTTCTATAGATCGAACAGAGGATGTCAAAATGTTGTGGAGAGGCATAGCTCACGTCGTGTAATTGTCCCTTAATTTCCATGCTTACGTCCTTTTAGTCACTGAGGAAATACCCACAACTGCAAGTTCTTGATTAATCTCCAATGTCTAGAATGAGATATTAATCAAACAAGAGCACAACTGGCAAATGAAAATTGGCAATAGAAGGGATTATTTTCAACTACTACAATATCACACATGGAATTATTAGGATGTAGGACAATACCTTCAGACATTGCCTACGATGCAGGCATTACATAATTCGCCTGGAGATGAGCAATGCAGCGTGAGCCTAACCATTATGCACCAATAGTGGCTGACGCGATAAGCAACATGGAAGCCGGCAAGCAATCAACATCTGCGAGATCTTACCACACTCAACAGTCAACACACATAATTTCTTACCACCTCAGATACTTGCTAGGTTATAGAATTGAACACATCAAATCTCTATCTCTCTACTCAAGATCACATGCTTAACACCATCATGATGAAAGGCAAATGGTATTCCAGCCCCCTAACTTCCGTATCAATTTATAGTAGAATTCATTGATTTATTTCCCAATTCTCCATCCCAACAGGAAAATAAACATGATCCAAGAAAACCAATATAAGCATGGAACTCACAAAAGAAAAAATGAATAACGTTTAACGGGGCAAGATTTCTTCTCAATGGACTGCAAAACGAGGGCTCAAACCAATCAGTATGTGATTCCACAGCAATCCAAGCAAAGTGTATGGAGAGATGTGTTTACCTATGAAGCTGAGATTAGTGATGACACATGTCAGCTTCAGTTATGGAATGGGAACTGATGCGTTGTATAGCTGCAACGCGTGGAGGCGGATGCAGGAGAAGGACAGCCGGCGATGGACGACGATGACGAGGCGGGCACCGTGCTGCCATGGAAGAGCGCTGCAAGAGATGAAATTAAAAGACAGTAAAGAGGGGGCTCCGGAGGAAGAGTACAGGAGCGTGAACAGCACCGACGCGGACTCAGTCGTCCAGCAAAAGCTTCCCAACGGCGACGGCGCATCGCGGAGGATGAAACGGCGGCGCCTCGCGTAGGAAGGAGCTGTTTATTTGGGGGAATAGCGCTGGAACTTGGATGACTTGGCCTATTTGGCGTGCGAATGAAAGGCCTTGGACGGCCCGTTTAAGGAGAGAAATAGGAGCTCGTTCTACGGAGCAGCAGCCCGCGAGACGGTTCGTCGAATCGTGTGTGGACGACGTGGGATGAGCGAGTTGATCTGCATCGTATTTTTGAGTGATCCAACGGCTGAGAGACGCAAATCGCTGTGGAGGCTCCCAGCTCCCCTCGTTATACTGATCCAACGGCTGAGAGACGCAAATCGCTGTGGAGGCTCCCAGCTCCCCTCGTTATACTGTTTCTCAATTAGCAGGCGCTCCCCAGCGAGCCTGCTCATGCGCGCTGGCCGCTTGTTTGCTTCCCCGGTGGGCCCTCCCGTTTCACGAGAAGCCAGCGAACAGACGGACTAGGATGTTCCGGCTCGATTCGGATTAGGAGGATACCTATATAGATCACTTGATCCTATAGAGATTAGCTGACCTCACACGATCGACCGACATATACAAGCTAGCCTCACAGTTGGGAGATTGATCGACGATCGAGGACGACGAACGACGATGGGATCCTGGCTCTCTTCCCCGGCCGCCGACGCCAAGGCTGACGCCGCCGCTGTCGGCTTCCGCTCCCGTGCCCGCCAGGCAAAACAGTGAGTAGTTTACTCCTCCCGGTTAATTTGGATCCTACTAAGTACAGTATGATATGTGCATGCGCTGATGCATGTCAATGTTTATTTACGGTGACAGGCGTCGCGACACCAGCCATGCTCGCATCTACACCCTCTTCGCCCTCGGCCACTACAACTCCAGGAACAAGGTACGTAGTAGTACATGTCCTGTATATGCACCTTGCTCACTGAGTATTTCGTAAGCACAATAGGACATCAGATCAATCCAACTGTCTTGTTCTTAGATTATCATGACGATGGGTTTGGTTATTTAGTTACTCTTTTAGCATGGTAGATACAAAAACTGAGAGTAGCAGAGGGGCTTTTTTTAGATTTTGTGCAATGATGAAAATCCGGGGGGGCGAGCTCGGTAATAAATTTTTACATATGGAGTACGTGTGTCTGATGTTTGAGATGCATATCCGCAGGATGCTATGTTCGAGCCTGCCGCGGAGCCCGTGGAAGAACCCAAGGCCGCATGCGTCGGTTTCAGGCAAGATTTCTGGTACCATGTCGGCTTTTGGGCAAGACGGAGGGACGCCGCCACCAACGAGGAGCAACACTACTTCTTTGCCGAACTACGCTTTGAGCGCCGCACCAGACGTCTAGTCATCGAAACATGCGCTCTCTTGGGTATTCTAATCTAACCCAGTTAAATTTCTATAAATTATTAACGTCACTCATGGATGCATGCATGCTAACTCCTTTTTCTCTCTGTATATTTTTGTGTTTGACAGAAAAGCCGCTATGTCGTTTCAAAAGCAACTGCGCGTTTTGCCCGGATAAATTTCAGATTTTCCACCCAAGCTGCACCGAGTTTACATGTGGAAAGAAGAGGCACAAAAGGAAATTCTTCAGGGAGAGGGAGATGCTTGGCAGGGCTTTCATGCTTAGACACGCTCAACAAGACAAAACCTTTAGCTAGGATGGAAACGATTCAACTCTTTGTTAGGCTTACCGGGCTACATTTGGATATAGCTATGTAATGTGGCAACCATCCATGAAAAAGAGTTATCGAAGCATGCTGACTTGGGATCTAGTTTCGAAGATCTCGCCTCGAGGAAGCTAACGGCGAAAGAGGATCGTTGATTGGGTTAACAATTGGAGAGATAAAACTTCTTAAAAATTCAAACTTATAGAATCTCTTGGTGTTGTCATGTGTGTATTTGCGAAAATTACAGAGAGCCAAAGAAATTATGGCATAATTGGTTTGATACAAACATTTGGCACTGTCAATATTTGGCAAGCCAACATTTGGCAAAACAAAAAGGTGCCAAAAGTTGACAACTATTTGTGAGGTTGGCAAGAAAAGTTTGTAGTCAACCAATCACTAGACAACGTTAGGCATTTGTCAGATATTGACATGTCAACTTTTGGCATCAAACCAATCATGATCTCTGCTTGAAAACGATCGCCACGGCCACACCAAGTTGTGTACATTACTGTGGCGTGAACCTGTAATTTCTTTCTCCCTATCAATATAAAGATACGCTCTCAAGCGTATTCGCGAAAAAAGAATTACTTGGTGATGTCATGTGTATGTGTCATCTGTTGCACGCAAAAGAAAGAAGGAAATGACCCGCCGCATGGGAAGGCCAACATGCAGCGCCGATGCGTAGTGATGTCCATCCGGCAATGCTACACGTACAAACGATTTACAGGCTTTTATAGGATGGTTAACCTTGATTGGTCAATAGGTGAGCGGGGCGGCCCATCCCCCTGAAAATCGGGGCGGGGGGGGGGGGGGGGGGGGGGGGGGGGAGGTTTGTGATTGGTTGTTAGATGGAAGAAGCGTGTAAAAGTGTGTAAGTCTTTGTATGTCTAGCATTTTTTATATCCATCTATGAAATCTTAGACCACATGGTTTCAGACTTTTAGGGCACGAGAGGAAAAGGTAAATTCTGATCCGAGCTTAGCAGAGCACACGTACACTTCATCAGTATCTAGCTTATCACTAGGTTGACTATTACATCAGCGGCACCACACACTAGATTGGAAGAGCTTTGGCTCGTCCATTTAATCCCAAGGAATATACTTACAGGTCACAGCTCACAGCTTATCACCGTTTGCTCCAGCTGTGCCGACCGCACATAATATGATGCTTCTTCTATACAACAGGAGAGTCCAGACACATGAAGGAGAGTCAGGAAGAGAGCGCCAGATAAAGCAGGACGACACGCGCCATGTCGAAGAACGACCTTAAGCAGCCATGCACGTATGACCGACCGATCGTGTCGATGCAAGAACTCGGCACGCTTGCTGCACTGGTTTCGTGCCGCTGGTCCGCTGGACGTGTAGCAAAACGCAGGTGCGGACGCTATGATGTCAATACTGAAGAGATCCGGTCGGTTCTCCGCAAGTTGTACTTGTCGTACACCTTTTCATGGTTGTCACTCCACCACGACTCCGCTTGATGCTCCGCGAATCTTCTCCGGCTGCCAGAAAAAAAAAACACTTACCGGCCAGGTTACTCATGACAAGATACAGGCCAAAGAATGCTCCATATCACAACATGTGGTTATTCATGACAGTTTCTTGTCATGGAAATGCCTACCTGAACCGCCCCCTTTTCAGCTCTTTGGTTCCATCATGAAGAGTAACCAGTGTCAGGTACACCCCGGATTCAAACTGTTCTATCCACTCGGATTCAACCTGGTTACTGGGTGAACCGTAGCCTCTCGTGTTCCAGCCTTGCAGGTTTATCTGGAACCTTTCTGCTTCCCGCCGGTCAAAATCCTCTGATCTTGGACGATACCCTGCCATTCCACCGTTCGTCGTCCTCTGGTTGTTTGTGGCTGGAAAATCTCTACTTTTGTTGAAGTTTTCGAACATGTTCTCGTGTGGAACGCGTCTTGCAGTTCACGTTGCCGTCTCAAGCTATTGACATAATCCATGATGATATAGACAAGGTTGCTTCTTCGGGGACCCTTCGTGGCTGGAGCCCTATGTGGACTCGCGCAGCTATTACCCTACCTGAGTTGAAGTCTCCCTCGATATGGACGTACGATGGCACCACCTATAGGAACCACGCAAAAATCACCGTGTTTTGATTGCGTTTGATTTTCTCCAACCCCTTGTTTACGTTCATATGTAAAGTTTTTACTTTCCGCTGTCTACTATCTAGACTTGCATGTGTAGGGTATAAAAAGACTCGTGAGTATTGCTAAAACTTGCCAAGAACTAAAATTAGGAAAAGTCTAAGTATTTATTCAGTCAAGCAGTCTAATCAACCCCCCCCCCCTCCCTCTAGACCTACTTACGATTCTGTATAGTGTTAGATACACCCCAGGTTCAAATTGTTCTATCCAAATAAAAAAATTATTAATTTTCCTTGAGGCTAATATATGCAGTACGTGACAATTCCAAAACAACTATTTAATATAGTTTGCTTAACTTCTTTGCCGTATTTGGCATTTGCGCCAATGCATAGATTTATGTTACTTTAGCTTTTATATTAGCCGCATAGTTGTTTTATTCTGTACATGAGCTTATGGTTGATCATTTTTAACACAGCATAAGTAATTTGCTTGAGTTTGTTAGAGGATGTTGAGGCAAAGAAATTAGTGAAAAGTTATAGTTAGGGACACGGGGCCGGTCCTGAGATTTCAACTTCCAACGATTCTGTATAGGATCGTTCGCGTTGCAATTGCAACTTCCAACGATTAAGCGGCGTGCATTCTGCGGGCTACATTTTTTTCAGGGGACTCCATGGGCTAAATTCGTTCGTGTGAGTTGAGTACCTGCCTATCCCTGGGCATAAGCTAGTGCGCACCTGTTGGGGGCCCATGGACTTGGGGGTCCCGGGGCAGCCGCCCCTCACGCATCCCTCAGAGTCGGCCTTGTAGGGACACTTGACATATTCACTGCCTATGCAAAGTAATAGGACTATTCTAAAACAACTGAGAGTTGTCTTGGAAATCTACTTCTGCTTCTGGCTCCGCCTCTTATCCGAGTGGTCTTATCGTTTTGGGCCGTGCAGCACAATACCTGTCGACTTCGTAGCATCAGGAAAAATCCCTTAATGAATTACGATGGTGAGTACTTAATCTCAAAGAACACTCATAAATATAAAATCGGTATTATGGGATCTGATTTGTACCCATGAGAATATAACACTGGTTTAAATTCTCTAAACAAATTATTTATCAATTTATACTGAACTTCATTACCTCGTCATAACTTAGATAGCCTTTAATGTATGTAGTTTTATTGTAACATTATTCCATAAATTACATAGAAAGCAGCAATTTTTGTGTATAACTAACTAGCAACATTAAACAACTCAAAACAGTCATATTAAATGTATAAATTTCCATATGATTCTTTTGTTCCCCATTACAAATACATTTCTTGTGCTACCCTGGAACAATATTTTGTTACAAATTTGTTTCTAAAAATTTTATGGTGTATAAAAAAACTTTTTTTTACAATGGGGTTCACCATAGAGCAAAGAGCAAACAATATTTTCGCAATATCCTACCAATATTATAATGTTCTTGTATATGTATCCTTAAATATATGTAGAACTTGGTAGGGTGCATATGGATCTAGCAAATAAGGTGAAATGTCTGGGGATCAAGACCATGAAGATAATGTGTAGGTGTGCTCCACGGATATTTCTAAAGTGCATGAAGTGTAGAAGGATAGAGAGGGATAATTGATGGAATTGATGATTATTCTTGAGCCTCGTGGGCATATATATAGTGAGTACATGGGCTTCTTGGAGTACAAGGCAAGTTATCATAAATCCTACGCTATCCTATACTACGTAAATAATCACTATACTCAACATCCCCTGCAGTCATAACGGTAGCGACGCACATGGTGAGACTGGAGAAGAATCCTAAGGTAAACCAACGGACATCCCCCCACAGTCGTAACCGTCGATGCATCACGGTAGTCATGGCTGGAGTGGAAACCGGCGAGGTTGCCAAACCAAGGCGGTAGCCCTTTGTGCTGATGTCAAGGTAGCCGAGAGCATAGTGTGGTGTAGTCGTGGTCGAGGTAGCCGTGCGAGTGACGTCGTATTCGATGTCGAGTCGGGGTAGCGGGGTGGTCGATGTCGAGGTCATCGTCGTGGAGTCGCAGGCGTAAGGAGGCGTCGAGTTAGTCATGGGCGCAGGTGTCGAGGTAGTGGTGCGCCGAGAAGAAGATGGTGTTGACGAGGCATCGCACCGAGTTTGCCAAGCCCGTAGACACGTCGTGGTCGAAGGCAGGCATGCGTAGACGGACGAAGTCGATGTTCACGATACGCCACTCCAGGTTTGCCAGGCCTGGGAACACATCGTGGATGAAGGCACGCGCCGGTGTTGCTAGCACCGGGTATGCATAGACAAACAAAGTCGATGATGATGCGCCGCTCCAGGTTTGGCAGTCCTATGAACACGAAGAAGGCATGTGTCGGGAGCTGCACGCCATGTCGAGGAGGGTTAGCAGAGGACTCAACGATTGTTGCTGCGAGAGTCGTCGACGTGGGGTAGTTGTCGAAGTAGATGAAGTGATCGGGTTAGATGACGATGACACTGGCAATGAGCTGGTGCTGGACAAAGGCGAAGGGGGCGGATGAGCGGCGCGACTTAGGTGAGCGAGCAGCAACAGCGCAGAGGAAGAAAAGCAGCGGCGGCGGCTTGAGGAGGCGACAGCGGCTAGGTTAGGACTCCATTTTCCTCAAGTTTTTGTGTTGCCTGAGCCATAGGCTAGCACAAGGACTCTATTTTCCCTGTCCTATCTAGCTACTACAAAAGCAAAATAGAACCAAGCATGCCTGCTCTTTTGGACTCTGAACCTCTTGTTTCCAAAGTCCAATCGCGTCCGTCACTGAAATTGTCAAAGCTTTATGGGGACAAAGAACTTGAAGAGCAGACCATGAAAGGAATGAACAGATGAATAAAGAAGCATGATAATAAACCAACCAAAGAGTCTGTCATCCGCATCCAGTTACCCAACAAAAAATACCTTGCTGTCACCAAAGCCTCTGCAAATATAAGCTGCTTCATTAGTATCTTCGATGCAACACAACACGTACTCAAACAAGGAAAAGTTGATTCTCCAAACTTAGCAGATCATATCTAGACTGACTATTACTACATCAACATCACATACACTTGCCCATGCGGTTCTTACTCCGCAACGAATTCCACAACGATGCGCTGTTACAGGGCTCACATTCGGTTGAGAACACCAAGTTGGGGGAGCTTTGGCTCATCCCTTTAATCTCAAGGAATATACATACAGGCTAGATAGCAGTATCAAAGTCATAACTCGCTACTCACAAGAGCAAAGGCGCCACATACCATTGCTCATGCCATGCCATGTGCCAACCGCAGCATGGATCATGCTCCTTCTATACAACACCAGTGCAGAGTCCAGACAGATACAACGCGCGGCGTGCCAACGAATGGCCTCAAGAAGCCGTGCACGTATGACCGATCGACGCAAGAACTCGGCATGCTTGCTGCACTGGCTTATGTTCGCCGCCGGTCTCAGCATCTAGCAAAACATGGGTGCACACACTATGATGTCAATACTGAAGAGATCCGGTCGGTTCTCCGCAAGTTGTACTTGTCGTACACCTTTTCGTGGTTGTCGCTCCACCACGACTCTGCTTGATGTTCTGCGAATCTTCTCCGACTGCAGGGGAAAAAAAGTCACAGGTCAAGTTACTCAAAGACAGTTTCCAAGCCATGGCATATCAGAACATGTGGTTATTCAATATTCATTCAATGATGCAAATGATTGGTTCTAATCATGGAAACGCCTACCTGAACCGCACCCTTTTCAGCTCTTTGGTTCCATCACGAAGAGTAACCAGTGTCAGGTACACCCCAGGTTCAAACTGTTCTATCCACTCCGACTCAACCTGATTACTGGGTGAACCGGAGCCTCTCGTGTTCCAGTCTTGCAGGTTTATCTGGAACCTTTCCGTTTCCCGCCGGTCAAAATCCTCTGATCTCGGACGATACCCCGCCATCGCACTGTTGGTCCTCTGGTGTGTGGCTGGAAAATCTCTGCTTTTGTTGAAGTTTTCGAACATGTTCTCGTGTGGAGCCACCGTGTTATCACTGGGTTTACCTATTTGATGGGCTTGGGGAGGGAGCCCGTTAGACCAAGCAGACGTGACAGAAGTCGGTGTCTGAGAATAATGAATGGATACTGGCTCATATCTCTTCTGGCCTTCTCTCCCCATTTCAGGAGAAACTACACCACCAGGTAGATACGGGACCCGTGGCGGCTTCACGTCAGAGTCTCCTGCAGGAAGCCTCTCAGCCATTTCTTTTACCTGTTGATTATTTCACAGGTCAGTAATGTGAAATTGTGCAAGGAAAACAAGAGACAAAAGTGGTACTTGAACATGCAGCCTCGAATTATCACCTGCGCCGTTAGTGATTTTATAACCTCTTTTGCGGCCTTCGATTTGGACGCCTCTTCAGCAGCGAGGGCCGCGGCCTCACTGGCTTTTGCTTCCGACTTCTTCAACTCGGCGTCTTGCAGTTCACGTTGCTGTCTCAAGCTATTGACCTGATCCACAGAAAAGCATAAGGACACCTTTTTCCCACTGTACTTTGTAGTTGTAACCAAAAAAATTAAAAGAACAGAACCAGGCATACCTCTTCTTTTAGTTTTTGAACCTCTTGCTTCAAAAGTTCGTTCGCATCTCTGAAACTCTCGAGGCTTTCTGAAGACAAGGAGCTCGGAGAACTTAGGTACGGCATTCTTAAAAATTGTGAAGTATATCTGGGGTCACTCGGGTATCCGTTTGTTACTGTAAAACCTGCATTGTGCAGGTCACCTGATCCGATGAACGGGACGTCGTTCATCTGCAAAATTGCAGGGAACTGCGGCGAATGGTCAGACCTTTTTGTCTGCTTTGCTGCCTTCACGTCCAAGCTCTTGATCATATCCGAACTGGTAGATGATGCAACTCTGCTTGCCTTTGTGTCCATTCTCTCAGCCTTGGTATCACCTGGTACGCGAGGTATATTGTTCCTGCTATAGCTGACACCAGAATCCATAACTTTACTTAGCTTCATGTGACATGAATCGCATACACGGTATGGCTTTCCAGGATTAGGAGACAATGCTGCTCTTAGAGCCTTCTTTGAGCTGCATGAATGACAGTGTACCAGGCCACAATGGTAACAGTTGTGTCGCTTTCGAGTGAAACCGAATGGCTGTCTGCATGCTGAGCACTGAGACTGCTCCATCCCTGACACCCATTTATGCTGACAAATTGCAGCTGTGAAGCCTGATCCGCAAGCAATGCGCTTCACGGACCTATCCCTTAAAGCCTCAACAAGTGTAGGTACCTTCCGGTCTGCAATATCACCGTGACCCAGTCTTCCATTTGCACCCTTACCCCATGTGTAAACTTCACCAGCATTTGTCAAGACTGCAACATGATAAGATCCACAAGCAACCTCCACAACACCACCGCCCCCGACCTTATCTTCAACTAGGCGTGCATACCTTCCATCATTATTGGGATTTCCAAGCTGTCCATACACAGAGCTCCCTACGGTAAACATGTGCCCTGAAGTTGTCAACCCAATCGTAAGAGTATGGCCACATGCAGATTTATGGAAGTTGTAGTCTATCAGTGAAGACACACAAGTTGGTTTGAGTTTTGAAGCCCTGTCACCATGCCCAAGCCGATATTTGTCTCCGTCTCCCCATGTAAATAGCTTTCCAGATGAAGCATTTGACTGTGTCATGATAACCTCAACAACAGCAGCACTATGCCACACCCCACATGAAACAGAAATCGTCCGCAAACCCTTCAAAGACTCCACTTCCTTCGGATACGAGATAGTTTCTCGATTCCCATGACCTAGGGCTCCAAATGTACCATCGCCAAATGTGTACAACAGTCCAGAAGTAGTTATCAAAGCTGTATGCCATGTTCCGCAAGAGACAGTCGACACCTGAAGGCCTTCCAGAGGACCTGAAACTCTTTTGGGTATCCAGTGACTCACAGTACTACCATGACCAAGGAGTCCTGCATTGTGGGTACCATCACCCCAGGTGTAAAGATCACCTGTTGCTGTAACAGCACAAGTATGGAACTCGCCACAAGCCATTATTTCGACGTTGCAGGTTGACAGTGACTCGAGTAGACGTGGTTGGAAAATGCTTGTACCAGTCCCATGACCAAGCCGCCCACTGCACTCTTCTCCCCATGTAAATACCTCTGCCTGTCTTGTAATTAGTGCAGCATGCTTCACACCACAAGCCACATAACTGACATCAAGCATTACATTTGACTCTAGGGGCTTCGGTACAAGGATATCGGTGGTTGCACCAGGGGAGAGTGTGTTTCCATCAGAACCTGATACTGAAGCGGTGTCGCACATGACTTCTCCCCAGACATAAACATCCCCGAACGATTCAGAATCCTCACCACCAGAACCATGGCTGGATGTGCTGAGAGCACTGGAGACACTGACTCGAATGTCTGATGAAGAAACGCTTTTCACTTGCATATCTGACACATCTGTCCTTTCTGAATATGCATATTCTCCAGAAGAACGGTCCTTGGAATTTGCTGAGCTCAACTTGTTCTCAAGAGAATCCGTGGTAAATGTAGAGCTACTGCTTAGGCTACTTTCTCTGCCACACTGAAACAGAACATAGTAGAAAGTTCAGAAGGCCAGCATACCATATTGCAAAGGTCTGGTTCATCTATTTTCTACAGGACTAACAACTGGACAACGCATTTGCAAGCAGATAAAGAATGAGTTCACAGTTGTGCATATCACAGGAGAGCAATTTAGACATAAGTACAATTATGCTACTGGCAGCCAAAAGAGCATCAAACAAAAAGTGGCAATAGAACAAACAAGCAACATTGGCAGAATCATAAGAATTGTGCTGTTGCTATTATTAGGTACTTTTAGACGTTATGATAATTCTCCCATGTCAGACTGCATATTAGTATATGAACTGTGTGTGGGAAATTGTGGACAATAGTCAACATAAATATACTAGAGATAAAAGGTTGACACTAGACAATAATCAATCATGGAAAAGGACCTAATTATAATTGAACTGAATCTGATGAAAAACAAAATCTGATAATTTTGCTTGAAAAGATAGCAGCACCTCAAAGGATATGAAATCATCACTCAAGCAATGGCAATTGATATACACGGTGCTTATATAAATGAAATAAAATAACATGCATAAAAGTGAGCTATGTTGAAGCAGAGAACTTACATCAAAAGAAAGGGCACTACTGCGCATTTCGTCCGTGTGTTGGGGTTGGGATCTGTGCTTGCCTGGAGATACCAGTGCACTGAGGCATGTAAACCACACCTGTGTTTCAACCTTATCCTTGCAGATCTTGGAAACAGGATCAAAATTAATCACATGATATTTATTCAGAAATGGAAAAGAAATAGTAGATCAAAATGGTTTTCACTGTAATACCAGATCAAGGGATCGCTTTCCATCTTTATAGATGAGAGAGAAGGATAAATGGTCCTTCTCAGGGAGCAGAAAACGTTGGAAAACCAGCTGAAAAGAACAACAGATGTTGAGACAACAAAAAAGACTTCGGACACCGAAATATGACCATATTGTTCAGAATGTCTTACAGTTCTTTGCCCTGAGAGAACTCTGGACACAGAAGCTAGTTTTAAGCTCTTCTCTTGGTTGCTTGAGACCCAAATAAGAGTTGATTCATCCTGTGTTGCATAGAGAACAAATCATTCAAGTACATATAATAACTGCAAACTGAATTTATGTTGTTCTCAGTTCTTGTGATACAAATTTTCCAATGGTTGGCGTTTTGTAAGGCATTTGTGCTCCAGTTCCATGAACCGTACATGGAAGGAAGGCGCATCCAAAACCACGACAAAACTAGTTCAGGCCATAATATTCAAACAGAGAAAGAGAAGAGACGGAGGGAGGGATAACTTCTGCAGCATATGCAGACATGAACTTACAGTTGACAGCCTGAAGGGAGTAAACTTTGGCTTCCCTTTGCGGCCATACTTAAGCAGCTGGGTGCCTTTCTTTAAAGCGATAAGCGCCTGCCAGATCGACAAGGATGAACAACAGAATTGTTAGGTACAGTAAATGGTGCATAGCAATAGCATAGCATAGGTCAAAAGGACAGACCCAGTGCATAGAAGCTCCCACACAATGTGGGGTCTGTGGAGGGATTATAGGAACCTAGTCTTACCCCTGCGAAGTGCAATGCGGAGAGGCTGGTTCGAACCCCAGGACCTCTTGGCACAAGTTGGGAGCATAGGTAAAACATTAAAAAAGAAAAAGATCCATGGGGCTTCAGAGAATTTCCTAGAGATGAATACTGCTTAGCAGTCCAAAGTTTGACAGGACCAATGCAATGGGAAAGTTCCATGTGTCCTTTTGTCCATTTCCCTCAAAACAAAACTAACTAATGGAAAATGCTTGTCTGTAGCTCTGTTGTATTCACTGTATTTTTATATCTATGCTGTCATATGGGGAAGCACTGCTACAGATGAAGACAATGTATAGCATGCTTTGGCACCCTCATGAACCCAGTTACTGAGAATATATGTATCTGCAGAAGGGGAGGTAAAAATAGCAAGAATTTTGTCGTGACCAACAGAGGTGTAGAACACAAGCAGCCTGCTATAACAGTGGTAAGGTAACATTGGTGTTAACAGGCCAGATAGCAGTCCTGCTCTGCTCCTAACTGGAGTAGTACTAACA
The DNA here is from genome assembly GCA_963921465.1 of Triticum timopheevii. Classification (NCBI taxonomy): domain Eukaryota; kingdom Viridiplantae; phylum Streptophyta; class Magnoliopsida; order Poales; family Poaceae; genus Triticum; species Triticum timopheevii. Next base: position 655,808,356 of record OY997264.1, read on the forward strand.
GAAACAGAGAGCAACATTGACATACTAGCATTAATTATAATAAGTTTTTCAGTAAAGAACTTGTCACAAAGAGGAACAGATGATGGGATGGTACATCTTAAAGCCCTGAACCGAGTAGCCACACAAAGCCTGGATGTTGAACTACTTCATCTAGCATCTGCTTTCAGAAGATTTTTAACCCTGACTGAACGAACTATGGCGGTGTTCATGTTCAGAGACGGGATTATTAGAAGAGGGCACCCCCGGGGTGCTGCCTGAAAATGCAATGGCAGAGAAGAATTCACAGAGCAGGATGGAATCACACTCCCTTGCTCTGACGCCGGACCTGAAATGATAAAACTCGCTCGGCTGGGATCCCCAGCCCCTATTGAACGAATCCAGATGCAAGCAAGGCCATGGCAATAATTAGAATCAAGGGGCAGCGTTGCCCATACTCCCCCACCCACGGCGTCATCGTTGGTATGGAACTAGTAGTACTGTTCCGGTTGGGGCTGGCATTTCCAGGAACAAAATCCCAGCAATGGAGCTCCTCCCCACCCTCCGACCGACGTTGGCATTAATTTTGCAGGTAAGCGGAAGCGTAGCACATAAAAGGGGGAGAAGTGGGGGGAGGAGGAGGACGAGGAGGGGAGGGCGGCGGACGTACCTTGTCGACGTCGACGACGGGATCTGCCATTCGACGGGCGGGCGGCGTCCGGTCGTCATGGGACTGCGCGTGGGGCTCTCATGGGGTCCTCCTCTCCTCGGTCGGTTCCCGCCGGCGGAGGGGGGCAATGGGGGTAGGTGGGCGGCGGCGACGGCAGGGGGGAGGGGGAGGTGCTGGTGCTGGTGGTGGTGGGGGAGTGGTGGGGGGTCCGTCGTGCGGGGAGGGAAGGGAGCCCGGGCGCTTAAAGAAATGGCTTTGACGCCAGGCAGGGGTAGCCACCTCGGCCTCGCCAATGGCAAACGGGGGAGAGGACCGGGGGAGGAGGAGACCACGGTGGAGTTACCGGAGCGGAGAGGACTGGACCGGGGGAGGTGGGGAGGATGATTTGAGACTTTTCACCAAAGCGAAAGAGGCGGATAAAAAGGGTAAAAACCCAAAGAAACCGGCAGCGGCAGCACAGCGGTTGGAATGATGGGGTGACATTGCCTTGATTGATTGCACAATCATCAAAACTTTATAAACTTTGACCAACTTTGTAGATAAAAATACCAACATCTACAATACTAGAGCTATATGGTATGAGAATTAATTTCATGATGCATCTAACAATATTGATTTCATATTGTGAATCTTGATATTTTTTTTATAAACTTAGTCAAAGTTACCAAAGTTTGACTTTGACCAAATCTTATATAGTACAGACTAAAAAGAAACGGAGGGAGTACTACCAAGTCGTACCAGAAACGTGCACGTCCTAAAACTACGTCTAATTCTACTCGCTCCATGAATATGGCTCGCACGCATCGCAAAATCCATCTTTGATCATAAATTAGACCAACTAAGTATAGATTATATGTGACAGAACTTACAGTATATCGTTAAATGTGTATTGCAACGAAGCATTCAATAGTACAGCTTTTAAATCTATTATTGATCTAATTTATGATCAAAATTAAATTTTGAAAAGATTGCGCGCCTTATTTAGTTGACTGGAGGGATAGGCATCAGAAAAATCCTAGGTGGAGAAAACTGTTCAAATCGCCAATGATTTTTCACATCCAGAACTGCCGTGTGATGGAGTTTTAATCGGCACATATAATTTTGCAATGCAAAATGGTCAATGGTCACATGGCAACTTCAACACACAAGATAAATTTTTTACACCCTCCGTTTTTTATTTACTCTGCATATTAGAGTTGACTGAATTCAAACTTCCTAAAATTTGACCAAGTTTATAGAAAAAAAAACATACATTTATCATAACAAATCTATATGATGTGAAAGTACATTCAATACTAATAAATCTAACGGTATTGATTTGTTATTGTTTATGTTAATATACTTGTTTACAAATTTTGTCAAAGTTTAAAGCTTGACTTTGACTAAATCTAATACACGGACTAAAGAAATGGAGGGGGCACTATCTAGATAGGTCCAATAACATTGCCGCTAATTAAATAATATATCGTGCTCTAATTCATAAATTTCCATGTTGTAAATAATAAAACTGTCATGGTTTAATTGGAAAAATTGGCATGGGCTAAATATTTTTTTTTGCCATGGTCTAAATAATAGAACCGTCATGGTGTAAATAATGAAAGTTGATATGGTACCTACAAAAACTACCATGGTCTAAGATAATTAAATCCCAAAAGAACTACCATATTGTAACTAATAATAAAATTCCAATGAAATCTGAAAAAAAAAATTGTACATGTAAACAAGGATGTCATGCGTATGTGTGTGAAATTTCAGAATGAAATACCTTGATATGCGAACTGTACAAAAAAAGACAAATTCATGACCTGAGAGGATGAATAGTACCATGTGTTAAAAAGCCCCCAGATTTGCCTTTTTTGCATATCCCTCATTTCAACGTATTTCGTCCTAGAAATTTACACACTTGTGAATTTTGCCTACACATACATCTATATTTTTTAGAATTTTCTTAACTGTAAAATTATGAATTTTGATGAGCTTTTGATTTTTCTACAACCGGCCTCATTGGAGCTCGGCCTCCAAAAGGGATTTTCGGGATTGTGTTATGTTATGGCTGATTCCGAGCGCGATAGCCACTGCAACACATTGGACTAGTTGGATTGTGTTATGTGAACCTGGGAATTTAGAGCAACTTCAATGGGACGACCTATTTCGTCCGCCCGCGTTCGTTTGGGTCGGCGCGGACAGAAAAGACGGCCCAACGCGCCGACCCAAACGGACGCGCGTCCGCTTTCGTCCGCCTGCCGACCCATTCCCGGCCCATTTTTGAGTCGGATTTGCGTCGGCGCGGACACAAAACGGACGCGCGCGCGCGCCCTCTCTCCTCCCCGCGCATGCACAACATTCACCGCCGGTTTAGTGGCCGACACCGCCGGCCATTTTTTCCGATGAAAAAGGATACATAGATAGTTCTTGCGTACATAGATAAAAGAAAAGATCAACTACTCGTCACTTTCCGACTCTGACTCGGTAATGTCCTCCTCCGACGTCTGAATATAGGCGTCAGCAACATGCTCGTCCGCGAAGTCCCACCCCGATGTTTCTCGCAGCCTCAGTCTCATTTGAGCGGTCAGCTTCCGCGCATGCTTGCCCTCCCGATAGGCGGCTCGCTCTGTCCTCCTGGCCTTCCTCTCCGTCCTCCTCTGCTCATAGAACTGACGTTCGTCGATGATGTCCTGCGGGAAGCGTTCACGCCACAGCACCAAGGCTTGCAAGTCCATCTCGGCGAGAGCGAGGTGACGCATCCGCCTCCGGTGGACGCGACGATCATCGTCGGTGAAAAGTCGCGGGAGAGGCGCCAGATCCTACGCCCGCTGGCTCGGCACGTCCGGAAAATTCATCTCCCGTCTCGGCCGCTGGAGGCACCACGCAGCCGCGTCGTACACGCGGGCCGCCTGCTCAGCGGTGTCGAAGGTGCCGAGGATGAGCCGTTTCTCACCAAACAAGATCTCGGCGGAGAAGGCGACGGAGGGGCGCTCGCGGACTCCGCGAAAATCCGAAGCGTCGAGGATGCGCATCGACATGGTGGCGCACAGACGCCGAGGCTAGTGAGAGGGGGCGAGACGAGTGGGCGACGGTGGCGGACTGAGTGTGAAGGGAGCGCCATCTTTATAACGAGCGCCGGCCGTGGCGCGCCAAAATGCGCGCGCGAACATTTCCCACGCTCTTGAGCGCGAAAGCTAGCGCGCGCTAGGCCGAATTTCCCCACGCGCGCTGGCATGATCTAAAGCGCGCGCGGTCATGAAATGGGTCGGCACTTTGGGCGCGCTGCCGACCTAAATCTAAAAGAGGGCGGATGACGGATGGGCGGCCGACCCAAACGGACAAAAGCGCCGTCCGTTTGGGTTGGCCCGTTGGAGTTGCTCTTAGAGGTAGCTAGTGTGAATTGAATTGATCAACACGGCCCCACCATTGCACTGTTTTATTAGCGGGTGGGTGCTCTCTCGCGGAGGCAGAGCACGCGCGTGGAGGAAAGGAAAGAGCCCGGCGGGCAGAGAGAGAGGAGGACGTGGAGGGAGCGTTTGATGTTTGCTCCCGTTTGTTTTTGTCCGGCGGTTGGGAAGGGAAAGGAATTTCTTTCTTTCATTCTGTACACACTGCGCAGTGCAGGTTTTGGATTTTGGTTTGGCCCCTCGCATCGTATGCACCTGCCTGCGCATGTACTACCCTACTGCTACTGTTGCCGGGAGGGGAGGGGGTGGGAGGCCACCGTCGTCACGTCGTCGTCACTCCGGCCTCCCCCATCACAACCGTACATACAAATGCTCCTACTAACAGCAGCTTTCGTCAGTCAGGGGGAACTGGTTGGTCGCGTTATCAAAAAAATAAATCTAAAGGCATCCCAACGTGTATACGCGCGCATGCTCGCTCGTCTGTAGCAACATCGTTCTCATTTTTCCATCCGTGCCCGTGATCACAGGATACAGATGCGTCCACATCGACCGGCCGCCTCGGGATCCGGCAGGCTGCACACATACTGCCGCGCCACGACTGACATCCCTGTCCGCTGTCCACGGATCGCCCAGCGCTCGCTCGCTCGCTCGGTTTCCCACGCAAATTGTTGATAAAAGGAACATGCTCCGCGTGCGTATGGAATCCCTGCCTCCCGCCCCACCCAACCCCCGCCCTGCTACGCCGCGTACATGAACCTGTCGTGTTCCCATCAGCACAGCTCGCCTACGCCCAGGAGGCATGCTGCGTGGTCCATGCAGGTCGCGTTCCCTGCGAAGTGATCAACCAATTTTTGGGTACGTACTGTACGCATGTTCACCAACCCCTTTGGATGGTTTCGTGTTTTGTTTGGTGTCACGTCACCTCGCCCGGGCGCGCGCATGCAGAAAAGAGTGGCTGTACGTGCACACTTGGGTACTCTGCGTGCGAGTGCGACGCGACGGTGATATGAATGATCAATGGGGGTTCCCATCCATCCTACACGTGACGTGGCCCGCTATATTGGTTTCCATCGAGAATCACTTCCGTGATCTATCCTGCTGAGGCTTGCGCTCAATGCGCAAAGGGTTAACGTGTCGTCCACTCCACACTTTGACCACGCACGCATGATGCATGTTTAGTTTAAGAGGACATACAGAAGCACGACTCCAGCTTACGTGCATGTTAGCGTGTCGTTTCCTTTTGCTTCTGTTTTCTTCTTTCACTGACAGAGAATCTACTGGTGGTAGCACTCACAGTGGAAAACGAAACGAAGAATCGAGTCGCGCGGCCTAGTGAGTGAGCGTGACACGTACGGCGGTGACTCGCATGCAACTGCAAGGGACGCGACGCGACGGCAGGCCTCTCTTGGGGCGCGACCATGCCGATGTGCTCCGGCGCTGCTTCTCCCCGACCAGCATCCGACTTGCGTCTGGACACCGTCCGATCTGTCCCCGAAGAGCACCGGCAGAAATGAGGAGGTGCGCCCCCGCGGAGCTCCTCCGGGCCGCCCGCACCAGCAGAAACGAGGAGAGCGTGGCCGCGGCCTGCGCCGGCGGCCTTGTCGCGACGGTTGCGGAGGCAGAGGCTGAACTGCTAGCGCGGGTCGATGATACGTGGGACCAGGCCGGACACGCGAGGGCACGAGCGAGCGACGAGAACGTCACGCTTTTGTCCGTCACGGACCCATTCGTGGCTCAAATTTGGGCTCAGTTTGGGTCGGGACGAACAGCAGGCGGACACTATGTCGGTTTGGGTCGCCCCGTTGGGCCAACTTTTTTGTCCGAATGACCCAAACGGACAAAATGGGTCGCCCCATTGGACTTGCTTTAATAAATTATTAAATTTAGATACAGCCCCTAAGGCATCTCCAAAGGGAGACCCTGAAAACTCCGGTATATGTTCTTCATGGGAGTCCGGACATTTTTTTATCATTCAATGATATCTCCAACTGTCCGAAAACGCATGCAGACATCCAAACTCTTTCAAATTAGAAGTGGCCATCACATCGAAAAATCAACCTTGATCCGTGCTTCACAGAAGCGGAGGGCACCTTCCCCTTCTGCTGAAGCACATCTCAGTGGCGCCACTCCGGTGAGTAGCACTGCCAAACTTGGAGAAGCGAGCAACCTTTTGCGCTGAAGCATATACCTCCGAGGCTCACGATAGTCCGATGAGCGAACTGCTGGACATGTGAACGACAATGGAGACCCGCCGCAGCCGAACGTAGACTAGGCAAGGGTATCCGTGTCGTGGGAATGAATATTTGCCGGCGCCGCCTGTGGACTAGTTTTACCTTAGTCCGGTGTAAGTTTTAGTTAAAAATTGTCCAGAAATGTAATGGATTTTGTTTTGTTTATATGCAATTTGCCGTGTTTGCATGAATTTCGTCCGTTTAGTTCAAACAGTGATTGAAATGTATGCAGGTAGCGTTGGATGGCCCAAACTTGCATCTGTGTCAGCGGACTGGCCCGCTCTGTACGCGGATGGATGCCGGAGCAAATTTACGGTTCAACATTGAAGATGGCCTAATTTACCTAGCAAATATTCGGATGGGCGCTCCAACCTAAGAGCAGCCATGGTTAAACAAATTAAGCCATGTAATTTGGATCAAGTTGGTGCACAAGTCGATCAGCCGAAATGCCGAATGCAACGCGTGTAGGTCCAACTGCCAAAAATGGCAATCTTGTTCAAGAGGAATTGCCCTTGTGGAACCACGTACGTACACGAGCGTAGGTTTTTGGGGGCGGATTCCATTGGGGGCGGGTTCTATGTCCGAATTCCTTTGAAAACATGCATTCACCAATAAATGCACCATCACAAGATAAAAATAAGTGAAAAATGGCACATGTATTTAACCTCGTTGACACGTACATGCACTTGGGTTGGAGGGGGAGCATTAATTGCCCCCAACCCCGGAAATAATGTGAAGTTGAGAGAATTTGATGGGCTTCGAGAGACAACCGAAATATCAAGACGGTACATACGTACGCTCGATGAATTGAGTCGATCAGCCGAAACGCCGACTGCCAGTGGTTGTAGATCCTGCATCCCAAACCGGCAATGCTTGGTTGCCCATGTGGAAGCATGTACATACGCGCGTGTAGGTTCCTGTGGGTGGATACAGTTGAAAACTGGCATTCACTCAAGATAAAAATAAGTGAAAAATGTCACATATATTTAACCTCGCCGACACATATGTGCACCTGGGTTGAGGGGGGGGGGGGGGGGGGGGGGGCATTGGCCCCAACCCTGGAAAAAATATGAAGTTGGGAGAATTTGATGGGCTTCGATGGACAGCCAAAATATGAAGGCAGTACGTAGGTACGCTCGATGAATCGAGTCGATCAGCGGGGATGTACTCAGCATTCTGTCCGCTTGCTCAAGGCTGAGAGGTTCAACATGACGATGCTGCTTCCTCGCCGGTGATGGCTCATCGGTACGACTTCCACGATGACGGCGACAAAGGCTCTATCCGAGGTTGTCGGCGAAGGCTCCGCGGGATGTTGCCGGTGGATCCACTATCGGTTCTTTTATGTGGCTTGCTTGCTTGCTCCGCCTGTTCCTCCGTATTATGTAGCTTGGTTGCACTTTCTGTCATTTCTTGTTGCAATGAGATGTACTAGTTCACAGATTGTAGAGCTCAATAACAAAGTTCAACAAACTTTTTGCAATCAAGGAAAGTTTCTCAATCCGCTGTGAAGAGAGTTTCATATACACCATCTAACTCCAGGCCCAGGCTCAGGGAAAAAAGGGCCGCCAAATGGGGAGCCGCATAGGCTAGCTATAAGACTGCGACTTCACTTTCAACGGGACGCCACTTGTGGTTGATTTCTCCCCCCGGAAAATCTTCGTATGCCTGATAACGTTTTAGTATAATAAATCTTTGTATCATTTGGAAGCTAGGGCATTTTCAACACCAATTCTTAAACCACCCGCGACTGTCTGGACCGCACGGTCCTGATGTATTGTGCCATCCTGACGGTGCCACTACGCTGAGCGGCAGGGGCGGAGACAGGGGGGGGGGGGGGGGCGAGCAGGGGCTAGACCCCCAACCCCCCCCCCCCCCCCCCCCCCAATCGTTCGCACCCCCCAAGCGATCAGCTATATTCGTAGTAGTACTATGGACAGTTAACTGCTAATCAGTATGTACTTAAGGCCCAGGCCCATAGATCCTTTCCGCCGTGTACACCCAGCCCAAAAATAGCTCATTATGGTCTCTTGTAAGCCTAGAAAGCCCGTTCTGCGTAACCTAGACGCTAATTACCACTAACCTAGTAGACGCTAATCGATCGATTGATTCCGCCGCTGCGTCTCTGCTTGCCGCCACGGCAGCCGCAAGCAAACCAGGATACTGCCGCGGTGCTATCCAGCCTTCCTGTTTTAATCTTGCCGAAGTATTGTCCATTGGAGTCCCCCGGTGATCATATTTAATCAAATACTCCAGCCCGCTTTTGGTCTTTGAGCACGCCAATCTAAAGGTAACTGCTATACATACAAGTCTTATTTCATCTGGATATCAATCTACTAGTCTTGATTAATTGGAGCACTACATACAAGGTCTAATTATTTAGTATACCATGATGTATAATTCTCAAACTATTTGATATATTTTCTCATAGTTTTGTTCGATTTAGTTGGCAATTATAGAAGTATAATTATTCTAAAGGTTTTTCATCCGACGTCCCGAATTATTTAATTTTGGTGGTATTTTCAAAAATTTTACTATGCTTTGCCGAGACAGGCCGAATGCACGACATGCGCTGCATGTGAGCTAAAGCGGCAACATGTTGTTTCGGCATGCACATCCTCAACAGCTAGGCCGATTGCACATTGAAAATTGGGTCGCGCCAAGCGCCATAGTAAGCTTGGTATGACACGGCGGCGGTGATTCGCGTGCAAGGGACGCGACGGCAGCCCTCTCTTGGAGTACGTGTTTTTTGAGCTGTCCCGTCTTCATAGTCGTGTCTTTTACCGGTGCGACCCTCTCAATGCAGACGACGACGAGAACGGCACGCGGTGGTGCGGCAGTGCAGGTGCAGAAGCATCTACGTATCACAACAGAGGGCGGCATCGATCAGTGCGTGGCAGCGAGCAGAGGCCTTTGCCGCTTCTGCACGCGTGTTGTTCTGTCGATCAGAGGGCATCCAAGCCAATTGAGAGTACTGTTGCACACTGTTGAACACGTACCCCCACAGTAGAAAGAAAGGAAGAATTGACTATCGAGGCGGTCGGAGTGAGCACCCATGGCGGCGATTCACAAGCATGCATGCATATGATGTAACACACGGAAAAATATTATACGAAAACCAACATTCAAATAAAACTCTGTGAAATCCATATTTAAAAGTTCTGAAAAAATCTGAAAAAATTATCGGATGTTGAGGGGACAATGTTCTATTATCATGTGAAAATTCAATTAAAAACACCGGGATGCGAGCTATGAAAAAGAGAAATTCAACAATGAATAGTGATGTTACTATTCAGAACTATTCAACACTGATTTTGTCTCGCTCATAGCTCACATCCTGTAATATGTTTGAACTTGACATTTTGCATGTCCATAGTACATAACCCTCTTAACATCCCATGTTTTAAAAAAACGTAACTTCAAAACATTGTTTTCATGTGGTTTTCACCGGTTTCCATCGAATTTTGATTTCCGTATGATATTCTCCCATACTACACTAGTAGCAGATCAGAGTATGGCTTGGACGGGTGCACATACGGGTACGTAGTACTCCATCCGTTCCCAAATATACGGCTTTCTAGATTTTTCGATGCGGGCTACATGCGTTGCAAAATGAGTGAATCTACACTCTAAAATATCTATATATACATTCATAGGTAGCTTATATTAAAAAATTTAAAAGGTCTTATATTTAGAAACGAAGGGAGTACTTGCCAAAATACTGACCTCCAGCATACTCCATGCATGCATGTATTCTGACGATGCTAGCCCACCATACAACAAGTGAACAAGATAATTATCTCAAACTTGTTGTCGAGTTAACTTCGCGTACACCAGAGAACAACATAACTCTGCACTGCACATATATTTTTTTGAAATTTTCACTGCACATATATTTGGCGACATATAAACGGTCGAGGCACCTGGCTGCGTCCACCCATCCATCAAGTGTTGCATGCTGTAGAAGTGCATGCTCTAGCCAATGCAACCAAAAGACCGATCTGATGGAAAAGACTAGACAGCACATTATACGTCAACACTCCCCCTCACGTGTGGCTCCCTCAGGCCTAAACGTGGACCGAAAGTGGGCTGCAATTTTAATTGCGCCAGCCGGGTCTTGAACTCAAGACCTCTTGGCTCCGATACCATGTAGAAGTGCATGCTCTATCCAATGCAACCAAAAGACCGATCTGATGGAAGAGACTAGACAGCATATTATACGTCAACACATGCATATTCCTTTCCGGTCCCGGCCGGCATTATCATTATCATCGGTGAGATGAGAAAGGAAAACGATTGATGCAATCATGCGTGCAAATTGACGTAAAGGTAGCCTCACTCTCTCTCTGCTCATGAGCCAGAATATTATGCCTCCATCGTTGTCATCATCCCGGTCAGTATCTTGCTCTCACTGTCTCAGGCAATGTGTGTACTCACATGGGTATGGAGTATATGTCGGCCCAAACCAATGAATCAAGCATACCAGTCAATGCTGCATGTTTGACTGGTCCGCCATGTGCGTGCTCGTTAGTAAGTTGCAAAATAATTAAGTGCATGATCCCCAGATCACACAGACCGATTAACGACGGGTGTGTGCTTGTGCTTAAGGGCACAGCGCACGTAGATTATGGCGAGACAATCTTAATCAGCAGTCGTACAAGACAAATGGCTTGACCATTGTGTATATCCAATCAGAACCGGCCAAAGCTGCCAGGCTTGGAGCTAATCTTCTCCGATCTCGAGGCTCCTCCCATGCAGACTCGATCTGCACAAATGCACGAGAAATGTTGGCTGGCGTCACCCAATGGACTATTGTACTACACCCAAGCAAATGCAACTCACCATGTGGATCAGTGAGCCAATCGTGACAGTTGCAAACCATCCACGCAAGGCCGAACGGACTATAGTTCAGTAGTTTTTCCTTTTTGCTTCGACGGAAAAACAAAGTGAAGAACTGCCGACTTGGCTCTGGCTACAGCAATGACTACCTTAATCAAGCTCAACAGAGGAGAGTGAGACTCCCTAAGGCTGCAAGTTTGGATTAACAAGCTGCTCGGCTCTTTAAGTCTTGGCTTATTAAGCCCGGGCTTGTTAAGGCTCGGCTCGTTAAGCTTAACAAGAAAAAAAACTCTGTACGGCTCTGTTCATTTAAAACTCATTAAGCTCGTGAGCGCTCGTGAGCGTTCGTTAACAGATTACTATGTGTTACGGCCTATGAGATGAGAGTGTGGGTGTAATTTTAATGAAGAATGACTAAAGCAGAAGGTGCACTAGTTTGCTTTTTCTTATGGGTTGGGATGGATCAATTAGGTTGGGTAGATAGGTTTATGTGCTATGAAATGTTGTCATGTATGATAAGATTATACACCCTTCGTTCCTAAATATTTGTCTTTTTAGATATTTCAAATGGACTACCACATATAGATATATATAGACATATTTTAGAGTGTAGATTCACTCATTTTGCTCCGCATGTAGCCACTTGTTGAAATCTCTAGAAAGACAAATATTTAGGAACGGAGGGAGTATATTGTGTTGTACTAACGAACTTAACGAGCTGCTCATGAAACTTGTTAGCTAGTTAATTTAACGAGTGGTAACCTATGACCGTCTCTGTTCATTAAGAAGCGAGCTGCGCACTATCAAGCATTCACTAAGCTCGCGACCTACGAGCTTTTGGTCTAGCCCCAAACAGCAACCAAATCATGGACCGTTAATTGCACTCCTGAACCCCACCCCCCTCCCAACCAAATAAACACACACAAAGAGCATCTTAGGTTAGCCTTCTTCGTCCTTTGATTATACACCAATATTTGCACAGGATGTTGCGAGACAAGGATGCACTCCTGAAATCCTGATGGGGCAGAAGATTAGGCAGCATTTTGTCTCGCCTGTTTTTTTAGAAACATCTGTAACTTTATTCATGCTCATAACAATTACAGGTACACCGACTTTGACCTGAGATTCAAGAAAATACAAAGTAAATCCTATGACTTAGAATTAGCATGAAATCTCTTGAAAATACCCTCTTTGCGGTATCAATCTTTGCTCGAAGAAATACTCCAAAGACTTCGGTAAAGAGGCTGCAATTGGACTGGAGCAACGATGTTGTCACTCTTTCACCCACACGAACTTTACCAATAATGGTTTTTGAAAGCGCCTTGTGTCGCCCATGCAAAAAGATGGAAAACCTTGATCGATGAACGTAATTGGGCCCGGGATGACCCCCTAGAAGTGCATGCTGTCAAATCACTATATCTTCACCATGGTGTTGATGAAAGATTTCACCTCCACAAAGAATTGGATCAACAAAAAGAACTTGACACAGCCACATAAACTCATCAGATCGGATTTGCGAGAGGACAGAAAACTCTCTAACCTCATGGCAGCAGGTAAAGAACGAGAGAAATTTATTCTCACAAAACTATGATGATCACTAGACGTTGACGAAGAACATAAATGTCCTAAAGATCTGAGGTCCCACCACTTCTCAGCGCCAAGATGGCAGCCGAAGGAGAGGGGACCTAAATTTCTCGGATGGCGGCGACGACAGCGACACGAGAAACCCTCCTGGAACTAAACCCCACTCCTTTGTCTCGCCTGTTGCGAGACAAAACAAAGGTTCACCTCTTCTGCTTAACACCTGGGCTTGCCCATGTCTTCTTTTGCTGGTTTTTCTTTTTATTAATTTTATTTATATTGTTGATACAGAAAAATATTTTACTTAAACTTTTATTAACGTTCGTTCATCGGGCGTTAAAGTATGTTCACGCTGTGTAAAAAAAATGCTCGCGCAACTTTAGAAAATGCTGATAGCATTCAAAGAAAATGTTAGTGATATTTAAAAAATGTGTGGGCATTTTAAAAGAAGTTCACGTAATTTATAAAAAATGTTTCATTAAAAAAACGATCATGTGTTTAAAAAATACAATATAAAAAATGTTCACATGATTGTAAAATAATGTATGTGACAGTAATACCCTTTCACACACAGTAGAAGACGAAATGAAGAATCGATTCGCACGGTCTAGTGAGTGAGCGTGACACGTAAGGCGGTGGTTCGATGCAAGGGACACGAAGGGACGGCAGCCCTCTCTTGGGGCGCGTACGAACGTGTTTGTTGTGCTGTCCGCCTTCATATGTGCTCACATAGTCGTGTCTTTTTCCAGGGCAACTCATTGCAGATGACGATGACACGACGACGACCGGTGCAGATGCAGTGCCGGCCGCGTCCGGGTCGTGTTCGTGCACATACCCACCTCCTGCGCGGTACGACGTGGCGGTGCAGAAGCATCTATCTGTCCGAGCGGACAGCGGTGGCATTTGTGCGTGCGAGCGAGCAGAGGCCTTTGCCGTTTGTGCACGCGACGTCAGCCGGCCGGCCATGCATGGACCCCGGTCAACGTGGAACGTACAACCGGCCGGCCACCAGCCCCCCTGCGTACGTGCTACCGGCCGGTAGTCAGCAGCGCGGTGCGCCTCGTGTAGCACCCGTACGTGTTCTTGCCACTCTGGCCGTGCAGGTCTGGCACATATTGAAGTACACGATTAGTGTATACTACAAAGCTTGCACAGTTTCAGACCCTAGAAGCTTTTTTGGATGATTGTGGTTTCGCTTCCTGTACGGCACCACTTAGGAGTAGTAGTTAGTGCAGATCGATGGAGCGTGTTCGCATAATTAGCTACTGTTTGTGATAGGCTGGCCATAGTTGGGGTAAAATAAATAGTACTCCCTCCGTTTTTATTTACTTCGCGTATTAGCTTTGGTCAAAGTCAAGTTTTGTAAACTTTGACCAAATTTATAGACAAAAATATTGGCATATACAATAACAAATCAATACCATTAGATTCATTGTTGAATGTACTTCCACATCATATAGATTTGTTATGGTAACAGTTGTGTCGCTTTCGAGTGAAACCGAATGGCTGCCTGCATGCTGAGCACTGAGACTGCTCCATCCCGGACACCCATTTATGCTGACAAATTGCAGCTGTGAAGCCTGATCATGCACTTGAGACTCGCAAACATGTTTATGTGCCAGGCAGTTAAAGACGTATGTGCATCTGGGTTTGAGGGGGCATTGCCCACAACCCTAAGCATAATGGGAAGTTGAGAGAATTTGGTGGGCTTCGATGGACAACCGAAATATCAAGGCGGTACGTACGTACGCTCGATGAATCGAGTCGCGAAATGTCGAATGCAAGCGCGTGGAGAAACTAAGTCCAAAACAAGCAATGCTTGGTCAAGAGCGCTTGCCCGTGTGGAACGATGTACGCACGCACGTGTAGGTTCATGCGGGCGGATTATGTTGAAGACCGGCATTCACCAATAGATGCATCATCTGAAGATAAAAAAAGGGTGAAAAGTATCACATATATTTAACCTGATCGACACATATGTGCATCTGGGTGGGGGGGGGGGGGGGCGATTGCCCCCAACCCTGGAAATAAATGTGAAGTTGAGGGAATGCACAACCGAAATATTAAGGTGGTACGTATGTACGTACGCTCGATTCAGAAGTGATGTAATCAGCATGCCATCCTCCTGCGACGCGAACACAACCTTCTATTCGCGGGGTGGCATTGCTGTAACATTCCAAATTTTATTGCATATCATATTTTATTGCATTTTGGTTGATCCTAGAATTCCTACACAACTCAAGGACCCACGGAGAGAGTTGGGGATTTCCTTATTTTCATATTTGAGTTTTCTCAAATTTTGAAAAGAGGATCATTTGGTTTTAATTATTTTTCTCTCCGAATATTTCCAATATGAAAATAAAAGAGAGGAGATAAAATGACTTCTCCAAAATAAAGAAATATTGGAGGAAAAATATTAAAATCAAATAAGAATTTTATTCGGACTTTTATTGCTATTTTATTTGAATTAGGAAAAAAATGCGTTTTTCAAAATTGCACTAGAGGCCCAAATAAATGTTCACTTTCTCCGCTATATTTTTAGAGGACGGGAAAAATTTATTTCAGGATTTTTGGAATCTGTTTAGTATTTCTTTTATTTGTTTTTCTGCGCGTCGGAATTATTTTAAAAAAAGGAAACCAACCTACCGGGCCGTGTCCGCCTGGGACACTGACCCGGCCGGCCCTTTAAAGGCCGAGAGCCCACCACGCTGCCGCCGAACCCTAGCCCTGCCTCGACCCCGCCGCCCGCCGCCGCCGCCGCTGCCGCGCCTCGCCGCCGCTTGCCGCAGCCGCCCGTTCCGCCGCTGCCGGGCGCCGCCGTCGTCCCGCCGCCGCCTGCCGTCGCCCCGCCGCCCACCGGAGCCGCCGCCTCCGCCGAAGTAACCGTCACCGCCGCCGCCGACACGAACGCCGAGGTAGCCGCCGTTTTTTTAAAACAGATCGGTTTTATTTCAAAAACCTAGATTCGTTTTTTTATTTAGATTGGTTCGGTTTTTCCCGGTTTAGTTAAATAGTGGACGTTCGTTTTAACGAAGGGTGTTCACCCGTTAGCCGCAGACAGAGAACCTTCGTTCGTTAGCCTGTTCGTCCGCTTTTCTTTTTCCAGGGTTTTTCCGTGATTATTTTCGATCGCGATTTCTGGCCTGATCTTTGTTTTAGTTTATCTTTTCGCTCGTTTATTGAAATCAGGCGATTCAAGCGCCTAGATCTTCGTCTTGAAACCCTCTTTCTGTTTAATCAACTTGAACAAGATTTTAGTACGGTAAAATTTGACTTAAGTCCAGATTAGTAAACGGATCTTATTTCTTTCGCAGTTTGAGTTTCGTTGCTTCGTTTGATTTGATTCTTTTTGCAAACCGGAATTCTTCAGTTGAACTTTCTGGTTACATCTGTTATTTGAGTTTTACCCGTGCTTCTAGTTGAGTGCTTATTGTATGCTTTGTTTGTTTGCGAGTACCCAGAGTGCGAGGCGTGCTACTACGAGTCTCTAGGTTTCACGGATCATCAGCAAGGGAAGTAACACTTTGATCATACTTCTTTACTACCCAGTTTTATTGTATTAGATCAACCCTCAAACTTTTGCATGGTTAGGATCTGATTAACATGTGGGTTTTGGGAAGTAGATTGAGGTAGAACCTATTGCCCTGTTTATTATCAAACCTTTGGGAGTTACTTCTACGTTATGCTTATATTGCTATGTTATGCTCGTAGACGTGGTTTGGGTGAGTGTATCCATGACAAATGTGAGCATTGTTACATAACGGTTAACTTAAGGTGGCTACTTAAATACACATCTGGGTGGATTGTTTGAGGCACCCTGGAGTACCCAGTGGTTGTCAGGGCACCTGGAGAATCCAGTGTTGTCCTAGGATATCCCGGAGTACCCATGTGATCATCCTACGGTCCACCACCCAGGCTCAAAGAGATCATAAGATTATTCATGCTAGAAACTTCCATGCGCAGCCACAAGCCAATATGGGCTCTGGCATAGTTGAGTAAGTTGCGTGAAGCTCTTTAAGAGGTAGACTAGCAGATGTAGTGGGTTGTAGGTGGTACTGTCTATCCAGAGTAGAGAGTTAATGCTTCAGAAAGACTGTGTCTCGAATCTCCGATCATGGATGTATTCGAGTCTTATGGGGAAAAGTGCGCAAACCTCTGCAGAGTGTACAAATTAATCATGGTTAGCCGTGTCTCCGGTTATGGACATTTTGAGTATCTGGTTCTTGGATTATCATGTTGATCTCATCACTCTAAATATAACTTGATTGGGTTTAATGATGATGTTTAATTAGGATTGAGTTGGAGGAACCCTCTTAATATTTAACAACCATCATGATAGTTAAATAAAATTGATTCCTTTGTTGTAGGAAAAAATTGGCTTTATGCAAAACTGTAATCATAGATCTTTCCACCAGCCATATATGCATGTAGTGATATCAATTATTCTGTTCATTCTCTATGTGTTACATTTCAGTATATTCCATGTGCTGACCCATTTTTGGGCTGCAACGTTTCATGTTGCAGACTTTTCAGACGACGAGTAAGGTGCCATAGGTCGTTGTCTTTCACTCAGCTATGCCGTTGGAGTTGTTGGACTCACTTTATAGTCCAAGCCTTCCGTTGTTATCGTTTTTAGATGGCCTTAAGTCATATTATTGTAATAAGTTCTCTTTTGAGACATTCGATGTAATAAGTATGTGATTGAAAATCAGATATAAATCCTCAAGTACTGTGCGTGTCAGCATTACCGATCCAGGGATGACACTGATGCACAGAGACTAGACTGTTTGAGGTCTGTTCGCTACAGTTTCCTTGTTGTCTTCTGCCATCCTCGGTCAACGTAGAGCGCTACTGGTCAACAGCAGCACCAACGTCTCACGTCGTGCACGGCACCCAGCGTTGACCCTGACAAGTTGTCTCTCACGTAGTATATGCACCCCGGCCACGTAACAAAGCTAGATCATACAGAAAACTTAAAAAAGAACATGATCACAAAGAGTTACTGTATTTTTTTGGTTAACCAATTCAAAGACACATGAGGCCGGCACGGCTCCATGTTTCCGGCTGGTCCCCGTGCGTGCAATGCATCGTCGGGCGCATGCAAATGCGTAGGAGTTTATTGCAGTGACCAACGGACCACAACTAGTTATTATGTACTACTCCTACTATGCGTTCATGTCGTCTTGCAATGAAGATAGCCGAATGCAATGAGTTTCTCGCGTCGGATGTACTACGCCTAAACTACACTGGTAGCAGAGGAGAGAATGGCTTCGGTTCGGTCACATCTTTTAGGAACCGAGAAAGCTAACACACCGAAGTACCAAACTGTTCGGTTCGGGGAAACCGAACGCCCACTCCTGAGTGGTACGTGCCAAAATACTAGCCTCCAGCATATTCTATGCATGCATCTAATCTAACGATGCTATAAAGTAACCTTGCAAAAAAGAAAAAACGATGCTATAAAGTACTCCCTTCGTCTTAAAATAAGTGTATTAACTTTGTACTAACTTTAATATAAAATTGTACTAATATTAAGACATTTATTTTGAGATAGAAAGAGTATGTAGTGTGATCTAATTAATTATCTCAGACTTGTTTTCGAGTTAACTTTGTGTACACAAGAGAACAAGATAACTTTGCACTGCACTGCACTGCACATATTTGGTGACATATAAACGGATCGAGGTACCGGCCTGCGTCCACCCTTCCATCAAGTGTTGCATGCATATTTTCCTTTCCGGTCCCGGGCGGCATTATCATTATCATCGATGAGATGAGAAAGGGAAACGATTGACGCAATCATGCATGCAAATTGACGTAAAGCTAGCCCCCCCCCCCCCCCCCCCCCCCCCCTCTCTCTCTCTCTGTGTGCGCTCACGAGCCAGAATATTATGCCTCCATTGCTATCATCATCCCGGTCAGTATCTTGCTCCCACCGTCTCAGGCAATGTGTGTACTCACATGGGCTTGGAGTATATGTCGACCCAAACCAACGAATCAAGCATAGCATCTACCAGTCAATGCTGCATGTTTGACTGGTCCGCCATGTGCGTGCTCGTTTCTTAGTTGCAAAATAGACAAGTGCATGATCCCCAGACCACACAGACCGATTAACAACGGGTGTGTGCTTGTGCCTAAGGGCACAAATCACGTAGATTATGGCGATAAGAAGTTTATTAGCAGTGGTACAGGACAAATGGCTTGAACATTTGTACGTATCCAATCAGCCAAAGCTGCCAGGTTTGAAGCTAATCTTCTGCGATCTCAAGGCCCCTGCCATGGCGACTCGATCTGCACCAATGCAGGAGGGGTATGCTGGCTGGCGTCGACCAATTTAATCCAGCACCAGGCTCATGCTCCTGGACTATTGTACACCTAACCCAAGCAAATGCAACTCGCCATGTGGATCAGTGAGCCAATCGTGACAGTTGCAAACCATCCACGCAATGTTGTTCCAGGTCGCAAGGTCCAACGCACTATAGTAGAGTAGTTTTTCTTTTTTGCTTCGACGGAAAAAAACAAAGTGAAGAACTGCCCGACTTGGCTTTGGCTACAGCAACGACTACCTTAATCAGAACTCAATAGAGGAGAGTGAGACTCCCTACGTACTAATTGAACTGAAAAAGGGACATTCAAGTTTGGATTACCGAGCTGCTCTACTCGTTAAGTCTTGGCTCATTAAGCCCGTCCTTGTTAAGGCTCGTCTCATTAAGTTTAACGAGCAAAAAACTATGTACAACTCTGATCATTTAAAACTCGTTAAGCTCGTGAGCGCTCACGAGCGTTTGTTAACAGATTACTATGTGTTACGGCCTATGAGATGAGAGTGTGGGTGTAATTTTAATGAAGGAATCCTCTATAACACTAAGCTCTTCAGATTTAAAGGCCTCACAATCAATTGAGGTGTCTAATTTAGAACTGGTGATCCAATTTTGATCGGGTCAACAATTTCACAAGAAGCTCTCATTCAAATTTTTTAAGACACTATGCTTCCTAATTTTGGGCTCTCCTATTAGGTTGAGGTATACAATTTTAATCCTTGACTTGACTCGGGCAATCATTAGCTGTGGCCCAATGAAATCTCTAACTTCATTAAGCTCCCTAATTTTCAAGCCCCTCATTCAACTAAGGTCTTCAATTTGGATTGGATACACAATTGATTGTGTCGTTCGCCTGGGCTTTATGGTGGGATCTCTCGATGAATGGGTCCCTTGGTAAGTGCTTAGGTGATGTGGGCCTTCATTGACAAAAATATAATGTCAACTATGACACATTTAGCATCAGCACAACACATGCGGTCAACAACATAGTAATTTTCTTATGTATTTGTATTAATTAAAAGATGCCATCCAGTCACACAGTCAAAAAGACCCACCCAAACACAGCAATAAAAAAATTGAAAAAGATACACTCACGGACGATTCACTGTGGATTGGTCATAACAAACGCTCTCCCACCAATCACTTCCCAGATTTTTACCGTTGGGTCACTCTTTCCCTAATTTTCAACTGGAAATTGACACATTCATCTGCAACCATGATTCCGTAAAGTCCGTTTATAGGTGTAGCATCTCTGATAAAAAAACGCTCCATTGTTTCCCCCACACGCAAAATCAACTAGCACGTAAATATTTTTTACAACTTACAAAAAAATTATCACGTAAAACAAAACATGTACAACCCTAAGAACATAAGCAGCGCAACAAAGCGGAAGGTGCACTAGTTTGCTTCTTATGGGTCGCGACGGATCAATTAGGTTGGGTAGATAGGTTAATGTGCTATAAAATGTTGTCATGTATGATAAGACTATATATTGTGTTGTATTATTGTACTTAACGAGTGAAAATATATAATTGTCTCTATTCATTAAGAAATGACTTACGAGCTTAACGAGATGAGCTATCAAGCGTTCACTAAGATCGCGAGCTACGAGCTTTTGGTAAAGTCCAAAACACAAACCAAATCGAGACCTCCCCCTAAGCATTCACTCCTCGCCCCTTCCTCCCCCCCCCCCCCCCCCCAATCAAATAAAGACACCCAAAGGGCATATGAGAGTAGCCTTCTTCTTCCTTTGATTATACGCCATTCACCCGAAGGGCATCCGATTTTTCAGCCGGCGCACCCCCAGGCGGCGCTATTTCAAGCCCCTGGGGGTTCGAACGGCTGGAGATGATATTATATGCCACTCACCGTAGATTGAAAGTTGTACGGAACCAACAGTAAAAAAAAAGGACATATGCGAACACTCCTATCATACCCGATTTTGAAGACCGCAATAGCCATTTTTCCTCATCCGTTGCGAGATAAGGAGACTCCTGAAATCCCGATGGAGCAAAAGATTACGCAGCACTTTGTCTCGCCTGTTGTGAGACAAAACAAAGGCTCGCCTCTTCTGCGTAATATCTGGGCTGGTCCATGTCCTGTTTTGCTAGTTTTTTTTTGGTTAAATTAATCTTATTTATATTTTTGAAATGAAAAATACTTTATTAAATTTTAATAAATGTTCATCGGGCGTTAAAGAATGTTTATGCAGCGTTAAGAAATGCTCGTGCAACTTTACAAATTGTTGATAACATTCAAATAAAATGTTAGTGATATTTAAAAAATGTCCGCACATTTAAAAAAATATTTTGTCACATTTTAAAAGTATTAATACATTATAAAAAATACTCCCTCCGTTCCTAAATATTTGTCTTTCTAGATATTTCAACAAGTGACTAGTACATACGGATCACTCTGTGCGTTCGGTTTATTCGGTTTGCATAGTTTGGTTTATATGGTTTTCCGGTTTGTACGGTATTAATATTTTGGTTTATACGGTATGAAATTAAAATACGGTTCGGTTTCGGTATATACCAAATTATTTCGGTATGGTTTTGGTATATACCACAATAACCAAAGTTGACACGAATTTGAAAATGACATACTATATTTTACAAATTTATAATTCAAAACCCATACTCTTTTAATAAAAATGGTATATAACTTTATATAAGTATATATGCATGCCTCAATTCATGCCTTGAAAGGTTATGGACGTGATTAGCATTTTTGCAAGAGAAAAAAAATACTACATTACAGGAAAAAAGGGATGTTCTTTGCAGGAAATTTTACTCCTATACATGAAAAAGGACTACTTGTTTACCTCAAGAAATATAAATATATTTTTATTTCGGCTTATTCGGTTAACCATTCGGTTTTTTGGTATATACCATAAAAACCGAAATTCAAAGCGGTATCAAAAATTCATACCATATCGAAACCAGAAACCATAAAAACAATAAATTCGGTTTGATTCGGTTTATTTTCGGTATGGTTTTTCGGTTCGGTTTGCAAATGCACAGAGTGACATACGGAGCAAAATGAGTGAATCTACACTCTAAAATGTGTCTACATACATCCGTACGTGGTAATCCATTTGAAATGTCTAGAAAGACAAATATTTAGGAACAGAGGGAGTATTCACTAATTTATAAAAAATCTTTCATTTAAAAAAATGCTCACGTGTTTTTAAAAAAAATGTTTGTGACATTTTAAAACATATTTATACAACAATGTTCATGTAAGGATACAAAAAAGATTTCATATACGATTCAAGAAATGTAAATGACACTAGTGCTCGTGCAGGGACAGTAGAAAACGAAACGAAGAATCAAAATATGGAATCACACGGTCTAGTGAGTGAGCGTGACACGTACGGTGCAAGGGAGGGGACGCGACGCGATGGCAGCCCTCTCTTGGGGCACAATGAGCACCTGCGAACGTGCTTGTTGTGCTGTCTTCATATGTGCTCACATGGTCGTGTCTTTTCCGAGTGCAACCCATTGCAGATGACAGACGACACGACGACGACCGGTGCAGATGCAGTGCCGGCTGTGTCCGGGTCGTGCCCATTCCCACCTTCTGCACGCGACGTGAGCCGGCCGGCCATGCCTGGAGCCCGGTCAACGCTGAACGTACAACCGGCCGGCCACCCGGCGACCTGCGTACGTGCTACCGGCCGGTCACGGTCAGCAGCGCGACAGGTCACAGGCGCCTCATGCTCCTGCCGGTGCAGGTCTCGCACATATTGAGGTGAGCTCCCGTGTGCCACAGGCACATTTTTCACTGGATGCAACATGCATGGTACCGGTGCACTGTTAACGATAGTGATATTTTGGACAGTATAATCAACGGCCAACGGTACAGCATAGTGTCTACAAGCCCTGCACAGTTTCAAACCCTACCAGCTTTTTTTTTGTATGATTGTGGTTTCGCTTCCTGTACGGCGGTGCCGATGCATCATGGGTGCGTGTGCTCGTCGTCCTTTCTAGCTAGCTAAGCTAGCTCACCTGGTTACACGCACGCTTAGCGGTAGATAGGCAATTAGACACCACGCTTAGGAGTAGTAGTTAGTGCAGATCGATCGAGCGTGTTAGCATAATTGGGTATTTGTGTTGGCGTCACATCACCTCGCACACGCGCATCACATCCAAGGACTATAAAGGTGAATGAGACATAACTAGAACTCAGCTAGATGAGTTCTAGCAAAACCGTTTAATTTGTCCGGCGGTATACACGTACGTACGGTGATATGATTAAGTTTCCCGCGTGACACTGGCTAGCTGCTTTACTAGTTAGGGCATGTCCAAAGGTCACCCACAAAATTGCTTCGGTATTCCTTCACGGACAGAGGCACTAGTCCGCGGACATGAATGCGGGAGTTGGCCATCCAACACTTTCTACATACATTTCAAGCAATGTTTGAGCTAACCAGACGAAATTCATGCAAACACGACACATTTTCATATAAACAAAATGAAATTTGTTACATTTTGAAAAGTTTTAATTACATTTTGAACATTTAGGATAAAAAGGCCGAACCCTAAAGCTATCCTACGGTGACGCCCGTCGTTCACTTTCTTTGTATTCCGCGTCGACGACCACGTCCTCCATCCGCAGTCTCCATGAACGACGTCGGGGTTTAAGTGAAAGTGTGGTCTCTGGCGAGAAAGAGTAGAACATAAGAGACAGACCGACCCACTTGGGACACAATGCCCTGCCGCCTCTGATGCCATAATCACCCTCGGAGCAGCCCACAACCTATCCATCGCCAGTGTCGTTGGACATGAGGTCGATGATGGATGTGGACGGTCAGTCACTGTCCACCTGTCACATGTGCCCCCGAAAGTTGGACCACAACACGTAGGAGGTGCACCGGCGGCCTTCTCGTCCTCGATCGCCTGTGCCTGCTCCATGGTCAAGCCGGCATGCATCAGCGCTGCCTTCAACGCGTTGTCATTGTCGGATCCCGTCTCCATTGTGGGGTCATCGTCGAAGAGTTCGGCCTAGATCCATCCGGCACGGCGGCTCTGCCAGGTGGCCGCAAGGGCGGCGATCTCGTGCTTCATCTCCGTTGAAATGTTCTCCCACAGAGCATTCCCGCTCCCAGTCATGGTGGATGTGATGCAAAGGGAGGAGGATGTGGAGCGGATGCGTTGTGGTGTGGAGTTTAGCCGGGTGTGGCCGCCTTTAAATTGCGGATTACGATAATGCCAAGTGGCCGGGTGCGTTAATGCGCGGCGCTGGTTCCTTGACCGACGAGTCTACTTAATGGCGGCATACGGATGGTCAGCATTGAACATACGTGATAGATATCTGTCCCGTCTCGTACAAGAAATGTCTCTCCGGCATTGAACAGATACAGACAACGGGGACGCGCGGGCGACGCTCTTGGCCGGCGCGCTGCTTCAATGCTGGCGCCAGTGAGAGGCCGCATCCGCTCTGGGCCGGCATCAATGCGGAGCGGCTGCTCTACAATGGCTTGAATGCGAGCAGCTGGCGCCGGGCGAGAACGCACATGGGCGAAGGAGGAGGGTTTTCGTTGAGTCAGGGTAGCCAGGAGCGGGCATAGTAGCATTCCCGACGCCCACAAAACCCGCCCCTCCCACTTTGTCTCTAGTTTACGCGAAAAAAGTGCATTCAAATCGCCAAACTGACCGATACATGACCGCGTTGGATAGTTTCCTGGTGCAGACCGCGTGAATCCGGGGCGGTTCGACGGTGTGCGTTGCTTATCTGGTTATACGGACGCATGATGACGAGACAGCGCTTTGAGGTAGATAGGCAATTTGATTAGTAGCTAGTGTAGATCGATCGAGCGTGTTAGCATAATTAACTAGGTAGTACTATATTTGTCTTGGCGTCACATCGCCTCGTACTATATTTGTGCCTTCTCATCTTTTAGTTTTGTACTATATTCTTTATTAGTTAATCATGCATGCGTACGATGAATCAAACAAAACAGGATAAATCTACGTACGGGCCATGCATGCATGCTTAGTTTAGAGATAACCTGGTAGTGTCACATCAGCTTGATAGACTAGCTGTTTCGTAAAAAAAACAAAAGCTTGATAGAATAGCTGCTACTAGTAGTTGTAGGCCGAGTGGAGTCCGCGTAGTCCATTCCACACTGTTGAGCACACACAGTCGAAAGAAAAGAAGAATAGCATCGCATGGAGGATTGAGCATCCCTCCACGGCGGTGATTCGCATGCACCCGACGGGACGGGACGGGACGCGACGGCAGCCTTCGATTCTCTCGGGGACTGACGTTGTTTGTTCCTTGTGCTGCGTGTCTCCGACTCCGTGTGTGTGCAGACATAGTCGTGTCTTTTTCGGGTGCAAATGCAGATGCATATGATCGGCCGGTCAACGTGTAGCATACCGGGTCGAACATAAGCTGCAGCAGCGTTGACGCTGACCAGTGGCCCGCCACATATTTCCGTTTTTTCTTCGTCTTTCCCTTTGGTTAACCACCAATTATGCATGTATCGCATGCAGGACCAAAAGAAACTTTTCTTTGACAAATGCAGGACCAAAAGCGAAAGAAACTAACTACTCGTGCTAGTACACAAGGAAATGATTCGAATGGCACGACGGCTCCATGTCTCCGGGCGGCCATCGTGCATGCAAGATGCAACTCATCATCAGCACGGGTGCAAACATATTGAACTGCAGAATACTTGAGAATAATAGTTTGGAACAGACTCCATGTAATTTGACGATGCTATATTGCTATATACTGTATATAATGTATATGTTGGTCTGTCGTCGTCTCGAACTTTGTCTAGTTAAGTTTACATAAGAGAACAAAATAACTCCGCAAAAAATCTGGCGATGAATGGATTGAAATATACCTGCGTCCATCCATGATCCATCCATCATGTCTTGGATATTCCACCATGTCCGGCATTATCATTGGTCAAATGAGATGGAAGCGATCGGTTGACGCAATCATGCATGCAAATTGACGTAAAGCTATTAAGCCTCCTCTGCTCCTGAGCCGGCCGGCCGGAATATTCCTCCAAACGTCATCATCACCACCACGGTTAATTAGTCTCCTGCTCTCAGGTACTCACATGGAGTAAGTATCAACCCGGGCGAATCAAGGAATCAAGCATGTGTAGTCGATGATGCATGTTTGACTGGTCCATGTGCGTGCTCGATCATTACCTAGTTGCAAGTTAACCTGCTTCCCAGATCACAAAGAACAATTAACAAGTGGTGTATGCCCGGGTTTGGGGGCACACATCATGTAGGTTAGCACAAAACAAACATAACTAGCAGTAAGTACAAGACAAACGGCTCAACCATCATATGTACCCAATCAACCAAACGTCTGTCCCGGCTTGGTCTTGCTCCGATATCGAGGAACCTGGTGACTCGATCTGCACCAATGCACGAAGGAAGTGCCGGCGCCAACGAATGCAATCCAGCGCCCAGACTCATACTCCTGGATCATGTTTACACATACTACATGTGGATCAATTAGCCAATCGTGGCAGCTGCAAACCATCGACGCAATGTCGTTCCAGGTCCCAAGGCGCAATAGACTATAGTGGAGTAGTAGGTTTATTTGCTTCGACGGGGAAAACAAAGTGATGAAGTGCCCGACTTGGCTTTGGCTACAACGATGACTAACTTTAATCAAAACACAAGTTCACTCTAGAGGGAGAGAGTGATATTCCATACCTATCATCTAGTAGGTGAAACCCTAGAATCTAACGTTTGACGATTGGATCCAGTAACGAAGGCGTTGCCGTTGAAAAACATCATTGTTCTTATGGTGTCAAGAGATGGTTGATGCAGATATGGTTGTTATAGTAGTTCGTTGACCGTTTCATTGTCTTTTCTCTTTTATACTCATTGTGCATAGTTTTGGTCTTGTATGACTTTGCTATTTACCGAAATTTTTATGTGTGTGTGTGTTGGAGTTGGCTCTGTGCATTCTAAATATGTAGAGGCTGGATGCGTGCTCGTTGTGTTTGTATCCTCTTGATGGTTCACCCCGAGTTAATAAAATCCACTCTTTGTCAAAGAAAAACGTACGCTTTGCTCTTCTAATGTAAAGCCCTCCCATTTGATTGAACTGTTCAATTTTGGATTTGCTTCACGGTTTTGACTGGGTAAACGGTTTTCTAAGGAGCATTTACAGCCGGACTTAGCTAATCTCCCCCCTAAAAATCCGCAGACGTGCCCGATCAGTGACCGGACGTGTCCGTTTTAAGCCCCTACTTGTCCGTCTATGCAGCCACACTTCTCATTTTTCTCCTTGACATATCCAGTCACTTGTATGTCATTGGTGGAGATGAAGAGAGATAAAGAAATGAATGAACAAAGAAAGAGAAAATGTGGTTCGGGGTGGCCCGCGTCCTACGTGCCTGCCTATATTTGTCCTCAATATGAGGGTTCACGGATAGCCTGGATGTATAGGATAATATGAGGGTTCCGGTTGAGTCATTTTTTTCTTCTCTCTTCTATCCGGTCACTCATCAGGCGCGTCCGTAGACGTTTAAGGGAGATTTGGGGATGCTGGCTGTAAACGCTCTAAGGACCTCTCTCATTTAGTTAAGGTATTTAATTTTAGATTTGATTCAAAATTTTAACTAGGTCATCAAATTAATCGGCAACAACATAGAAATCACATCAGTCCTGCGCATCCACTCATCACCTAGAAAAAGAACCGCCAACATGTGATACTGCAGCAGTAATATAATACATGCGTCCACTAGCACAAGAAACTCCCTCACATTCTTTTTAAGCAAATAGAAACATTTGCACATAAATATGAGTTGATTGACATACATAGAATCACACTGCCCATCAAAATATCACATTATAAAAAGGGAAAACGCACACCAACTTCCTCACGCGCCAAACCAAATAGCAAAGAAAAATTATAATATCCCAACAACACGAATGCGGGAACCGTGTTCGATCCTTCAAGTACATCCCAATCGAAAAAAAGGACATTAAAGTTTGCAATTTCGGCCTAATGTATAGCAGGCCCGAAGCCCAACCAAATCGAATGCCATCAATTGCAGTCCTGATATCCTGATGAAACAACCTGTTTTTCTTTTTTGAGGGGTCTTTGTCTAGGCTATTTTTTTAGTAACTTCTCGATTGAAATCACTAGTTAAAGAATACTCCTTCTAAAGATCACTCGCACCTTCTCAGGTTGCGACAAATGATGCACTGTAGGTGCATCACTTGTCGCAACATGGAAGTTTTCCTTTATTCGTATATCGGTTTATTCAAAATGTTTTATTTCTAATACCGTACGTCCAAGTCTCAAACTGTTTTCACCATTGGATTCCTTGCTGCAAGATCTTCAAAACTAGATCCCATGTTGATAGATTTTGACGACCTTTTTATTCACGTAAAAAATCGGATGAAAAAACGAACGGAAAAACCGAACAGGGAGCACATTTTTCCCCTTTCTGAAAGAGGCACAGCCATGCCTCTCGCGAAAGCACAATCGTGCCTCTCGCGGAAGGAAAAAAACCAGAAAACACGTTTTTTTTCATTTCGAGTAGTATGACCATGCCTGTCGCGAAAGCACAACCATACCTCTCGTGAAAGCAAATCCGTGCCTCTCGTGGAAGGAAAAAAACCCAGAAAACACGTTTTTTTTCAATTTCCGAGAGGCACGGCCGTGCCTCTCGCCAAAGTAAAAAAACAAAAAAAATATTTTTTTTGTTCCCGAGAGAGGCATAGCTATGCCTCTCGCAAAAGCAAAACCGTGCCTCTCGCGAAAGAAAAATTATGGCTCTCTCGGAAGAAAAAAAGGAAAACCATTTTTATCGTGCAGAAAAAATTCAATTTTTTTTCGTCCAAAAGATAAGGAAGACCGGTAGAAAACCAAAAAGTCGGAAAAACCATTTAAAAAGCCGAAAACGTGTGTGGAAAAATAATATACAAAACCGGAGCGCCCAGAGGGCGACACATGGCGGCGACTGAGAGCGCACTAAGTGGCGCGCTCTCAGCCCACCCAAGTGATCATTCTGAGGCTCCCGAAGAAGTGCTCGTCAACTAGTTGCTCTCCTTGTCTAGGTTGTTATGAGACGAAACAACCACTTGCCTCTCTGGACCTTAATAAATGGGCCAGCCCACGTCCCGTTCTGCTAGTTTTTTTCTTTCTTTTTGTATTATTACTTCTATTTATATTTCTAAAGTGTTTTTTTTTGTAGATTTCAATAAACGTTCATAGCACTTTGGAAATTGTTATGCAGTGTAAAAAATGACTGTGTTTATAGAAAATGTTTGTGCCCGACTTGGCATTGGCTACAATGATTAACTTAGTCAAGACACCAGAGAGTGATAGAGATATTGCCTACTCGCGGGAGCTATTTCTCTCGCGTTATGGGCCGGCTTAATTCGAGTTCCATCGGGGGTGGTTTTCTTGTCGTGCTTTTTTTTTTCTACGTATTTCTATGTTATTTATTATCATTTTTATTGTGATTTTTGGCTTTCTATGTTCCTCTAGCGGTTTTCCTACGTTTTCCCTCTTTATTTTTTTTCTTTTTTCTTTGTTTCTCTATGTCAGATTTCATTGTTTCTTTCTTTTAGTTTTTGTTTTACGTTTTTTTCAACCAACACGTACTTTTTCAGTATATATACAATGTACACTTTTGTTATACATGCATAACATTTTTATGATACATGTTGAACAATTTTCAAATAAATGATGTACATTTTTCCAAATACTTGTTTCTGAACATTTTTTTGAATATATACTAAACATTTTTCAAATATAATTTTAACATTTTTAATGGCATAATTTTTATTAAACTAGGCAACATTTTTTTACATTGTACAATTGTTTTATAAAAATTCTACATATATATTTTTAATGATAGGAAACATTGTATTTGAGTTACCAATTTTATTAAGTACTAAAACAATTTTATAGTATGCTATATAGATTTTCAAAATGCGTGAACATTTTTAGTTGTGACGAACATTTGCTTGAATGCTATCAAGATATTTTTACTGTTACACTAACAATTTTCTTATTGCTTTAAAAGTTTCTAATTTAAGGTGAACATTTTTATTTTCTGAAGTAAATTATGTTATTTGGAGTACATGCATTTAGAATATTTACAAAATCTAACACTGGTGGCTACATAGTGTCCATGTCTACATAGTGAAGGAGCGCTCTATCTTGTTGTAAGCTACACAAAGCAGCGCCCTTGCGATCGACAACTTCGGGTTTTTGCGCCAGCGCAGTTGCTGTAAGCTACACGCAACCCCTCCCGTCGCTACATGCATTTGGGCCAGCGCAAGTAGCACAGGTTCCTCTTCGGGTTTAGGGAAGGTTCTAGAACAAACGCCCTGCCCAGCACGCAGAATAGCACGTGGAACCCCTTGCCATCAGCTTGTAGCACACCAGAGACCAGCCAGGTTACCTGGTTGGCAGCACAGTGGCCGGTCCCCCACCCCATGTAGCAACCCCTACCCCCGACCACAAACCCATTGTCTCGAATAATCGAATCTATGAGGACACAAACCTCTCTACCTTCATCAATTCTCATAATATAAACTCATCATCTCCGAATAATCGAATCTATGAGGACACAAAACATATCTACCTTCATGGAATGGCTAAAAAGAACTAGAGAGATATTTTATTCGCACAATCTATGATCACGGCTGAGTGGTAGGAAGAACACAAAACTCTTAAAGATCCAGGGTCCCATCACCTGTCGGTGCCAAGGTGGAAGCTGGAGGCGAGGACCAAGCTTTCTCTGATGTTTGCGGAGACGACAGCAGTTTCCTCAGAAATGAGTAGATTAGAGAGAGATATGGGCTGGGCTGTAGCCACGGCCAACCGAGTTGCCGGCCTATAGAGAGAACAGGCCGGTTGGCCGGGCCAGCCCATGTTCAAATACAACGTGATCTATATAGCGGGGGCTTCATGGAAAGAGTTTCCCTGTTTCTCCAAAGGCTTTCCCAAAAGGGCAACGCTAGCGGCGGTGCGCCGGCCGAAATTTCGGCCGGTCGCACCCGGGCCACCCGATTCAATCGGCAACGTCGTTTGATTTGCAGCTGGCTTCTTTCCTAGCTTCCCGCAAAGCACAGTCAATGCAACAAAAAAGAAAAATCTTCACGACTGCGCGCGTGTGTGTGTATCTCCTCTGTAGCACTCGCGACGCCTCTGCTCATCACCGCAACTCCCGGCCGCTGTTTCAGAGCCTGCTCGCCGTTGCTTGACGCTCGCCCGCCGTCCACTGCTCGCCGCTGCCCGACGCTCGCCCGCCGTCCACTGCCCGACGCTCGCCCTCTGTCCACTGCTCGCCGCTTGTAACGCCGTCGGTTTCAGCATCATCGGCAACGGTTGTAGCATCGCGGCAGCTGGTTGTAGCTTTGGATGTCCACTACTTGCCCCTCGTCGTGCCATCGGTGCCAGCAACAGCGGCAACGGTTGTAGCATGGCCCTCCATTGCAGCACATCGCGCTTTCAGTTCCAGCATCACCGGCAATAGTTGTAGCATCGCAGCTGGCATCGGATTGCATCGCACGCCCGCAAAGCAGGTTGTAGCTCAGCCTGGACAGCACGAGCGGGCTTTCCGGCCCGCTCGTGGCCCGTTTAGGACCGGCTCGTACGGTCCAGGCCCGATAGGAAAATAGGCCGGTCCGAGCCCAGAAAAGAAGACCTAAAAAAATTCGGTCCGGTCCGGTCTTTAACCGGGCCGACCGAGCGGACCGATGGCACAAGGCCCATCAACTGTAACAGATGAGCCATCGAGGCCCCCCCGAGCCGAGCAACCCCTCCCCTCGTTCCATTCCCATCCTCGCTCGATTCCTTCTGCCCCTCCAGCGCCTCCTCCTCTGTTCTTCTATCCCTAACCCTAACCCTAAGGCGACGGCGCCGTTGCCCGCGGCTCTCCCTTCACCGACGGCGCCATCTCGTCCGAGTCCGAGCTGAAGGAGCACGTGTACATCGGGGAGGCAGCAAGGCCAGCACGCCGTCGGTCCGTCCTTCCCTGGTTCCTCACCGAGCGCCACGAAGAGGAAAAGGTAATGTGTCTCTAACCTGTAACCCTCGGCCCTCGCCAAACTGAGATGATTCCGTGCTAGAGACTTAGATAGGAGATCTGGAGATGTAGTGTTTGGTTAGGAGATAATGGTGATTGGTGAAGGAGAAGGGGAATGAGAGGGGGATTATGTGCTGTTTTTTTGTAGTTAATGGTCAGGAGATAATTATGTTCATTTGCACTAGTACTGGATGATTTTCTATGCTACAAAAAGAAGAAGATGAATTATTTGCACTTGATTGATGTACTGACTGAAGTGCATAATTTATGACTACAGAATTCTGCAAGCCTGTTCCTGTTCATTTTTGTCTGACGCAACCTGATTTTGTGTGTATTTTGTTCATACTCGTTCCCTGTGATGGCGAGTAGACGAGTTCTGTACAGATCGTAACGATGCCTACATGATCCTGTCCATAGCTTATTTGTGATCTGTTACTGTTAGTACAGTAAAGGCTGCATGTTGTCCACTTCTCGAATGGTTTAGTTGTTGGTGACATGTGTACAATGTAGTTCAGTGATCCTCTTTGTTGCTTATTTTGTGATCAATCCGCTAATTGTGCAAGCCAGTACCATGGTCGTTGTAACCTGATAATCTGAGTTATGTGCTGTTTTTTGTAGATAATGGTGAAGGAGAAGGGAAAGGGTGATGTGAAGGAGAAGGCGAAGGCGAAGACAAAGGAGAAGAGCGTGAATTACCTAATTAGGCAAGATTCGGCGCTGCCTCCGCTGGTTCCGAGGAAGAAGAAGAAGCCTAAGGTGCAGATTAGGAAGGCAAAAGACTTTCCCAATGCCCCAACTGGAGAGTTGATTTGTAGGTTAGAAAAACACCCTCCACCTCCTCCGCGTCTCCCCGACCGCACCGGTGCCGGCGTGCGTGCCGCGGAAGCCGCCGCCTCCGGCTCCGCAACCTGCTCCAAGCTGCCTCATGCATCTACTATTGTATGATTGCTTTACTTGATGCTTGATGTAACCATATTTCCATATAACCATATAGGTGTTGTTTGCTTATTTGTGTGCTCATGTGTGTTAGGTCCAAACTTATCTGAAGAAACTTATCTGAAAACTGTAGTGATCAATGTTTGTGCATGTGATTTTTGTGATATTGTTCCTCTCAAAATCAATTGTTTTGATGTCCAAAATTCAAATAAAATGCTGTCCAAATTTAGTTATGCCACACTACTCATTGAACAGAAACAGAGCACTCACAGGAACAGCTTACTATGACTGTATGACATAACTAATTTGGACAGCCTAAACTGTGGCAAAAAAGATCAACATGGCACTCCCAGGATAACCCACGGTTTAAATAGTGGCCAAAAAGCTGAATAGAGCAGCTACAGGGCAGCTACAGTCTAAACAATGACACTACAGGGCAGCTACAGTCTACAAACCACACAGCAGCCTAAATAGTGGCCAACAGAGCACTCCCAGCCATCGGTCCCGTACGGTCCATTCGGGCTGACCGAGCTTTTGCTGCTTCGGTCCGGTCCTATAAAATAGGCTCGCTGGCCACCTCGGTCCGGTCCGGACCGGACCGGCCGCGGCCGGTCCAAAGGCTGGCTCGGTCAAAGCCCGGACCGGACCGGACCGCGTCCACCCTGAGTTGTAGCATTACAGTTGGCCGGTTGTAGCAAATAGAGTCGACGGTTCCCGCACCTAAATTCGTTGGTTCCAGCAGTCGACATCTCTAGTACCAGCATCCATTGCCTCCGTCTTCTGGCATCGGAGATTGCCGGTTGCAGCTTTCCATGTCGATGGTTCCAGCACGGTGGTGTGCCGGTTGTAGCATCACAACACCGGCGACGCACTGGTCTTCCTGTTGAACCATAGATGGGCTTCAGGCTAACACTTCCAGTATTGGAGATGTCGGTTGCAGCTTTTCATGTCGACGGTTCCAGCACCACAGAGTGCCATCCAAACACCTGCGGCTCATCCGGCACCGACGAGGAATGCTATTCCAGCACCGACGGTCATGGGCATAGCAAAATGCGATAACGGTTGTAGCTTTTTGCTATGTCGTCGCAGCAAAAAAGTGCCTGCGTAGTCCGCTCTTCACACCGGCGTTATGGTTGTAGCAAAATGCGACGCCCGTTGTAGCTCTTCGCTATGCGGTTGTAGCAAAAAAAGTTCGCGGTAGTCTGCTCTTCGCACAGGCGCCATGGTTGTAGCAAAACGTGACGCCCATTGTAGCTTTTCTCTATGCGGTTGCAGCAAAAACAGTGCCGCCGTAGTCTGCTCTTCGCACCTTCGCCATGGTTGTAGCAAAACCTGATGCCCATTGTAGCAGGGCGCGACGTTGGTTGTAGCGTTTCTGAAGGCCGGTTGCAGCTTCAGCTTGGTCTCGCTGAAAAAACTACAACAGGTTGCAGCTCCGGCACCCCCGACGGCACTACCGGAGAGGAGGAGGACGTGTGCGGGTGCAGCCATCAACTCAAAGGCGGCAAGTGGTGTGGCCGACTCGCATCATCGCCTAGATGGATCACAGAAGAGAAAAACATGGCCGCGGCCGTCAGACAGAGTTCCCCATTGCGGCCCTCGAGCAACGCCTGCTGGTAGTACTTCCGTAGGCGTAGCATCGGCGACTCGTGGCGCACTCCACTCAAAAAAGCTTGCTGGAGTGCTTCCATGAAGGGATAGAGGAGAGGTAGATGAGGGTCGACCTGGGTTCCGTGCGCGAGGAAGAAGAAAGAGTGGATGCAGGCGTTGGGAAAGGATAAGGTAGCACGTGTCGTGTTCCTGTTAGCTATTTTCGTCAAAAGAGCCAGCCTGGCAAAGCGACCGGCCCAACGCTAGTACGGTCTGCCGGTGGCAAACGTTTCCCTTCCCAAAAACAATCCGATCGATACCCAGCAACTTGGACGCCGGCGCCGGCGAGCCCTCCAACTCCATATCTCTCTCTTTCTCTCTCCATATAATAGAAATCTGGATCCGTGAGGGTTAGAAACTTAGAAAGGAAACCCTAGAGAGCCTCGTTCATGCGGCGAGACAATTTCCGCTCTAGGAAATCAATTGCTAAAACTAGGCGGGCGTCTTCGGTTTCTTTCTTCGCACGGAACAGATCCAGGTGTAATCCCATTGTTGGTGTTAATTAAACAATGTGTGTGTGGCGGTAGGCTAGCTCCTGTCGGTTAGCTGCTATATATATGTACCTACCTATACCCTCTGTAAACTTGTGTCGTCAATCAGTATGACAATCCAATTGAGTTGCGTGCTGTATCGCTGCTAGCTAGCAGTAGATCAATTAGGTCAATTCCGGCTAGAAGCACTACTAGTAGATATAACTAGTTCATGTCCAAAGAATCGAGAGCAGAACGGCTAGCTTGAGCCTAGCTTTACACTGCATGGGTGGATTGACCGGAGGAGCCAGCTTTGCCTTTTCTCATCGTACTCGCCGCCGCGAGTTTCTCGGCGTCGGGCCTGGGCCAACACTCAATTGCTTAAGTTTGCTTGGTTAATTGGTTTCTCGCCAGGAGACATGGCTATGCTGCTATACGAAGCACCCACAGGCATCGCAATTTTCTCTTTTGATGGGGACTACCTCAATGATCCAGTGGAGGTACTCGTTTTTTGTTGCTGATACTATTCATCATTGAGAAATTCAAGATCATCTAAGTGATTTCTCTTTTTTTTCCCTACAGAACTTCTGGGAATGCTTGCCACCCCTTGTTAGTTCCGCTCCCATTCTCTCTCTTACTACTATTTTTTTTGGGTCATATTTTCTTCGATTTCTGTTGTCAACTACTCCGTCTCAAAATAAGTGTCTCAACCTTAGTACAAGGTTGAGACACTTATTTTGAGACGGAGGGAGTAGAACAGAGTAAGACTACAAAGTTCGCTGCAATGTTTGCCCAGTCTTTGTTGTCAATTTTTGTTGCGACGAGTGGGTGCAACATAAATGTTAACTCATCAATTGGTAGTTATTATTTTGTC
This sequence comes from Triticum timopheevii, assembly GCA_963921465.1. Taxonomy (NCBI): domain Eukaryota; kingdom Viridiplantae; phylum Streptophyta; class Magnoliopsida; order Poales; family Poaceae; genus Triticum; species Triticum timopheevii. The sequence goes on from OY997264.1 coordinate 655,844,328, forward strand.
ATTTAACTGATTTGAAATCGGATCAAGCTGGTCGACCATATTTTCTTCAGTCTTTCCTCATTGCCATGGGTTTTAGTGCCATCTTTTGCACTCTCTTCAGTGGCCAGACATCTGCTAATGGACCCTTAAAAGATACACTAGCACCGGTTGGAACCCAATTGGGTAATGCTATGCACAAATTTCTACCAAGTGAGTGGTTACATTGTTCTAGCTAGGGATGAATGAGCCCTGACATTGTAATCCTACCAAGAACGATACAATGTATTCTTTTAGAAAATATTAACATCTAGTTCTAGGCATGAACATTTTGGGAGCACCACTCAGGGAATCGTCCAAATGGACACTTAAGCAGCACTATGCTTTGTTGTCGATGCAGGGCTATTAAATCTCCCTGCCTCCTTTCATGATTAAGACACTTGCATTATATTTGACAAGCCTTTTAATTCCCTTCTGTGTTTATTTCTCAGAGTCTGGAGGAATTCATAAAAAAATGAGACAGTGCCTTCCCCCATTGACACCACAAATAATGCTATTGATGATCACCTAGCCAAGAGGCTCAACGAGCTGTGTGGTTCTGAGAAGAAATTAGTTGTGGGGAATGTTGAATATAAAATAATAATTGAAATGAACCTGGTTAGTATAATTGGTAATATTTTTTGTAGCTTTGTTCTGGATAAACAATATTGATCACTATTTGCTTTTTCAGAGAATAACACATGTCTACATGTTCATGTTCCGGATTGTGGGGTGATAATTTGCAGTCTGGAGAATCTCATGTATACTTTATTGCCTAGAAAACTATCAAATCCCGATGAAGATTTAATATTCTTCTTAAAGCAACATTACATTTGTTGCAAGGCTGACATGGTGAGTTTACCGCTTGTCCGTCCTTATTTCTCACATGTGATGTTCCCCCTTGTCAATGTCAGTACCTCCTTTTCAGCGCATCTATATCAAGCATGCATAAATCTCCTCTTGTTATGAAATAACAGTTTTTTTCAACTGATTGTGTGCTTATAGCGCTCTGTTACCAATGATCGAAGTTTTTCATAGACACACCATACTGTAAATTGACACTGAGAACCCCAATTTGTTATATTCATCAATGTAACGCCTCCTACAATTCTTCACCTTCATGTTGCATTCAGTGATGAAGCCAAGTGTCTTTTTTATCCAGGTTAACGACTCTATCGTTAAGGCAGCTCATAGCTTGCATGAAAAAGAATCACGTGAAAAGGAACATTTAAAGTTCTTCCGACTTCTTCTAAAGGATTTTCTGGTTAAATCAGGCATTGATGCTAAGAATTGGGTTTCGATCAAATTTGCAACAGCTTTGAAGGTGATCTGTTACCCTGGAGCATCATATAAAGTTTACCACCCTGATAAGGTGAATCATAATATTTTTAGATGTGTACTGAGTATGTGTACGCTGGAAGTTGTCAGTTAGCAGTGAACTGAAGTGTCTTTCTTTCAGATTTTTCCACGTGGCGTGCATCAAAAGATAAAGTACCATGCATCTGGATATGATACAATGTTTTCTAAGATTGATGTCTTGTCTGTCTACAATGATGTTATTAGTGTCAATTCAGAAAAGTATTTACTATTGGCAAAATTGGACATCTTGGTTACAAAGGCTAAAGAAGATTTGGAGATAGCCGGGGCGATCAGATTATGCAAAGATCACTCTTCGGTAAAACGGAAACCCAATAGGATTGATGTAAGCCCTGACTCCAAATTTCGAAAAGAAGCTAGTACTACTGTTGAACTGGATTTCTCTCGTGAGAGGCAAGAACATGATGTTAAGCAATCTTTCACTACATTGGAAGAAAATCATCCAGTGGAAAAGCCTAGCGGATCATGTAAGGAAGAAGAAATCTGCAACAAAGGGAATGAAGGGCGGCATTGGCTTAGTGAGGATTCTGATTTTTTTTGCCTGCTGTGTATTTTCAGTAGATGATAGTGATGATTAAACACACATTTTAGTCAACATATTTCAAACTGTTGCTTTTTATAGCACACCTATCTATAAGTTTAGTTATGAAGAACAAGAGTAAAACTCTAAGCAGAGCAAGTCAATCTATGTGTCCTTTCTAGGTTCGACTACATCCAAGTGTCCTTTCTAGTTTGGTTAGATTGATTTGCATGTATCAACTGTGTCATCCAATCCAATATGTTTTCCTTTCAAGTGATAGTCTGTCTTAAAATGCCTTAAAAGTTGATACACATTGGTAATTTTATATTTACTTTCTGAACCTGTATTCAAATATCAAATAGCCTTTAAGTGTAGACATTTTTCAGTAGTATTTTCATGGGCATGCCATTTTTTTTCTACAAACAACTTTATACTAAAAATAGTATTAGGGCATGTTTTGGTTGGATGCCGCAACATTCCACATCTAACCTGGACAACTTTGACTTGTGCACAGACAGACGGAACTACCCCGACGTCCCTCCTCAAGTCATGCGAAGGCTTTTGCGCAGGTTGAGAATCATCCAGAGGAAGGAGAAAGAAGGGATAACAAATCTTGCCAACCTCAATGCATAGCTGGCCCAAAGCTCAACCAAATCGGGGGCCTATTGTTGATTGATTTATTGTGCGAAGAACCGACGATATGAAAATCAACATGTAAACAGAAACTCAAACATGGGCGCTCATACTATTGCTAGAAGTTCTCAACCCCTGTCTGTGGGGCGCCACACGTGGCTTGTGAGTCCCCAAATGGCGCTGGAATTCTTGTACAAATAGCTAAAGGGCAGATGATTACTCAAAAAAATGTAGCTGGTGACAAACCTAGCTTATGAAATCTTGTAAGCACCAGATGAGTTTGATTTCAGCTTCTGAGTTTGAATTGGGTGTTGTTTACCGCCACACAACCAATTTACGACATGGTATGGAAAAGAAAATAGTGTTGTCCAAATCCAAGACATACAAATGTGAACAAATCTAATAACAACAAAATGTGGAAATCAATGACAATATAGCCAAATTAGACGGAGTAGATAACAAAGAGAGCACCAACTGCGTCTTCTGATTATGAACTGAATAGAGGATAGCTTTTCACAGCGGTTCTGGAAGTGCTTGTACCTTCTGGATCTCTCGTAAGACTGAGCTCAGCAGTACCCTGGTCTCCGACCCCCAGATGCATCACACCTAGCCAAACAAAGGTGAGCAGCTCTCCTCCCATGGCCAGCCGCTGGGTGTGCTGCTCTGGGCGACACATGAGCACTTCATGAGCGATCTGGAAACTGCTCTGTCAACGGAATACAGTTTGGCACAGCAAAGTCCAACCCCCGCGGATCTCCTAACGACGACGCGAATTTTCATCAAGGAGGTCATGGACTGATGTTTCACGAAACTGCTCCTCGCTCATAGATTCACTCACCAAGAAGGCTCCATGTTCCCCAGCGGCCCGTACCTGCAGTCCATCATCAATTCGCGTGCAGATATATTGCAATGACCAACCGACCATCACTAATTATAATATACTTCCTCTGCATCAAAATATAAGATGTTACTGAACTGCAAAAATGTCTTATATTTCGTAGACAGGCAGTACCTGCACGTCTATCTTGCGATAGAGCGGATGCATGCATGCATGTACACACGGAAAAGAATTATATGAAACCAGGTAGCAGGGCATAGTATAGCTTGGGTGCACCTAACGCTACTGACCTCGTGCATTTCGGCCGAGAAGGGCCTCCATGTCGACGGCGAGCTACATGAGCTCGGCGTCAGTCGTGCCGAAGCTGACGAGGCTGAACGGCCGTCCAGAGATGGCGGCGCAGCAGGCTTCCTCGGATGCTCGACTATGCTGCCATCCTCATTGTTGACAGAGTATTACCTGTTGCATGCACTAGCTACACGTCCAACCTCTTCCTTCCTATACCCTAGGGATCTTATCTCTTCAGCTAGAATAGCTCAAGGCAGTTAGAGCATATCTCGGCTAGCTCAAGGCGGTTAGAGCATATCTCGGCTAGCTCAAGGCAGTTAGAGCATATCTCTAGCCGATCCTCTAATAGGCTATTTTATTTTACTCCTCTAACCGGCACCTAACTGATCCGCTAAACCGTATAGTGGAGTAAATATTTTACTCCTGGGCTCGGTGGGCGCCTAAAAACGCTCGGCTTTGACCTGGTCAGAGTAAACTTTACGGCCTCTCTACCGCCTCCTCACACCCCACTGCTTCATCGTTGGCACATCTCCTGGCGACTGTCCACCGCCCCCGCCGCTACCTCGCCGCTTCCCTTGGTCCTCTCCGCCCTTCTGCCCAAGTCCGAGCCCTTCTCTGACCATCGCTGTAGCCGGATTCGAGGTGAAATGCTGATATCTCGACCGATTCGATGGATTTTCCTTGGATCTTCTTCCTCGTTGCTGGCCACCACATCTGATCGTGCTTACGGACCCTTGCAGGTCATTCCCACGCGCCGCCCCGCTAGTTTGGCCTAAACGTTGCTGTCCGGAAGGTACACCAACACCACCTTGCAAGTGTTCGACGGTTTGCCTAGGTGAGGTTTTTTTATTTTTTATTTTTTTCTTTAATTTTTTTTGTCCAATTGATTTGAACCGGGTCGTTTGAATTAAAGATGAAGAGTTTGAAAGAGATGATCTTCGAAGACTCATCGTCATCCGAAGAGGAAGAAGACCACGATGACTTCGAAATTGTTCTTGGCATGATTTAAGCGACCGAGAAGAGGATTGTAGTTTGACCGCATACAACTCAACCTTGATAGAGCGGAGGGCCATACCAAGATTATGAGAGATTATTTTGATCCAAATCCAACCTATCCGGAGAAGTATTTTGCCGGCACTTTCGGATACACACAAGTCTTTATCTTATCATTGCAAAAGCCGTTGAGAAGTATGATGATTGGTTGAAGCTTAGAAGGAATGCATGCGGAGAGATACGTGCAAGCCCTATGATGAAGTGCATTGCAGCTGCTCGTGTTTTGGCATACGGGTGTTCGCCCGATACAATGGACGACTGTGTCCGCATTGCAGAAGATACACTCTTGAAGGCCTTTGGAGATTCACAAAAGCAGTGATCAATATTTTTGGACCAAAATAGGTTGTTTGCCACGACATGCTCACCCCCTCTTTATAAATCTGTACAAACATGAAACAATACAGCTGTGTTGCATTCTCTCTCATTGTCAATTCTCTACACTCATCATGGCACGATGCGATGGCCGTCGTCGATCCCTTGAGAGGTGGCGAGCAGAACTCTGGGAGGGTGGGATCAAAGATGGGAACACGATATAGTAGGTTCTCCTCATTGGTCTCCTCGTCACACTTCTGATCCTCCGACGTGTCCCCGATGTATGCTTCCGGGACGACGTGCCACCTCTACAGTAGGCGCCTGATGCTCCTGGCCTGCGAGCGCGTGGTTCATGCCGACGTAGTAGTGACCTCGTCGTCGCAGAGCCGCTCCGGCAGCCCGAGGGAGTAGCGGCCTAATACCCAATTTGCACCTACGGTGTAGAACAACCGAACCAATTTGATCCCGACGTAGCTGCAGTCGCTCAGAGTTCCTGGATCCACACCACACGCCAACGATCCCTCCTCGGCCCCACGACACGGCCACCGTCTTCCGTCTCGTGCATGCAGACTCTTCTCGGATAGTTTCTGGTATGGCTCATCTTCCACAGGCGCTTAGCTCATGACAAACCCGACATATAAAATTTCGTAAGCATTCCATAATATTCCACAACGCAAATGATATGTAGTACTGTATACACCAGCCATTTCACTCAAAATATGAACAATTATTCTAATTCAACAACTTGGTTGTTTTTTCACATATAAGAACATTTTGTTAACAATAGATGAACACTTCATTTCAAAGTTAGGTTGAGACATGGCTGGTTTTATTTATTTGTTCCATTTGGGGTGCCTACATCATAATCAAGTTGCATATGTATGTTCTTTAACAAGCTCCAAAAGACAAGACAAGGCAAGAGGATAATTTATTATTGGATTAAACAACGAGTAACAACATTCCGGGAACCCAATTATTGTTAACTAAGTAACCGATGGCCACCTATTTCACTTTGGTGAAGGAGAGGAGCTTGCGTTTGTTTGTCAACTCCTGCCCGTACAGCTTCACCTTGTAGTTGCAGTCTCCCCCCACCAAAGTGTGTCACATCGATGATGAGCTCGTATGTCATGCCGGACACATGTTGTTGTCTGCCCCTCAGCACCTTCTTGACCTTCACCCTACAGTTCACGTCCTTGTTTAACTCCAACACCGCCCAGCCGTCGAGCTCCTCGATATGCTCATCATTTATGTTCTTGATTGGCTACCACCCATAATCTATCATCGTGTGCCACAACTGATTTCCCATTGATTCGCCACACCGCGGGCCGATGTACTAGTATCATACATGATCGCGACAACAGACGAGGAGGTGATGGTTGTCCTCATGGCGTATAAAGTTTGCGCCGAAAAGACTAATAGTTGGTTAATGGTGTTTGAGCTTGAGATAACAATTGGGTTTTGTGGGACTTTGGTGAACATGCAACATGAGTGGCTCCAAAAAAAGCGAGATGAAGGTGCTTAAATAGACATCACAATAGGAGGCAAACATTAATTGAATGCATATCCAAATGGGCATTAATATGACATTTATGCCAACCTTTTAATGGGTGCAATCGTTATGCAAACATTAATTGCAGCATAACAAAATATACGGAGACTCATTGAGATATGATTACAGCTTTTTATCGAGCATGATGATTAGACCACTATTTAAAAATTATTGGAATGTGGCATCCGTTACTACCTTTATTGCAATATTAATAGATATACACCTACATAGTAAACTAGAAGAAGACTAATTAGTTCAAAAATTATTTGGATGAATATTGAAATATGGAGCATTGGTTACCACTGTTGACCTAAATGCAAGCATCTAGAATGCATATATTTAAACATTTGTTACATAGGCTATAGATATAATTTTAACTTCACTTAATGTAAACTTGGTAGGCCTTGTAAGCTTATAAGAGGAAGTGGAAAGCTTGCTATTACAAAGCAAGTTACCCTCACAACTTATAACATTGTGGGTTCTAACTAGATGATGATATGACCAATCTAAGTCATGTGGATCCTTTTTAAATTTGCTAAAGATGTGATGTTTGACCCAAATGAAATATGTACATTTTTTTAATACACTTCTCTTCATCAGTACTTTTGGCAGTGCTTACCCATTCTTACTCTAGTTGCTCGACATCAACCTAACGCCCTTCACATAATAAAATAGAAGTAAGAAACACTCCACCCCTTAGTTCATATACAAACACTCTCTCTCCCACTTTCCTCTCTCTCTCTCTCCCCCTCCCTCACACACACACATAGGGGCGGACCTACATTGAGGTGAGTGGGGGCCTGAGCCCCCACTCAAAATTTGAAATTCTACTAAGATTTGCTTGTATTTACTGAAAAATATGCTTAAATTTTTTGATTTTTTATAGAATATGCCCCCAGTCAAGCACTACTAGGGAAAACCTTATACACAGAATGTTACCAGTAGCGCTTGTTAAAATGAGGCGCTACTGCTACTTTGCAGTAGCGCGTTCGGCAGAACCGCGCTACAGTTAGCAGATTAGCAGTAGCGCTGTCCTTGCAGAAAGCGCTACTACTATAATTGCCACACCGTTCCCGGCGTGCTAGGTATAGTAGTAGCGCCCTTCTACGGACAGCGCTACTACTATGGATTTTAGCAGCAGCGCGTTTTTCCTTCCCACGCTACAGTTAAAGCTATTTTCACCTAACCCCCCGTGCGGCCTGATTCCCTCTCCTCTGCTTCCTCCCCCAATTCCCGACCCCGCCTCGCCCCCGCCGTCTCCCCCGACCCCGCCTCACCGCGCCTCGATGCCGCCGTCTCCCCCGACCCCGCCTCGCCGCCGTCTCCCCCGACCCCGCCTCGCCGCCGTCTCCCCCGACCCCGCCTCGCCGCCGTCTCCCCCGACCCGGCCGCCTCGCCGCGCCTCGGTGCCGCCGTCTCCCCCGACCCCATCTCTCTCCCCGCCCTCTGTAAGCACTCTCCCCTTCCGATCCCTCTCTCCCCTTCTGATCCCTCTTATCTGCTTAGTATGAACCCTAGGTATTTAGTGCTAGTTAGTATGAACCCTAGGCTATTTTTAGTGCTATTTTTAGTGCTAGTTAGTTAATTACTTAGATGGTAAGAATTAGGTACTAATTAGGTACTAGAATATTTTTATTTATAGTATTATTTTTAGTAAGAACTAGTTGAATTAATAGAACTAGTTAGTAAGAACTTGTTTCTATTTTTTAGTTAAAGCAATTTTTCCCGCCTCGACGTGGACGATGCCTATCCCGCATCCTCATCGTCGAGTCGGCGGAGGACGACACCTGCTTGACCAGACCGGCCATGTCCGGGACTGGGCTCCGCCGGGGTGGTACTGGGAGGCGCTACCTACCGGGGGGTGTAGGTTGGTGAGGAGCCAGCCTGTCGTTGACCTGAACCTTGTTTGGTGGCGGTCGCGTGGGCCAGTGACGATCCAGAGGCTCGAGGACTCCGCGGAGGTGGTGCGTCACCGTGTCAGTGAGGAGGACGCGCACGTCCGTCGCTACTTGTTTGCGTTGGAGCACAGGCCGTTCTCCAATACCTGGCATGTTCTCCGGGGATCTCACTGGAGCTATGATCCCGTGATGGTGCCTTCTCTGTGGGTGTCCACCGCCCGCGCCGATACCCGTGGTGTGCTAGAGTTTTAGTTGTATTAGTGATTTTATATGTATGACACTATTCGTGATGTATTAGTGATAATATTCGACGATGTACTGACGCATGAGATGATCTACTTTTGCTTATTGAATGCATGCTAATTTGAGTCCTATAAGATATTTTGAAATGTATATCTTGTGTTGCTCAATATCCAAGTGGCCGGTCATGTTTGCAGGTTATACCTTCGAGTGGCCTATGTTTTGCCGGAGTGTTGATTCATTTCCGTTCCGGCAAATTTCAGGCGCTCGATATGTCCTATTTTAGCAAAGGTCATGCCGGATTTTTCCGTGAATTTTGGCATGACTTGTGCTAGAATATGTAGGAAATATCAGAGTGCCCCGGATTTGTGTGTTGAGTATCTTGGTAGTTGTCTTCGATCGATTTTCAATTAATGTTTTAACTATGAACATAGGAAATGTCTGACGACGAGAAGGATTTCGGTATTTGCAAATACTGCGAAGACGAGCGCGGCCTGTGCGACGGAATCTTCCTAGATGATGATAGGCGCTTCAGCATCAAGCTGGACGAGAACTTCAAAGTGGATACAGTAAGTCACAACGACAAGTCTTTTTTCGTAATTAAGCATGACATCTGCTTTCATTTGCTTCAACTTATATTTTTTTTACTATTCTACTAGCGTATCCCCTGCCATGCAAGAGTTTTTATATTGGATAAGATAGGTTTCAGTCATAGTATGGAGGAAAAGAAAGTTTACTTGAAGACCGAGCATGGTTATATTTTCCATGCGAAGTTATACAATTCAGACGACTACACCTATTTTGGATGCAAAACATGGTGAACACTATGCAAGACTTATGCATTTGAGCCTGATATGGTTATCACCTTTGATATTCGTCTGGAAGATGATATTGAAGGTAATACCGACATCTGGGTCAATGTGCAAATGCCTCCAGTTATACCATTATGTAAGTTTCTCAACCATACTTATGTCTTTGATATTGTTTATTAAAAAATAATTGACAACTAATTTGTATTGTCAGCTTATTTCCGTGCAAGCAAACATGTCCAGCGCTTGGTAGACAGGACCGTATACTGTCCTGGGGCTGAACTCAACTGCGAGGAGCTCAGTCATTATGTTTCATGGCTTGAGGATCTTGATACTGTCAAGACAAATTTTCTTCCTGCATTTAGAAATCTTAGTACTGAAAATGTGCGACCAATAGTGTTCGTAATGAACTACGGTCATATCCATTTAGGAAGGATGGTAAGATTTTTACTTTTTATCCTCATTGCATCTTTTCCATACATTATTTTTGAAGCTAAACTTCATTGCTAAGTATGTTACCATACGATGTTCTTCAACAGGGACTCCCGATGAATGTTGTGCCTTATGGGATCGAGACTAAAGGTGTCATGAGTATTATCAACTTACGGCCAAGATATTCTACAGCTTACTTTAGTGCATTCAAGATTAGCGACGGATGCTTAATAGTGCAAGACTGGACTAAATATGTGTTAGGGGAGCGCAGAGAAGTACTAGGGAGCAGCAACCAGAGACGCCTTCCACGATTAGGAGACAAGTTCATCTGCATGCTCCAACTTGATCAAGGAGGAGAGCTATACATGTTTTATGTTCTTTTACCTAAGAGAGAGCAGCAGGAGTGAGTAGCTGGCTAGAAATGAGTTTCAGGATGATGATGTGCTACACTATTACTATGATGATAAAATAGCTAGTGTTAGTGGTAATGACTATGATGATTATTATTAGCTAGTGTTAGTGGTGATTAAATAAATAATGTTGGTGGTAATGACCATCATAACGATTAAATATCTTGTGCTGGCGGATTAGATTCAAGTGGAGGCAACATGTGGTGCACATCGAAAGTACTACTAATCCAAAGTAGATCAAGTTTGGATTAGTAGTATACTTTTGACATGCACCACATATTGCCTCCACTTGAACCTAATCCACCTTCATTTAATACACTGTTATGGACATAATGATGTAAACCTCATAACAGCTGGTATTGTACCAATATTTGTATGATGGCGCATAAATACACTAAAAATAAAATAATTATAAAAAAAATACTAGTAGCGATGGTTAGGAAACACGCTGCAAGTAGATAACTTAGCAGTAGCGCGGTACTGAACAAGCGCTGCAGCTATTTGTACTAGCAGTAGCGCGTGATGGCACGCGTTACTGCTAAGCAATAGCTGTAGCGCCTTATTAGTAGCGCGGCTTCCCGCGCTACTAGTAGGCACAAAACACGCGCTACTGCTAGGGTTTTCCCTAGTAGTGAAGTAGTTTGCCCCCAGTCGAAATACGTTCTAGGTCCGCCACTGCACACACACACACACACACACACCTCAACGCATGCCCTATCACTACAAGAAATATGTCAACTAGTGACCTCCACTATTGGTCACTGAAAGGTCATTGTTTTTCATTTGTGACCTTTTTATGACCAAAAACATAAGGTCAAAAGCTGGGGGTCGTTAATTGACTATAGCGACCTTCTCTGTGAGAAGGTCGTAGATGTTTACGACCAAAACAAAAGGTCGTTGAACCCATGACCTTTTGTTTTGGTCACTGGCTGTCTGCCCAGGCCACGTTGGATCCAACGTGGCCATCTGACGTGGCAAAATTACGACCAATTTAAAAGGTCACTGACAAGATTCAGCCTGGTCCGATTAGGTGTTTTAGATGGGCTGAGCCCAACAATTCAGCCTTTTATATATTTTTCCCTATAATTTTGGTCAGCTACATGGGCCAGGCCCAACATTATAGCCTTTTTATTTTTGGGTTGTAGCCATTTTTTTTCTTTTTTTATGCACCTTTGTTTTTGGGTTGTAGCCTTTGTTTTCTTTGTTCTGTCAAGGTCATGTTCTTCATATTTCAATATACCAATACAGAAAACCGATGCAATACTTCAAATAACAGCAAGAAGCAATCTGCTACATCATTGCTACATCATATAACAAACATACAAATAATGATCAGCATCAAGTTTACAATTAGATAACAGCTCTACAAGTGTACAGTCTATCACATGAGTATCACATGAGCCCTACAAGTGTTCTGCTACATCACACATATACAAATAGGATCAACCTAATGGGTTTCATTACTCCCAGAACTAGCTCCAATGAGCTAGAACTATGCTTCTTCCAACTTCTTTGTCTTGATGCTCGTGAAGAAACATGAAAGGCCAGCATCTGCACGTTATAGAAAAAATGATTAGGAACAAAATAAAAGTAAATCTAACAGCATATTTACTCTGCAAGGAACCACAACATATTTCTGCAGAAAAAGAACATGTATGCAAACCAACCACCAAACAAATAATGAGTTGGTTCATCTTATACCAGGATAAAAAAGAACACCGACAAGGAATAAACATGATTTGGATATGAAAAAGACAAACATAGCAACAAGAGATAATCATAGCAAGTCAGCCATCCTACTATTCAATAAATGTTTCGGTTTTACCGTAACAAAACACTTAACAAGCGCAACACTTGTATTTTTGCTTGCTGCAATCTAAACAACATCACCACAAGTTCTATGATGCATCCAAACTAATGAACTTTGTGCATAGATCGGATCGAATCGAAGAGAGAAGGGGAAGGGAAGGGCTACCTTGAGGATCAAATCGAATCAGCCTGCTTCTTCCTGCCATCTTCTTGTGAATAGTCTTCTTCTTCCTGCCATCAGCGGAAAGCTTTTTAAGTACAACAGGAGAAATGTTTCATACAGCGGAAAGGGGGACTTGATCAACATCCACTAACTTCACAAAAGAAAACACCTATCCAGGCAATAATTCCCCCCTGATTTATGGGTATATGGGTACCAAAACAAACAAGAAAGGAACGACAATCTATTTTAAGTACTTCAGGTTTGAGCCATTTTTTATACTAAAATCAATACATAACAGCCATTATTATGTGTGTACAACCAATCAATAACTACTACAGCCATTCAACATTATGTGTGGATAACCAGCCAACATTATGTGTGTACAACTAGTGTCAGTGCTGCACATGCGCCCATGTGAATGTGATGTGATCTGCCGAAACAACTACAACCAGCCAATGCTGGCAGCAGAGAACAAGATCCATGGACAACAACGAGGTATGTGTGTACTGTGATAATAATTATGTAACACTAGAGCAAGACAGTGTACAATCTGTCATCATCAAGCTCAAGGAATCATTCTAGCTAGTACCAAATCGACAACAACAACATGAGAGGAGAAGAAGCTCCCTAGTATGGAACAGAACAAGATCAAGAGCATATCACAAAATTATGAACTGAAATCAAACACAAACGACTCCTAATTACTCATTAAGTTTGTACACGATAATGAGACACTGACACAAGACGACAGACAGTACTAGTAGAATGCAACGGGACGTTGCTTGCACACTGCCATTGTGCCAGAGGTCTTCCAAGCATATGTTGTTCACCTGATCACCACCTCCCTGCATGCCACACACACACTGCAAGTTAGATTACATACAGACAGATTGAGTTTCTAATGCATGCATACCACTAACAGAAACCGTGGTGTTCTAGGATGATGCAGAGTCCATCTAACTAATCAATATCATATATGATGCAGAGTCCTCCTGGTGATGGAATACCTTTCAATGTGAGGCATCCTTAGAATACTAGGTTGTTCTAATGCTATATAAAATAGCATAAAAAAACTAAGGTAATCATCCTAATCGAGGCAGCAGGGAAAAGGACATGTGAGCAAACCAATACAGCTTGCAACTAATAAGCACAGGATATTGCTTGGAAAAGAAGCCACCAGGATCCAAGTAGATCTAGATTTACAGGTGCAATCTTCAGTAACTATAGACTTTTTTTTACAGTAAAAACTGTGTGTACAAATCTGAACATAGCAAACACAAAGTACAGAGATAAGAACAGCAATGCACACCCAAGACTAAACAAATCTGCATTCATGCGATACTGAAGAAAAATACAGATAACTAGGACGTGGATTCTCTCAAGCTCTCGCAGGGATCTTCAATGGGCGAGCATGTGATGGCACTTAATTCCTTAAAGGTAAATGCATACACCAGCGCAAATGTTACTCACATGTTACTGCTAGATTCAACTTATACAAATATAAAGAGACATGGAACTATACATGCGTACCAGAAACGTCTAGCCTAGCATCAAAGTTGAATTCATGGTAGATGTACTAGAAAAAAACTAATGAGGCTTGGATCGATCAATCGATTGTTGGAGCGAGCAGTCATACACTGATTGATTCTATGCGGCCAGGGATACAAGAGATGAGTACATAACTCTACTACAGATCCTAGCATCTAGGAGTACTGCATTTGCCAAACACCTCCTAAGTTGACTGACACTTGAACAAAAAACAAGCACTATACTTGGTGCCAATTTGCACCTGAATGTCCGATGGCACAGCTAGCTTAGATCCGTTCATGGATAAATAAATCCAGTCAAATGGTGACACGGAGCAGACCATCACTAGAGCCCCAAATCACAGAAATTTCCAAGGTCAGCGCCAGCATATAAACTAACAGGCAGGGCTCAATGGCCGGGCATGGACACAAGGAGCACTGGAGAAAACAAAGGAGGGGAAGGTAGTGGCTCACCTATGTCCGCAGAGTCGGACTGAGCGCCCCTGAGTAGCACAAGGAAGAATCGAGAGGAGGGAGCATGTCCATCTTGTCCCCCCGAGTTCCAGCGGCGATTGATCTTGGTGAGGCCCGGATCTGGACTCCTCCTCCGGCACGACACGGCACGGCCCGGGCGAGCGGCTTCAAAGGGCACCGACCGCACGGCCGCGTCGTCGTCGTCGACCACACAACAACGGAAGAAGCAGACGGAGCCGTGGTCTCCTACTAGGCTGTGCACCTGCGCGCATGCATTAGGGAGGGGGGGGGGGAGGAAACCGCATCAGCAAAATCGAACCAAGCAATAGAGAGAGACCAGGAGGAGGAGAGAGAGGCGTACCTTGCATGGCTCGAGCAGCGCGAGGAGGCGGCGGCTGTGCTCCCCGTCCTCGGCCTGGTAGAACACACCCACGATCTTCCCCAGATCTGTCCCCGCGGCTAAGTCCATGGCGGCGGCAAGCGCTGGGCCTGGGCGTTGGGTCGATGGGATCGAGGCATGCGGGCGGGGAGGCGTGCGCGCCCGGTGGTGGAGGAAGGAGGATTCGTCAGGGGACCGGGCCCTTCCTCGCCATCGTCTTCGGCCGCCGTGGGGTGCGGGGTCGGGGCCGCCGTGGGGTGGTGGCACCCTGATTGGCGCGGGCATTCCGGCTGCCTGGCTGCCCTCCCTGCTCCTTGGCGCGGCGCTCGTCGCGGGGGAGAGGACGGTCGGGCGCGTGCGAGCGGGCGGAGGAGTGAGAGGGAGGAGGCAGGAGGTTGTGGGTGGAGGCGGCTCGAGTCGAGGGGGAGGCGGATCGAGACGGATCTGGGGAGCGCATGGGGGAGGCCACGGATGGCGGGGAGCTCGGCCGGAGGGAGGTGGCAGCCTCGATCTGGAAGGGACGAGCACGGATCCGACCGCGGCCGTGGGAGAGAAGGGGAGGGGAGGGGTTGTCGGTGACCGGGGTTGGGGGAGAGGACGAAGGACGGCGGCGGCGGTGGGAGGGAGTGAGGTTGGGGGCGGCGGCGGGGTATCCAGAAGGAGGAGTGGTGTGCGGCGGCGGTGGATCCAGAGAGGGAGAGAAGGTGGAGAAGGTGGGGAAGTGGGGGCTAGGTTTTTTTTTGAGAAGTGTTAGGGCTAGGTGGGGGGGGGGGGAGGGGGGGGGAGGAGGAGGGGGGGGGGGGGGGGGGGGGGGGGCGAGGGCTACCGTTGGATCCACGAGCATCCAACGGTGCTTGATGCATGATCCGCGTGAGATGGCTATGGCCCAATCAGAACGCAATACGCGTGTATAACGTTATGACCATTTAGTATTGGACGTTATGACCATTCAAAATTGGTCGTGGTCAAATAAAAATAAAGTGTAAAATCATGTCACCATTTTAATTTTTATGTTTTGAGTGTCCAAAATGAATTTTTTTTGTGAAGAAGCTACCAAATATTTGCACGAGGTGCATCTTCGAATTCCAGACAATGTTGTCTAAGAGAGTTTTCATTTTATTTGCACGGAAAATTCATTTTCCATTTTTTCAGTGCCCCAAATGAGGTTTTTTTGTGAAGAACCTACCAAATAATTATTGCAAAATTGTACCAAATCCTTTTTCTAAAATACTAGCCCATATTTAATGCACAATTGACCAAATGGTTGGGTGTAAAAAGTTTTGATCCACCTCTGGTGAAAAAGACAAATTCCCGCCGATTCAGCTGGAAGCGGGTCAAATTTGAACTGTAGCTGCCTCATAGTTTGCTCTTTATTTTTTCCAAAAATCATTTCTAGGTACATAAGTATCTATTTAATCATAGAAACACCAAAAAAATTTCAAGATTCAACCACTAACTGGATTTCTCTCGTGAGAGGCAAGAACATGATGTTAAGCAATCTTTCACTACATTGGAAGAAAATCATCCAGTGGAAAAGCCTAGCAGATCATGTAAGGAAGAAGAAATCTGCAACAAAGGGAATGAAGGGCGGCATTGGCTTAGCGAGGATTCTGATTTTTTTTGCCTGCTGTGTATTTTCAGTAGATGATAGTGATGATTAAACACACATTTTAGTTAACATATTTCAAACTGTTGCTTTTTATAGCATACCTATCTATAAGTTTAGTTATGAAGAACAAGAGTAAAACTCTAAGCAGAGCAAGTCAATCTATGTGTCCTTTCTAGGTTCGACTACATCCAAGTGTCCTTTCTAGTTTGGTTAGATTGATTTGCATGTATCAACTGTGTCATACAATCCAATATGTTTTCCTTTCAAGTGACAGTCTGTCTTAAAATGCCTTAAAAGTTGATACACATTGGTAATTTTATATTTACTTTCTGAACCTGTATTCAAATATCAAATAGCCTTTAAGTGTAGACATTTTTCAGTAGTATTTTCATGGGCATGCCATTTTTTTTTCTACAAACAACTTTATACTAAAAATAGTATTAGGGCATGTTTTGGTTGGATGTCGCAACATTCCACATCTAACCTGGACAACTTTGACTTGTGCACAGACAGACGGAACTACCTCGACGTCCCTCCTCAAGTCATGCGAAGCCTTTTGCACAGGTTGAGAATCATCCAGAGGAAGGAGAAAGAAGGGATAACAAATCTTGCCAACCTCAATGCATAACTGGCCCAAAGCTCAACCAAATCGGGGGCCTATTGTTGATTGATTTATTGTGCGAAGAACCGACGATATGAAAATCAACATGTAAACAGAAACTCAAACATGGGCGCTCATACTATTGCTAGAAGTTCTCAACCCCTGTCTGTGGGGCGCCACACGTGGCTTGTGAGTCCCCAAATGGCGCTGGAATTCTTGTACAAATAGCTCATGCATAAAGGGCAGATGATTACTCAAAAAAAATGTAGCTGGTGACAAACCTAGCTTATGAAATCTTGTAAGCACCAGATGAGTTTGATTTCAGCGTCTGAGTTTGAATTGGGTGTTGTTTACCGCCACACAACCAATTTACGACATGGTATAGAAAAGAAAATAATGTTGTCCAAATCCAAGACATACAAATGTGACCAAATATAATAACAACAAAATGTGGAAATCAATGACAATATAGCCAAATTAGACGGAGTAGATGACAAAGGGAGCAGCAACTGTCGTCTTCTGATTACCAACTGAATAGAGGATAAGCTTTTCACAGCGGTTCTGGAAGTGCTTGTACCATCTGGATCTCTCGTAAGACTGAGCTCAGCAGTACCCTGGTCTCCGACCCCCAGATGCATCACGCCTAGCCAAACAAAGGTGAGCAGATCTCCTCCCATGGCCAGCCGCTGGGTGTGCTGCTCTGGGCGACACATGAGCACTTCATGAGCGATCTGGAAACTGCTCTGTCAACGGAATACAGTTTGGCACAGCAAAGTCCAACCCCCGCGGATCTCCTAACGACGACGCGAATTTTCATCAAGGAGGTCATGGACTGATGTTTCACGAAACTGCTCCTCGCTCATAGATTCACTCACCAAGAAGGCTCCATGTTCCCCAGCGGCCCGTACCTGCAGTCCATCATCAATTCGCGTGCAGATATATTGCAATGACCAACCGACCATCACTAATTATGATATTCTTCCTCCGTATCAAAATATAAGATGCTACTCAACTGCAAAAATGTCTTATATTCCGTAGACAGGCAGTACCTGCACGTCTATCTTTACGATGGAGTGGATGCACGCATGCATGTACACAGTACACTAGTAGCAGAGCATAGTATAGCTTGGGTGCACCTACGGCTACCGACCTCGTGCATTTCGGCCGAGAAGGGCCTCCATGTCGACGGCGAGCTACATGAGCTCAGCGTCAGTCGTGCCGAAGCTGACGAGGCTGAACGGCCGTCCAGAGATGGCGGCGCAGCAGGCTTCCTCGGGTTCTCGACTATGCCGCTATCCTCATCGTTGACAGAGTATTACCTGTTGCATGCACTAGCTACACGTCCAACCTCTTCCTTATACCCTAGGGATCTTATCTCTTCAGCTAGAATAGCTCAAGGCAGTTAGAGCATATCTCGGCTAGCTCAAGGCAGTTAGAGCATATCTCTAGCCGATCCTCTAATAGGCTATTTTATTTTACTCCTCTAACCGGCACCTAATGGATCCGCTAAACCGTACACTCGAGTAAATATTTTACTCCTGGGCTCGGTGGGCGACTAAAAGCGCTCGGCTTTGACCCGGTCGAGTAAACTTTACGGCCTCTCTACCGCCTCCTCACACCCCGCTTCATCGTTGGCGCATCTCCTGGCGACTGTCCACCGCCCCTGCCGCTACCTAGCCGCTTCCCTTGGTCCTCTCTGCCCTTTTGCCCAAGTCCGAGCCCTTCTCCGACCATCACTGTACCCGGATTCGAGGTGAAACGCTGGCACCTTGACTGATTCGATGTATTTCCCTTGGATCTTCTTTCTCGTTGCCTGCCACCACATCTGATCGTGCTTACGGACCCTTGCAGGTCATTCCCACGCGCTGCCCCGCTAGTTTGGCCTGACGTTGCTGGCCGGCCGGTACACCACCTTGCAAGTGTTCGACGGTTTGACTAAGTGAGTTTTTTTTATTTTTTATTTTTTTCTTTCATTTTGTTTTGTACAATTGATTTGAACCGGGTCGTTTGAATTAAAGATGAAGAGTTTGAAAGAGATGATCTTCAAAGACTCATCGTCATCCGAAGAGGAAGAAGACCATGATGACTTCGAAACTGTTCTTGGCATAATTTAAGCGACCGAGAGAAGGATCGTAGTTTGACCGCATACAACTCAACCTTGATAGAGCGGAGGGCCATATCAAGATTATGATAGATTATTTTGATCCAAATCCAACCTATCCGGAGAAGTATTTTGCCGGCGCTTTCGGATACACACAAGTCTTTTTCTTACCATTGCAAAAGCCGTTGAGAAGTATGATAATTGGTTGAAGCTTAGAAGGAATGCATGCGGAAAGATCCGTGCAAGCCCTATGATGAAGTGCATTGCGGCTGTTCGAGTTTTGGCATACGGGTGTTCGCCCGATACAATTGACGACTATGTCCGCATTAGAGAAGATACGCTCTTGAAGGCCTTCGGAGATACACAAAAGCGGTGATCAATATATTTTTTTTGAGCTTGGGTGATCAATATTTTTGGACCAGAATAGGTTGTTAGCCACGACATGCTCACCCCCTCTTTATAAATCTGTACAAACATGAAACAATACAGCTGTGTTGCATTCTCTCTCATTGTCAATTCTCTACACTCATCATGGCACGACGCGATGGCCGTGGTCGATCCCTTGAGAGGTGGCGAGCAGAACTCCGGGAGGGTGGGATCAAAGATGGGAACACGATATAGTAGGTCTTCCTCATTGATCTCCTCGTCACACTTCTGATCCTCCGACGTGTCCCCGATGGATGCTTCCGGGACGACGTGCCACCTCTACAGTAGGCGCTCGATGCTCCTGGCCCGCGAGCGCGCGGGCCATGCCGGCGTAGTAGTGACCTCGTCGCCGCAGAGCCGCTCCGGCAGCCCGAGGGAGTAGCGGCCTAATACCCAATTTGCACCTACGGTGTAGAACAACCGAACCAATTTGATCCCGACGTAGCTGCAGTCGCTCAGAGTTCCTGGATCCACACCACACGCCAACAATCCCTCTACAGCCGCACTGCTAGAGTTGGAAAGACAGCAGGGAAAGGAAACTCGTGCAATTCTCTCTGTATTAATTGATTCGGAGATTACACCATATATATAGCTGTACATGCCTAACCATACACACAAAGCCAGCCTTAAGACTCGGGCCACTTGGGCTTAACCCATGACTAACCCACGTACGTGCACAGACGCACGACGTGAACACACACGTACGCTAACACCCCGCCGCAGTCGAGCTGTCGTCGCCTGGCAAGACACATAGACTGGAACGAAAGGCTTGAAAAGCTGCTGCCGGGAGGCCCTTGGTCATAATATCTGCGAGTTGTTGAGTAGTGGGAACATGTACAATCCGGAAGTCGCCGAGAGCCACCTTCTCCCGGACGAAATGAATATCCAGCTCGATGTGTTTCGTCCGCCTGTGATGCACTGGATTGGTGGACATGTACACCGCCGAGATGTTATCACAAAACACAATCGTGGCCTTCGGGAGAGAACAACCAAGCTCATCAAGGAGTTGCCGTAGCCACACGCAGTCAGCAACGGCGTTGGCGACAGCGCGATACTCTGCTTCCGCGTTGGAGCGAGAGACGGTGGTTTGCCTCTTGGAGGACCAACTCACGAGTGTGCCGCCGAGGTAGACGCAGTAGCCCGAGGTAGAGTGTCGAGTGTCTGGGCAGCCGGCCCAATCCGCATCGGAGTAAGCCACTATCTCCGTAGAGGCGGAAGATGACAGAAGGAGGCCATAGGTGGAGGTGCCACAAACATACCGCAAGATGCGCTTGATGATGGCGAGATGGCAGTCACGAGGATCATGCATGTGTAGGCATGCCTGCTGAACTGCATAGGCCAAGTCAGGGCGCGTCATGGTAAGGTACTGAAGCCCGCCAGCAAGACTACGGTACCCAGACGGATCATCCACCGGGGAGCCAGCATCAGCAGGAACCTTGGGTAACGTATCAACAGGGGTAGATGCAGGATGACACTGAGATATGCCGGCTCGTTGAAGAAGCTCGTCGGCGTACTGGGCTTGGTTGAGGAAGAACCCACGCGCCGTGCGACGAACCCGGATGCCGAGAAAGTAGTGAAGATCGCCCATGTCCGTCATGGCGAACTCGCGCTGAAGCTGATCGACGATGTGTCGAAGAAGGGTCGTCGATGAAGCAGCGAGGATGATGTCGTCGACGTACAACAGTAGGTAAGCAGTATCACCGCCCCGCCGTAGTAGGAAGAGTGAGGCGTCCGAGCGGGATGCGGTGAACCCGATGGTGGCGGCAAAGGTGGCGAAGCGGTGAAACCAGGCTCGTGGCGCCTGCTTGAGGCCGTACAACGACTTAGAGAGTCGACATACATGATCACGATGAGTGTCGTCGACGAACCCAGCTGGCTGATAGCAGTAGACCTGCTCATCAAGAACGCCATGGAGGAAAGCATTTTTCTCGTCAAGCTGGTGAACAGGCCAGCCGCGTGAGGATGCTAAGGTGAGAACGGTGCGAATCGTTGCCGGTTTGACCACCGGAGAAAAGGTCTCCCCAAAATCGATGCCCGGACGTTGAGCGAAACCACGGACAACCCAACGGGCTTTATAGCGATCCAGCGAGCCGTCGGCGTTGGTTTTGATCCGGAAAACCCACTTGCCGGACACGATATGAGTGCGAGGCGGCCGTGGTACAAGTGTCCAGGTAGAGTTAGCCATGAGAGCATCGTATTCCACCTGCATAGCCGTGCGCCAATTTGGATCTTTCATAGCAGCGCGGACAGAGGATGGAAGCGGAGAGATGGTCGTCGCCTGCAGGTTGGCGTAACATGGGTTTGGCTGAAAAATGCCGTGACGGGCGCGCGTAAGCATCGGATGGACGTGTGATGCGGGCGCAGCGTGGGGAATTGGAGAGCTGGAGGACGGAGTGCGCTGTGAACTGAGCTGCTGCATGCGCGGGCAGGATGGGTCTGATGGCTCATGGGATTGTGAACTGCATGGCTGCATGCGTGAGGAGGCATGTGGTGAGGCTGGTGGAGTGGGAGGAGACTCACGTGCAGTTGACCGAGAAGGGCGCTGCTGCATGGGCGGGGAGGCGGGGCAGTTTTGCATGCACGTGGGGCCGGATGGCATGGGCGGGGAGGCGGGGTTAGTTGGAATCGGGGAGGTAGGTACCGAGCCAAGTGGCGCGCATGAAGCGGCCGGCTCGGGCGGCGCCCATGCAGGGGCGGCGGGATCTACGTAATCAAGCGATGCGGGATTATCCGGCAGATCTGAGGAGATAGAGGATGAATCAGGCAGCGTTTTGAATGGAAAAACAGACTCCACAAACGTAACATGCCGAGAAAAAATGATACGCCGCGAGATTGGATCGTAGCAGCGATATCCTTTTCGATCGTCTGGGTAGCCAAGGAATACACATGCGACCGAACGTGGGGAGAGTTTGTGAGGTGTCGTAGCGATGAGATTGGGATAGCATAGGCATCCGAACACACGCAAGTGACGGAACTCAGGTGGGCGGCCAAAAAGCAACTCGAACGGTGTGGTGATGAGGCGAGGTTTGCATGGACGCCGGTTTAGGAGGTAGGAAGAAGTAGCTAGGGCTTCAGCCCACCAACGTGGCGGCATGGAGGCATGAAGAAGAAGGGTGCGAACGCCGTCGTTAAGGGTGCGGAGAATACGCTCGGCCTTGCCATTTTGTTGAGAAGTGTATGGGCATGTGAGGCGTAGGAGTGTGCCGTGGGACGCGAAAAGGGTGCGGTTGGCGTGATTATCGAATTCGCGACCATTATCGGTCTGAAAGGCAAGAATGGGGCGAGAAAATTGTGTTTGGACATAGGCGTAGAGGAGAACGAGTAGGCGATGAACGTCGGACTTGCGACGAACCGGAAAGGTCCACACATAATGAGTGAAATCATCGAGAATAACTAAATAGTATTGATAACCGGATACACTCAAGACGGGACTCGTCCATACATCACAGTGACAAAGTTCAAAGGGAAAAGTAGTTTGCGAATGAGAAGAAACAAATGGGAGCCTAGTGTGTTTGCCTAGACGACAAGCATCGCAGTACGGCGTGGAGCTTTTATTGTTGGTGAACTTGAAGTAGGTAGAAGCCTTGGCGAGGATGGCGGCACCGGGATGTCCGAGGCGCTGGTGCCAGATGGTGGCAGTGACGGTGGCGGCGAGGCAGTGGCGTGGAGGCGTCAACGTATATAGGTCGCCGGTGGAGTCACATCGGAGAAGCACCGTCTTGGTGGCTAGATCCTTAATAGAGAAGCCAAGGGGGTCAAATTCAACCGAAACAGAATTATCGCGAGTAAAAGCTCGAACAGAAACTAAGTTTTTGATAAGGGAGGGGGAGATGAGAATTTCGAGAAGAGAGAGGGAACGGGAGGGAGTGTTAAGAGAAGCAGAACCTAGTACTACAATGGGAAGAGTGGAGCCATCGCCTACAACTATGGAGGAAGGAGAAGATGGGGTGGGAGAGGAGAAGGGTATACCAGCACCAGAACTCATGTGGGACGACGCGCCGCTGTCAAACACCCAGTCGCCTCCAAGAGTCGAGGGCGACTGTACGGACATCCGGTGGAGTGCCGCGATGAGGGCGGCTTGGTCCCACTGCGGAGACGGCGCCAGGCTGAACGTGGCCTGGAGCGCGTGGTGGGTCGCGGGAGCAGGAGGTCGCGCCCTGAGGATGCCCTGGAACGTCCCGGCAACAGTAGTGGGAGCAGGAGGGCGTGAGCCAACGCCATGGTGACCGAGAGTGGGCACGCCACCGCCGGAGGAGGAGCCGGCGCCCGAAGATGAGTTGTGCTTGCGCTTCTTGCGGCCGCGCGACCCTGGAGAACCAGCGGAGGGGCCCACACCTGCCGATTGAACACCGGGCGCCGCCATGTGGAAGGAGGGGGCCGGTGCTGGAGGGCGAGCGGCGTAGAACGCGTGCGCCTGCGCCAGAAGGGCGGAGCGGGCGGCGACGCATGCCTGACGGGCGAGCCGTTGCTCCTCAAGCTGAGGAAAGGCGCGGAGCTTGATGAAGGTGGGAAGGCGCCCGCTGATCATGTGCGGCACGGTGTGCTGGAAGCGGTCGTCGAGGCCGCGCAGGACGTTGTGGACGAGATCCCGATCCTTGACGCGATGCCCAATGTCCCGCAGAGTGTTTGCCATCTGCTTGAGTTTGGAGGTGTAGTCGACGACGGAGAGCTCACCCTGGATGAAGCCATGGAACTCGTCAAGGAGGTAGGTGATGCGAGCATCCCGGTTGCTGCGGAAGAGGGAGCGGAGGGACCTCCAGAGCGTGTATGCCTTGTCCTTGCGGTCCGCGATGATCTCCACTGTCGAGGGAGTCACCGTTGCGTTGTACCACGATAGGATCGTGAAGTCGGCGAGCACCCAGTCGGAGGTGGCCTGCGCCTGCGAGCCATCGACATGGTGAGTGAGCCCGAACTTGGCGTGGGCATCGAGGAACTGACGACGCCACAGGCCATAGTTCTTCTTCTTGAAGTCGAGGGTGAAGACCATGACATGATCGCGGATGCGAAGGCTCTGGATTTGGAGAGTGGGGAGGCTCTGGGTGGCGACGGGAGGGCCGAACTCCTCGTCGGAATCGGAGCCGCCGGAGGAGAGATCAGACGAGGAGCTCATGTTGCGAGGAAGGAGAGGAGGCAGCGGAAGTTGAGGATCTAACAGGATGATACCATGCTAGAGTTGGAAAGACAACAGGGAAAGGAAACTCGTGCAATTCTCTCTGTATTAATTGATTCGGAGATTACACCATATATATAGCTGTACATGCCTAACCATACACACAAAGCCAGCCTTAAGACTCGGGCCACTTGGGCTTAACCCATGACTAACCCACGTACGTGCACAGACGCATGACGTGAACACACACGTACGCTAACACCCCGCCGCAGTCGAGCTGTCGTTGCCTGGCAAGACACATAGACTGGAACGAAAGGCTTGAAAAGCTGCTGCCGGGAGGCCCTTGGTCATAATATCTGCGAGTTGTTGAGTAGTGGGAACATGTACAATCCGGAAATCGCCGAGAGCCACCTTCTCCCGGACGAAATGAATATCCAGCTCGATGTGTTTCGTCCGCCTGTGATGCACTGGATTGGTGGACATGTACACCGCCGAGATGTTATCACAAAACACAATCGTGGCCTTCGGGAGAGAACAACCAAGCTCATCAAGGAGTTGCCGTAGCCACACGCAGTCAGCAACGGCGTTGGCGACAGCGCGATACTCTGCTTCCGCGCTGGAGCGAGAGACGGTGGTTTGCCTCTTGGAGGACCAACTCACGAGTGTGCCGCCGAGGTAGACGCAGTAGCCTGAGGTAGAGCGTCGAGTGTCCGGGCAGCCGGCCCAATCCGCATCGGAGTAAGCCACTATATCAGTAGAGGCGGAAGATGACAGAAGGAGGCCATAGGTGGAGGTGCCACAAACATACCGCAAGATGCGCTTGATGATGGCGAGATGGCAGTCACGAGGATCATGCATGTGTAGGCATGCCTGCTGAACTACAAAGGCCAAGTCAGGGCGTGTCGTGGTAAGGTACTGAAGCCCGCCAGCAAGATTACGGTACTCAGATGGATCATCCACCGGGGAGCCAGCATCAGCAGGAACCTTGGGTGACGTATCAACAGGGGTAGATGCAGGATGACACTAAGACATGCCGGCTCATGAAGAAGCTCGTCGGCGTACTGGGCTTGGTTGAGGAAGAACTCACGCGCCGTGCGATGAACCCGGATGCCGAGAAAGTAGTGAAGATCGCCCATGTCCGTCATGGCGAACTCGCGCTGAAGCTGATCGACGATGTGTCGAAGAAGGGTCGTCGATGAAGCAGCGAGGACGATGTCGTCGACGTACAACAGTAGGTAAGCAGTATCGCCGCCCCGCCGTAGTAGGAAGAGTGAGTCGTCCGAGCGGGATGCGGTGAACCCGATGGTGGCGGCGAAGGTGGCGAAGCGGTGAAACCAGGCTCGTGGTGCCTGCTTGAGGCCGTACAACGACTTAGAGAGTCGACATACATGATCACGACGAGTGTCGTCGACGAACCCAGCTGGCTGATAGCAGTAGACCTACTCATCAAGAACACCGTGGAGGAAAGCATTTTTCACGTCAAGCTGGTGAACAGGCCAGCCGCGTGAGGATGCTAAGGTGAGAACGGTGCGAATCGTTGCCGGTTTGACCACCGGAGAAAAGGTCTCCCCAAAATCGATGCCCGAACGTTGAGCAAAACCACGGACAACCCAACGGGCTTTATAGTGATCCAGCGAGCCGTCGGCGTTGGTTTTGATCCGGAAAACCCACTTGCCGGACACGATATGAGTGCGAGGCGGCCGTGGTACAAGTGTCCAGGTAGAGTTAGCCATGAGAGCATCGTATTCCACCTGCATAGCCGCGCGCCAATTTGGATCTTTCATAGCAGCGCGGACAGAGGATGGAAGCGGTGAGATGGTCGTCACCTGCAGGTTGGCGTAACGTGGGTTTGGCTGAAAAATGCCGTGACGGGCGCGCGTAAGCATCGGATGGACGTGTGATGCGGGCGCAGCGGGGGGAATTGGAGAGCTGGAGGACGGAGTGCGCTGTGAACTGAGCTGCTGCATGCGCGGGCAGGATGGGTCTGATGGCTCATGGGATTGTGAACTGCATGGCTGCATGCGTGTGGAGGCACGTGGTGAGGCTGGTGGAGTGGGAGGAGACTCACGTGCAGTTAACCAAGAAGGGCGCTGCTGCATGGGCGGGGAGGCGGGGCAGTTTTGCATGCACGTGGGGCCGGATGGCATGGGCGGGGAGGCGGGGTTAGTTGGAATCGGGGAGGTAGGTACCGAGCCAAGTGGCGCGCATGAAGCGGCCGGCTCGGGCGGCGCCCATGCAGGGGCGGCGGGATCTACGTAATCAAGCGATGCGGGATTATCCGGCAGATCTGAGGAGATAGAGGATGAATCAGGCAGCGTTTTGAATGGAAAAACAGACTCCACAAACGTAACATGCCGAGAAAAAATGATACGCCGCGAGATTGGATCGTAGCAGCGATATCCTTTTCGATCGTCTGGGTAGCCAAGGAATACACATGCGACCGAACGTGGGGAGAGTTTGTGAGGTGTCATAGCGATGAGATTGGGATAGCATAGGCATCCGAACACACGCAAGTGACAGAACTCAGGTGGGCGGCCAAAAAGCAACTCGAACGGTGTGGTGATGAGGCGAGGTTTGCATGGACGCCGGTTTAGGAGGTAGGAAGAAGTAGCTAGGGCTTCAGCCCACCAACGTGGCGGCATGGAGGCATGAAGAAGAAGGGTGCGAACGCCGTAATTAAGGGTGCGGAGAATACACTCGGCCTTGCCGTTTTGTTGAGAAGTGTATGGGCATGTGAGGCGTAGGAGTGTGCCGTGGGACGCGAAAAGGGTGCGGTTGGCGTGATTATCGAATTCGCGACCATTATCGGTCTGAAAGGCAAGAATGGGGCGAGAAAATTGTGTTTGGACATAGGCGTAGAAGAGAATGAGTAGGCGATGAACGTCGGACTTGCGACGAACCGGAAAGGTCCACACATAATGAGTGAAATCATCGAGAATAACTAAATAGTATTGATAACCGGATACACTCAAGATGGGACTCGTCCATACATCACAGTGACAAAGTTCAAAGGGAAAAGTAGTTTGCGAATGAGAAGAAACAAATGGGAGCCTAGTGTGTTTGCCTAGACGACAAGCATCGCAGTACGGCGTGGAGCTTTTATTGTTGGTGAACTTGAAGTAGGTAGAAGCCTTGGCGAGGACGGCGGCACCGGGATGTCCGAGGCGCTGGTGCCAGATGGTGGCAGTGACGGTGGCGGCGAGGCAGTGGCGTGGAGGCATCAACGTATACAGGTCGCCGGTGGAGTCACATCAGAGAAGCACCGTCTTGGTGGCTAGATCCTTAATAGAGAAGCCAAGGGGGTCAAATTCAACCGAAACAGAATTATCGCGAGTAAAAGCTCGAATAGAAACTAAGTTTTTGATAAGGGAGGGGGAGATGAGAATTTTGAGAAGAGAGAGGGAACGGGAGGGAGTGTTAAGAGAAGCAGAACCTAGTCCTACAATGGGAAGAGTGGAACCATCGCCTACAACGATGGAGGAAGGACAAGATGGGGTGGGAGAGGAGAAGGGTATACCAGCACCAGAACTCATGTGGGACGACGCGCCGCTGTCGAACATCCAGTCGCCTCCAAGAGTCGAGGGCGGCTGTACGGACATCCGGTGGAGCGCCGCGATGAGGGCGGCTTGGTCCCACTGCGGAGACGGCGCCGGGCTGAACGTGGCCTGGAGCGCGTGGTGGGTCGCGGGAGCAGGAGGTAGCACCCCGAGGATGCCCTGGAACGTCCCAGCAACAGTAGTTGGAGCAGGAGGGCGTGAGCCAGTGCCATGGTGACTGAGAGCGGGCACGCCCCCGCCGGAGGAGGAGCCGGCGCCCGAAGATGAGTTGTGCTTGCGCTTCTTGCGGCCGCGCGACCCTGGAGAACCAGCGGAGGGGCCCGCACCTGCCGGTTGAACACCGGGCGCCGCCATGTGGAAGGAGGGGGCTGGTGCTGGAGGGCGAGCGGCGTAGAACGCGTGCGCCTGCGCCAGAAGGGCGGAGCGGGCGGCGACGCGTGCCTGACGGGCGAGCCGTTGCTCCTCGAGCTGAAGAAAGGCGCGGAGCTTGATGAAGGTGGGAAGGCGCCCGCTGATCATGTGCGGCACGGCGTGCTGGAAGCGGTCGTCGAGGCCGCGAAGGACGTGGTGGACGAGATCCCGATCCTTGACGCGATGCCCATGGTCCTGCAGAGTGTCTGCCATCTGCTTGAGTTTGGAGGTGTAGTCGACGACGGAGAGCTCACCCTGGATGAAGCCATGGAACTCGTCGAGGAGGTAGGTGATGCGAGCATCCCGGTTGCTGCGGAAGAGGGAGCGGAAGGACCTCCAGAGCGTGTACGCCTTGTCCTTGCGGTCCGCGACGATCTCCAGGGTCGAGGGAGTCACCGTGGCATTGTACCACGATAGGATCGCGAAGTCGGCGAGCACCCAGTCGGAGGTGGCCTGCACCTGCGAGCCATCGACATGGTGAGTGAGCCTGAACTTGGCGAGGGCGTCGAGGAACTGACGACGCCACAGGCCATAGTTCTTCTTCTCGAAGTCGAGGGTGAAGACCATGACATGATCGCGGATGCGAAGGCTCTGGATTTGGAGAGTGGGGAGGCTCTGGGTGGCGACGGGAGGGCCGAACTCCTCGTCGGAATCGGAGCCGCCGGAGGAGAGATCAGACGAGGAGCTCATGTTGCGAGGAAGGAGAGGAGGCAGCGGAAGTTGAGGATCTAACAGGATGATACCATGCTAGAGTTGGAAAGACAGCAGGGAAAGGAAACTCGTGCAATTCTCTCTGTATTAATTGATTCGGAGATTACACCATATATATAGCTGTACACGCCTAACCATACACACAAAGCCAACCTTAAGACTCGGGCCACTTGGGCTTAACCCATGACTAACCCACGTACGTGCACAGACGCATGACGTGAACACACACGTACGCTAACACCCCGCCGCAGTCGAGTTGTCGTTGCCTGGCAAGACACATAGACCGGAACGAAAGGCTTGAAAAGCTGCTGCCGGGAGGCCCTTGGTCATAATATCTGCGAGTTGTTGAGTAGTGGGAACATGTACAATCCGGAAGTCGCTGAGAGCCACCTTCTCCCGGACGAAATGAATATCCAGCTCGATGTGTTTCGTCCGCCTGTGATGCACTGGATTGGTGGACATGTACACCGCCGAGATGTTATCACAAAACACAATCGCGGCCTTCGGGAGAGAACAACCAAGCTCATCAAGGAGTTGCCGTAGCCACACGCAGTCAGCAACGGCGTTGGCGACAGCGCGATACTCTGCTTCCGCGCTGGAGCGAGAGACGGTGGTTTGCCTCTTGGAGGACCAACTCACGAGTGTGCCGCCGAGGTAGACGCAGTGGCCCGAGGTAGAGCGTCGAGTGTCCGGGCAGCCGACCCAATCCGCATCGGAGTAAGCCACTATCTCCGTAGTGGCGGAAGATGACAAAAGGAGGCCATAGGTGGAGGTGCCACAAACATACCGCATGATGCGCTTGATGATGGCGAGATGGCAGTCACGAGGATCATGCATGTGTAGGCATGCCTGCTGAACTGCATAGGCCAAGTCAGGGCGCGTCATGGTAAGGTACTGAAGCCCGCCAGCAAGACTACGGTACTCAGGCGGATCATCCACCGGGGAGCCAGCATCAGCAGGAACCTTGGGTGACGTATCAACAGGGGTAGATGCAGGATGACACTGAGACATGCCGGCTCGTTGAAGAAGCTCGTCGGCGTACTGGGCTTGGTTGAGGAAAAACCACGCGCCGTGCGATGAACCCGGATGCCGAGAAAGTAGTGAAGATCGCCCATGTCCGTCATGGCGAACTCGCGCTGAAGCTGATCGACGATGTGTCGAAGAAGGGTCGTCGATGAAGCAGCGAGGACGATGTCGTCGACGTACAACAGTAGGTAAGCAGTATCGCCGCCCCGCCGTAGTAGGAAGAGTGAGGCGTCCGAGCAGGACGCGGTGAACCCGATGGTGGCGGCGAAGGTGGCGAAGCGGTGAAACCAGGCTCGTGGCGCCTGCTTGAGGCCGTACAACGACTTAGAGAGTCGACATACATGATCACGACGAGTGTCGTCGATGAACCCAGCTGGCTGATAGCAGTAGACCTGCTCATCAAGAACGCCATGGAGGAAAGCATTTTTCACGTCAAGCTGGTGAATAGGCCAGCCGCGTGAGGATGCTAAGGTGAGAACGGTGCGAATCGTTGCCGGTTTGACCACCGGAGAAAAGTTCTCCCCAAAATCGATGCCCGGACGTTGAGCGAAACCACGGACAACCCAACGGGCTTTATAGCGATCCAGCGAGCCGTCGGCGTTGGTTTTGATCCGGAAAACCCACTTGCCGGACACGATATGAGTGCGAGGCACCGTGGTACAAGTGTCCAGGTAGAGTTAGCCATGAGAGCATCGTATTCCACCTGCATAGCCGCGCGCCAATTTGGATCTTTCATAGCAGCGCGGACAGAGGATGGAAGCAGAGAGATGGTCGTCGCCTGCAGGTTGGCGTAACGTGGGTTTGGCTGAAAAATGCCGTGACGGGCGCGCGTAAGCATCGGATGGACGTGTGATGCGGGCGCAGCGGGGGGAATTGGAGAGCTGGAGGACGGAGTGCGCTGTGAACTGAGCTGCTGCATGCGCGGGCAGGATGGGTCTGATGGCTCATGGGATTGTGAACTGCATGGCTGCATGCGTGAGGAGGCACGTGGTGAGGCTGGTGGAGTGGGAGGAGACTCACGTGCAGTTGACCGAGAAGGGCGATGCTGCATGGGCGGGGAGTCGGGGCAGTTTTGCATGCACGTGGGGCCGGATGGCATGGGCGGGGAGGCGGGGTTAGTTGGAATCGGGGAGGTAGGTACCGAGCCAAGTGGCGCGCATGAAGCGGCCGGCTCGGGCGGCGCCCATGCAGGGGCGGCGGGATCTACGTAATCAAGCGATGCGGGATTATCCGGCAGATCTGAGGAGATAGAGGATGAATCAGGCAGCGTTTTGAATGGAAAAACAGACTCCACAAACGTAACGTGCCGAGAAAAAATGATACGCCGTGAGATTGGATCATAGCAGCGATATCCTTTTCGATCGTCTGGGTAGCCAAGGAATACACATGCGACCGAACGTGGGGAGAGTTTGTGAGGTGTCATAGCGATGAGATTGGGATAGCATAGGCATCCGAACACACGCAAGTGATGGAACTCAGGTGGGCGGCCAAAAAGCAACTCGAACGGTGTGGTGATGAGGTGAGGTTTGCATGGACGCCGGTTTAGGAGGTAGGAAGAAGTAGCTAGGGCTTCAGCCCACCAACGTGGCGGCATGGAGGCATGAAGAAGAAGGGTGCGAACGCCGTCGTTAAGGGTGCGGAGAATACGCTCGGCCTTGCCGTTTTGTTGAGAAGTGTATGGGCATGTGAGGCGTAGGAGTGTGCCGTGGGACGCGAAAAGGGTGCGGTTGGCGTGATTATCGAATTCGCGACCATTATCGGTCTGAAAGGCAAGAATGGGGCGAGAAAATTGTGTTTGGACATAGGCGTAGAAGAGAACGAGTAGGCGATGAACGTCGGACTTGCTACGAACCGGAAAGGTCCACACATAATGAGTGAAATCATCAAGAATAACTAAATAGTATTGATAACCGGATACACTCAAGACGGGACTCGTCCATACATCACAGTGACAAAGTTCAAATGGAAAAGTAGTTTGCGAATGAGAAGAAACAAATGGGAGCCTAGTGTGTTTGCCTAGACGACAAGCATCGCAGTACGGCGTGGAGCTTTTATTGTTGGTGAACTTGAAGTAGGTAGAAGCCTTGGCGAGGACGGCGGCACCGGGATGTCCGAGGCGCTGGTGCCAGATGGTGGCAGTGACGGTGGCGGCGAGGCAGTGGTGTGGAGGCGTCAACGTATACGGGTCGCCGGTGGAGTCACATCGGAGAAGCACCGTCTTGGTGGCTAGATCCTTAATAGAGAAGCCAAGGGGGTCAAATTCAACCGAAACAGAATTATCGCGAGTAAAAGCTCGAACAGAAACTAAGTTTTTGATAAGGGAGGGGGAGATGAGAATTTCGAGAAGAGAGAGGGAACGGGAGGGAGTGTTAAGAGAAGCAGAACCTAGTCCTACAATGGGAAGAGTGGAACCATCGCCTACAACGATGGAGGAAGGAGAAGATGGGGTGGGAGAGGAGAAGGGTATACCAGCACCAGAACTCATGTGGGACGTGTTGGGTTTCGTAGTAATTTCAAAAAATTTCCTACGCACACGCAAGATCATGTGATGCATAGCAACGAGGGGAGAGTATTGTCTACGTACCCAACACAGACCGACTGCGGAAGCGATGACACGACGTAGAGGAAGTAGTCGTACGTCTTCACGATCCAACCGATCAAGCACCGAAACTACGGCACCTCCGAGTTCGAGCACACGTTCAGCTCGATGACGATCCCTGGACTCCGATCCAGCAAAGTGTCGGGGAAGAGTTCCGTCAGCACGACGGCGTGGTGACGATCTTGATGAACTACAGCAGCAGGGCTTCGCCTAAACTCCGCTACAGTATTATCGAGGTATATGGTGGCAGGGGGCACCGCACACGGCTAAGGAATAGATCACGTGGATCAACTTGTGTGTCTTTGGGGTGTCTCTACCTCAGTATATAAAGGAGCCAAGGGGGGAGGGGGCGCCGGCCAAGAGAGAGAGGCGCAGGAGGAGTCCTACTCCTTTCGGGAGTAGGACTCCCCTCCAATCCTATTCCAACTAGGATTCCCCAAGTGGGAAAGAGGGAGAAGGGTGGCCGGCCACCTCTCCTAGTCCTAATAGGACTAGGGGAAGGGGGGAGGCGCGCAGCCCTTGTGGGCAGCCCTTTCACCTTTCCACTAAGGCCCATGAAGGCCCATATGGCTCCCGGGGGGTTCCGGTAACCCTCCCGGTACTCCGGTAAAATCCCGATTTCACCCGGAACACTTCCGATGTCCAAACATAGGCTTCCAATATATCAATCTTTACGTCTCGACCATTTCGAGACTCCTCGTCATGTCCGTGATCACATCCGGGACTCCGAACAACCTTCGGTACATCAAAATGCATAAACTCATAATATAACTATCATCGTAACCTTAAGCGTGCGGACCCTACGGGTTAGAGAACAATGTAGACATGACCGAGACACGTCTCCGGTCAATAACCAATAGCGGGACCTGGATGCCCATATTGGCTCCTACATATTCTACGAAGATCTTTATCGGTCAGACCGCATAACGACATACGTTGTTCCCTTTGTCATCGGTATGTTACTTGCCCGAGATTCGATCGTCGATATCCAATACCTAGTTCAATCTCGTTACCGGCAAGTCTCTTTACTCGTTCCGTAATACATCATCTCACAACTAACATATTAGTTGTAATGCTTGCAAGGCTTATGTGATGTGTATTACCGAGAGGGCCCAGAGATACCTCTCCGACAATCGGAGTGACAAATCCTAATCTCGAAATACGCCAACCCAACATCTACCTTTGGAGACACCTGTAATGCTCCTTTATAATCACCCAGTTACGTTGTGACGTTTGGTAGCACCCAAAGTGTTCCTCTGGTAAACGGGAGTTGCATAATCTCATAGTCATAGGAACATGTATAAGTCATGAAGAAAGCAATAGCAACATACTAAACGATCGGGTGCTAAGCTAATGGAATGGGTCATGTCAATCAGATCATTCAACTAATGATGTGACCTCGTTAATCAAATAACAACTCTTTGTCCATGGTTAGGAAACATAACCATCTTTGATTAACGAGCTAGTCAAGTAGAGGCATACTAGTGACACTTTGTTTGTCTATGTATTCACACATGTATTATGTTTCCTGTTAATACAATTCTAGCATGAATAATAAACATTTATCATGATTATAAGGAAATAAATAATAACTTTATTATTGCCTCTAGGGCATATTTCCTTCAGTCTCCCACTTGCACTAGAGTCAATAATCTAGTTCACATCGCCATGTGATTTAACACCAATATTCATATCTGTATATGATTAACACCCATAGTTCACATCATCATGTGACCAACACCCAAAGGGTTTACTAGAGTCAATAATCTAGTTCACATCGCTATGTGATTAACACCCAAAGAGTACTAAGGTGTGATCATGTTTTGCTCGTGAGAGAAGCTTAGTCAACGGGTCTGTCACATTTAGAGCCGTATGTATTTTGCAAATATTCTATGTCTACAATGCTCTGCATGGAGCTACTCTAGCTAATTGCTCCCACTTTCAATATGTATCCAGATTGAGACTTAGAGTCATCTGGATCAGTGTGAAAACTTGCACCGAGGTAACTTTTACGACGGGCTCTTTTATCACCTCCATAATCGAGAAATATTTCCTGAGTCCTCACTAAGGATATTCTTGACCAATGTCCAGTGATCTACTCCTAGATCACTATTGTACTCCCTTGTCAAATACAGAGCAAGGTATACAATAGGTCTGGTACATAGCATAGCATACTTTATAGAACCTATGACTGAGGCATAGGGAATGACTTTTCATTCTCTTTCTATTTTCTGCTGTGGTCGGGATTTGAGTCTTACTCAATTTCATACCTTTGCAACACAGGCAAGAACTCTTTCTTTGACTGTTCCATTTTGAACTACTTCAAAATCTTGTCAAGATATGTACTCATTGAAAATCTTATCAAGCGTCTTGATCTATCTCAATAGATCTTGATGCTCAATATGTAGCTTTACTGAGGTCTTTCTTCGAAAAACTCCTTTCAAATACTCCTTTATGCTTTGCAGAATAATTCTACATTACTTCCGATCAACAATATGTCATTCACATATACTTATCAGAAATGTT
Source organism: Triticum timopheevii (assembly GCA_963921465.1). Taxonomy (NCBI): domain Eukaryota; kingdom Viridiplantae; phylum Streptophyta; class Magnoliopsida; order Poales; family Poaceae; genus Triticum; species Triticum timopheevii. The sequence continues at coordinate 655,879,730 of OY997264.1, forward strand.
TTAGTGCTCCCACTCACTTTCTTGTAAATACAGGCTTCACCGCAAGTCTGTATAAAACTATATGCTTTGGTCAACTTATCAAAGCGTATATTCCAACTCCGAGATGCTTGCACTAGTCCATAGATGCACATTTTGTTAACACCTTTAGGATCGACAAAACCTCTTGGTTGCATCATATACAACTCTTCTTTAATAACTCCATTAAGGAATGCAGTTTTGTTTATCCATTTGCCAGATTTCATAAAATCCGGCAATTGCTAACATGATTCGGACAGACTTAGCATCGATACGAGTGAGAAAATCTCATCGTATTCAACCCCTTGAACTTGTTGAAAACCTTTTGCAATAAGTCGAGCTTAGTGGATAGTAACACTACTATCAGTGTCCGTCTTCCTCTTGAAGATCCATTTATTTAACATGGCTTGCTGATCATCGAGCAAGTCAATCAAAGTCCATACTTTGTTCACATACATGGATCATATCTCAGATTTTATGGCCTCAAGCCATTTCGCGGAATCTGGGCTCATCATCGCTTCCTCATAGTTCGTAGGTTCATCATGGTCTAGTAACATGACTTCCAGAACAGTATTACCGTACTACTCTGGTGCAGACTGTACTTTGGAAGACCTACGAGGTTCTGTAGTAACTTGATCTGAAGTTTCATGATCATTATCATTAGCTTCCTCACTAATTGGTGTAGGAATCACTGGAACTGATTTCCATGATGAACTACTTTCCAATTCGGGAGAAGGTACAAATTACCTTATCAAGCTCTACTTTCCTCCCACTCACTTCTTTCGAGAGAAAACTCCTTCTCTAGAAAGGATCCATTTTAAGCAACGAATATCTTGCCTTCGGATCTGTGATAGAAGGTGTACCCAACTCTTTCCTTTGGGTATTCTATGAAGACGCACTTCTCCGATTTGGGTTCGAGCTTATCAGGATGAAACTTTTTCACATAAGCATCGCAGCCCCAAACTTTAAGAAATGACAACTTGGGTTTCTTGCTAAACCACAGTTCATATGTTGTCGTCTCAACGGATTTAGATGGTGCCCTTTTAATGTGAATGCAGCTGTCTTTAATGCATAACCCCAAAACAATATTGGTAAATCAGTAAGAGACATCATAGATCGCACCATATCCAATAAAGTGCGGTTACGACGTTCGGACACACCATAACGTTGTGGTGTTCCAGGTGGCGTGAGCTGTGAAACTATTCCATATTGTTTTAATTGAAGACCAAACTCGTAACTCAAATATTCATCTCCATGATCAGATCACAGAAACTTTATTTTCTTGTTACGATGATTTTCCACTTCACTCTGAAATTCTTTGAACCTTTCAACTATTTCAGACTTATGTTTCATCAAGTAGATATACCCATATCTGCTCAAATCATCTTGTGAAGGTCAGAAAATAACGATACTTGCCACGAGCCTCAATACTCATCGGATCGCATACATCAGTATGTATTATTTCCAATAAGTCAGTTGCTCGCTCCATTGTTCCGGAGAACGGAGTTTTAGTCATCTTGCCCAAAAGGCACGGTTCGCAAGTATCAAATGATTCATAACCAAGTGATTTCCGAAAATCCATCTTTATGGAGTTTCTTCATGCGCTTTACACCAATATGACCTAAACGGCAGTGCCACAAATAAGTTGCACTATCATTAACTTTGCATCTTTTGGCTTCAGTATTACGAATATGTGTATCACACGATCGAGATCTAACAAACCATTTTCATTGGGTGTATGACCATAGAAGGTTTTATTCATGTAAACAGAACAACAATTATTCTCTAACTTACATGAATAACCGTATTGCAATAAACATGATCAAATCATATTCATGTTCAACGCAAACACCAAATAACACTTATTTAGGTTTAACACTAATCCCAAAAGTATAGGGAGTGTGCGATGATGATCATATCAATCTTGGAACTATTTCCAACACACATCGTCACTTCACCCTTTAACTAGTCTCTGTTTATTCTGCAACTCCCGTTTCGAGTTACTAATCTTAGCAACTGAACTAGTATCAAATACTGAGGGGTTGCTATAAACACTAGTAACGTACACATCAATAACATGTATATCAAATATACTTATGTTCACTTTGCCATCCTTCTTATCCGCCAATCACTTGGGGTAGTACCTCTTCCAGTGACCAGTCTCTTTGCAGTAGAAGCACTTAGTCTCAGGCTTAGGACCAGACTTGGGTTTCTTCACTTGAGCAGCAACTTGCTTGCCGTTCTTCTTGAAGTTCCCTTTCTTTCCCTTTGCCCTTTTCTTGAAACTAGTGATCTTGTTAACCATCAACACTTGATGCTCTTTCTTGATTTCTACCTTCGTTGATTTCAGCATCACGAAGAGCTTGGGAATCGTTTTCGTCATCCCTTGCATACTATAGTTCATCACGAAGTTCTAGTAACTTAGTGATGGTGACTAGAGAATTCTGTCAATCACTATCTTATCTAGAAGATTAACTCCCACTTGATTCAAGCGATTGAAGTACCCAGACAATCTGAGCACATGCTCACTAGTTGAGCGATTCTCCTCCATCTTTTAGCTATAGAACTTGTTGGAGACTTCATATCTCTCAACTCGGGTATTTGCTTGAAATATTAACTTCAATTCCTGGAACATCTCATATGGTCCATGACGTTCAAAATGTCTTTGAAGTCCCGATTCTAAGCCGTTAAGCATGGTGCACTAAACTATCAAGTAGTCATCATATTGAGCTAGCCAGACGTTCATAACTTCTGCATCTGCTCCTGCAATAGGTCTGTCACCTAGCGGTGCATTAAGGACATAATTCTTCTGTGCAGCAATGAGGATAAACCTCAGATCACGGATCGAATCCGCATCATTGCTACTAACATTTTTCAACACAATATTCTCTAGGAACATATCAAAATAAACATATGAAAGCAACAACGCGAGCTATTGATCTACAACATAATTTGCAAAATACTACTAGGACTAAGTTCATGATAAATTAAAGTTCAATTAATCATATTACTTAAGAACTCCCACTTAGATAGACATCCCTCTAATCCTCTAAGTGATTACGTGATCCAAATCAACTAAACCATGTCCGATCATCACGTGAGATGGAGTAGTTTCAATGGTGAACATCACTATGTTGATCATATCTACTATATGATTCACGCTCGACCTTTCGGTCTCTGTGTTCCGAGGCCATATCTGCATATGCTAGGCTCGTCAAGTTTAACCTGAGTATTCTGCGTGTGCAAAACTGGCTTGCACCTGTTGTAGATGGACGTAGAGCTTATCACACCCGATCATCACGTGGTGTCTGGGCACGACGAACTTTGGCAACGGTGCATACTCAGGGAGAACACTTCTTGATAATTTAGTGAGAGATCATCTTATAATGCTACCATCAATCAAAGCAAGATAAGATGCATAAAAAGATAAACATCACATGCAATCAATATAAGTGATATGATATGGCCATCATCATCTTGTGCTTGTGATCTCCATCTCCGAAGCACCGTCATGATCACCATCGTCACCGGCGCGACACCTTGATCTCCATCGTAGCATCGTTGTCGTCTCGCCAATCTTATGCTTCCACGACTATCACTACCGTTTAGTAATAAAGTAAAGCATTACATCGCGATTGCATTGCATACAATAAAGCGACAACCATATGGCTCCTGCCAGTTGCCGATAACTCGGTTACAAAACATGATCATCTCATACAATAAAATTCAGCATCATGCCTTGACCATATCACATCACAACATGCCCTGCAAAAACAAGTTAGACGTCCTCTACTTTGTTGTTGCATGTTTTACGTGGCTGCTACGGGCTTAAGTAAGAACCAATCTCACCTACACATCAAAACCACAACGATAGTTTGTCAAATAGACTCCATTTTAACCTTCTCAAGGACCGGGCGTAGCCATACTCGGTTTATCTAAAGTTGGAGAGACAGTCGCCCGCAAGCCATCTATGTGCAAAGCACGTCGAGGGAACCGGTCTCGCGTAAGCATACGCGTAAGGTTGGTCCGGGTCGTCTCGTCCAACAATACCGCCGAACCAAAGTATGACATGCTGGTAGGTAGTATGACTTGTATCGTCCACAACTCACTTGTGTTCTACTCGTGCATATAACATCAACATAAATAACCTGGCTCGGATGCCACTGTTGGGTTTCGTAGTAATTTCAAAAAATTTCCTACGCACATGCAAGATCATGTGATGCATAGCAACGAGGGGAGAGTATTGTCTACGTACCCAACGCAGACCGACTGCGGAAGCGATGACACGACGTAGAGGAAGTAGTCGTACGTCTTCACGATCCAACCGATCAAGCACCGAAACTACGGCACCTCCGAGTTCGAGCACACGTTCAGCTCGATGACGATCCCCGGACTCCGATCCAGCAAAGTGTCGGGGAAGAGTTCCGTCAGCACGACGGCGTGGTGACGATCTTGATGAACTACAGCAGCAGGGCTTCGCCTAAACTCCGCTACAGTATTATCGAGGTATATGGTGGCAGGGGGCACCGCACACGGCTAAGGAATAGATCACGTGGATCAACTTGTGTGTCTTTGGGGTGTCTCTACCTCATTATATAAAGGAGCCAAGGGGGGAGGGGGCGCCTGCCAAGAGAGAGAGGCGCAGGAGGAGTCCTACTCCTTCCGGGAGTAGGACTCCCCTCCAATCCTATTCCAACTAGGATTCCCCAAGTGGGAAAGAGGGAGAAGGGTGGCCGGCCACCTCTCCTAGTCCTAATAGGACTAGGGGAAGGGGGGAGGCGCGGAGCCCTTGTGGGCAGCCCTTTCACCTTTCCACTAAGGCCCATGAAGGCCCATATGGCTCCCGGGGGGTTCCGGTAACCCTCCCGGTACTCCGGTAAAATCCCGATTTCACCCGGAACACTTCCGATGTCCAAACATAGGCTTCCAATATATCAATCTTTACGTCTCGACCATTTCGAGACTCCTCGTCATGTCCGTGATCACATCCGGGACTCCGAACAACCTTCGGTACATCAAAATGCATAAACTCATAATATAACTGTCATCGTAACCTTAAGCGTGCGGACCCTATGGGTTCGAGAACAATGTAGACATGACCGAGACACGTCTCCGGTCAATAACCAATAGCGGGACCTGGATGCCCATATTGGCTCCTACATATTCTACGAAGATCTTTATCGGTCAGACCGCATAACGACATACGTTGTTCCCTTTGTCATCGGTATGTTACTTGCCCGAGATTCGATCGTCGATATCCAATACCTAGTTCAATCTCGTTACCAGCAAGTCTCTTTACTTGTTCCGTAATACATCATCTCACAACTAACATATTAGTTGTAATGCTTGCAAGGCTTATGTGATATGTATTACCGAGAGGGCCCAGAGATACCTCTCCGACAATCGGAGTGACAAATCCTAATCTCGAAATACGCCAACCCAACATCTACCTTTGGAGACACCTGTAATGCTCCTTTATAATCACCCAGTTACGTTGTGACGTTTGGTAGCACCCAAAGTGTTCCTGCGGTAAACGGGAGTTGCATAATCTCATAGTCATAGGAACATGTATAAGTCATGAAGAAAGCAATAGCAACATACTAAATGATCGGGTGCTAAGCTAATGGAATGGGTCATGTCAATCAGATCATTCAACTAATGATGTGACCTCGTTAATCAAATAACAACTCTTTGTCCATGGTTAGGAAACATAACCATCTTTGATTAACGAGCTAGTCAAGTAGAGGCATACTAGTGACACTTTGTTTGTCTATGTATTCACACATGTATTATGTTTCCGGTTAATACAATTCTAGCATGAATAATAAACATTTATCATGATTATAAGGAAATAAATAATAACTTTATTATTGCCTATAGGGCATATTTCCTTCAGGACGACGCACCGCTATCGAACACCCAGTCGCCTCCAAGAGTCGAGGGCGGCTGTACGGACATCCGGTGGAGCGACGCGATGAGGGCGGCTTGGTCCCACTGCGGAGACGGCGCCGGGCTGAACGTGGCCTGGAGCGCGTGGTGGGTCGCGGGAGCAGGAGGTCGCGCCCCGAGGATGCCCTGGAACGTCCCGGCAAAAGTAGTGGGAGCAGGAGGGCGTGAGCCAACGCCATGGTGACCGAGAGCGGGCACGCCCCCGCCGGAGGAGGAGCCGGCGCCCGAAGATGAGTTGTGCTTGCGCTTCTTGCGACCGCGCGACCGCCATGTGGAAGGAGGGGGCCGGTGCTGGAGGGCAAGCGGCGTAGAACGCGTGCGCCTGCGCCAGAAGGGCGGAGCGGGCGGCGACGCGTGCCTGACGGGCGAGCCATTGCTCCTCGAGCTGAAGAAAGGCGCGGAGCTTGATGAAGGTGGGAAGGCGCCCGCTGATCATGTGCGGCACGGCGTGCTGGAAGCGGTCGTCGAGGCCGCGCAGGACGTTGTGGACGAGATCCCGATCCTTGACGCGATGCCCAAGGTCCCGCAGAGTGTCTGCCATCTGCTTGAGTTTGGAGGTGTAGTCGACGACGGAGAGCTCACCCTGGATGAAGCCATGGAACTCGTCGAGGAGGTAGGTGATGCGAGCATCCCGGTTGCTGTGGAAGAGGGAGCGGAGGGACCTCCAGAGCGTGTACGCCTTGTCCTTGCGGTCCACGACGATCTCCAGGGTCGAGGGAGTCACCGTGGTGTTGTACCACGATAGGATCGCGAAGTCGGCGAGCACCCAGTCGGAGGTGGCCTGCGCCTGCGAGCCATCGACATGGTGAGTGAGCCCGAACTTGGCGAGGGCGTCGAGGAACTGACGACGCCACAGGCCATAGTTCTTCTTCTCGAAGTCGAGGGTGAAGACCATGACATGATCGCGGATGCGAAGGCTCTGGATTTGGAGAGTGGGGAGGCTCTGGGTGGCGACGGGAGGGCCGAACTCCTCGTCGGAATCGGAGCCGCCGGAGGAGAGATCAGACGAGGAGCTCATGTTGTGAGGAAGGAGAGGAGGCAGCGGAAGTTGAGGATCTAACAGGATGATACCATGCTAGAGTTGGAAAGACAGCAGGGAAAGGAAACTCGTGCAATTCTCTCTGTATTAATTGATTCGGAGATTACACCATATATATAGCTGTACATGCCTAACCATACACACAAAGCCAGCCTTAAGACTCGGGCCACTTGGGCTTAACCCATGACTAACCCACGTACGTGCACAGACGCACGACGTGAACACACACGTACGCTAACACCCCGCCGCAGTCGAGCTGTCGTCGCCTGACAAGACACATAGACTGGAACGAAAGGTTTGAAAAGCTGCTGCCGGGAGGCCCTTGGTCATAATATCTGCGAGTTGTTGAGTAGTGGGAACATGTACAATCCGGAAGTCGCCGAGAGCCACCTTCTCCCGGACGAAATGAATATCCAGCTCGATGTGTTTCGTCCGCCTATGATGCACTGGATTGGTGGACATGTACACAGCCGAGATGTTATCACAAAACACAATCGTGGCCTTCGGGAGAGAACAACCAAGCTCATCAAGGATTTGCCGTAGCCACACGCAGTCAGCAATGGTGTTGGCGACAGCGCGATACTCTGCTTCCGCGCTGGAGCGAGAGACGGTGGTTTGCCTCTTGGAGGACCAACTCACGAGTGTGCCGCCGAGGTAGACGCAGTAGCCAGAGGTAGAGCGTCAAGTGTCCGGGCAGCCGGCCCAATCCGCATCGGAGTAAGCCACTATCTCCGTAGAGGCGGAAGATGACAGAAGGAGGCCATAGGTGGAGGTGCCACAAACATACCGCAAGATGCGCTTGATGATGGCGAGATGGCAGTCACGAGGATCATGCATGTGTAGGCATGCCTGCTGAACTGCATAGGCCAAGTCAGGGCGCGTCATGGTAAGGTACTGAAGCCCGCCAGCAAGACTACGGTACTCAGACGGATCATCCACCGAGGAGCCAGCATCAGCAGGAACCTTGGGTGACGTATCACCAGGGGTAGATGCAGGATGACACTGAGACATGCCGGCTCGTTGAAGAAGCTCGTCGGCGTACTGGGCTTGGTTGAGGAAGAACCCACGCGCCGTGCGATGAACCCGGATGCCGAGAAAGTAGTGAAGATCGCCCATGTCCGTCATGGCGAACTCGCGCTGAAGCTGATCGACGATGTGTCGAAGAAGGGTCGTCGATGAAGCAGCAAGGACGATGTCGTCGACGTACAACAGTAGGTAAGCGGTATCGCCGTCCCGCCGTAGTAGGAAGAGTGAGGCGTCCGAGCGGGAGTTAGGCTAGCCATAGTGGGAGTAACTTAGGTAGTAACATAGCACATCCCAAGAAAAAATTGCTTATGTGGCATGGAGTTAATGAGGAAAGAGATGCTTGTGGTAACATAATATGTTACTGTAACATAACACACCCCGAGGTAAAATGAGTCTATATATCAATTAATGAAGGCTTGCATGTTACCATCCATATGTTACTACCCACTATGAAGGTAGTAACATAGACTAGTAACATATGCATGTTACTAGTCTAAGTTACTCCCCACTATGAGCAGCCTTAGAGCATATCTCTAGCCGATCCTCTAATAGGCTATTTTATTTTACTCCTCTAACCGGAACCTAACGGATCCCCTAAACCGTATAGTGGAGTAAATATTTTACTCCTGGGCTCGGTGGGCGCCTAAAAACGCTCGGCTTTGACCCGGTCGAGTAAACTTTACGGCCTCTCTACCGCCTCCTCACACCCCACTGCTTCATCGTTGGCGCATCTCCTGGCGACTGTCCACCGCCCCCGCCGCTACCTCGCCACTTCCCTTGGTCCTCTCCGCCCTTCTGCCCAAGTCCGAGCCCTCGTCTGACCATTGCTGTAGCCGGATTCGAGGTGAAATGCTGGTATCTCGACCGATTCGATGGATTTTCCTTGGATCTTCTTCCTCGTTGCCGGCCACCACATCTGATCGTGCTTACGGACCCTTGCAGGTCATTCCCACGCGCCGCCCCGCTAGTTTGGCCTGAACGTTGCTGTCCGGAAGGTACACCAACACCGCCTTGCAAGTGTTCGACAGTTTGACTAGGTGAGTTTTTTTTATTTTTTATTTTTTTTTCTTTAATTTTTTTTCGTCCAATTGATTTGAACCGGGTCGTTTGAATTAAAGATGAAGAGTTTGAAAGAGATGATCTTCGAAGACTCATCATCATCCGAAGAGGAAGAAGACCACGATGACTTCAAAATTGTTCTTGGCATGATTTAAGCGACCGAGAAGAGGATCGTAGTTTGACCGCATACAAATCAACCTTGATAGAGCGGAGGCCCATACCACCTATCCGGAGACGTATTTTGCCGGCGCTTTCGGATACACACAAGTCTTTTTCTTACCATTGCAAAAGCCGTTGAGAAGTATGATAATTGGTTGAAGCTTAGAAGGAATGCATGCGGAAAGATCCGTGCAAGCCCTATGATGAAGTGCATTGCGGCTGTTCGAGTTTTGGCATACGGGTGTTCGCCCGATACAATTGACGACTATGTCCGCATTAGAGAAGATACGCTCTTGAAGGCCTTCGGAGATACACAAAAGCGGTGATCAATATATTTTTTTTTGACCTTGGGTGATCAATATTTTTGGACCAGAATAGGTTGTTAGCCACGACATGCTCACCCCCTCTTTATAAATCTGTACAAACATGAAACAATACAGCTGTGTTGCATTCTCTCTCATTGTCAATTCTCTACACTCATCATGGCACGACGCGATGGCCGTGGTCGATCCCTTGAGAGGTGGCGAGCAGAACTCCGGGAGGGTGGGATCAAAGATGGGAACACGATATAGTAGGTCTTCCTCATTGATCTCCTCGTCACACTTCTGATCCTCCGACGTGTCCCCGATGGATGCTTCCGGGACGACGTGCCACCTCTACAGTAGGCGCTCGATGCTCCTGGCCCGCGAGCGCGCGGGCCATGCCGGCGTAGTAGTGACCTCGTCGCCGCAGAGCCGCTCCGGCAGCCCGAGGGAGTAGCGGTCTAATACCCAATTTGCACCTACGGTGTAGAACAACCGAACCAATTTGATCCCGACGTAGCTGCAGTCGCTCAGAGTTCCTGGATCCACACCACACGCCAACAATCCCTCTACAGCCGCACTGCTAGAGTTGGAAAGACAGCAGGGAAAGGAAACTCGTGCAATTCTCTCTGTATTAATTGATTCAGAGATTACACCATATACATAGCTGTACATGCCTAACCATACACACAAAGCCAGCCTTAAGACTCGGGCCACTTGGGCTTAACCCATGACTAACCCACGTACGTGCACAGACGCACGACGTGAACACACACGTACGCTAACACGCACGACACGGCCACCATCTTCCGTCTCGTGCATGTAGACTCTTCTCGGATGGTTTCCGGCATGGCTCATCTTCCACGGCCGCTTAGCTCATGACAAACCCGACCTATAAAATATCGTAAGCATTCCATAATTTTCCACAACGCAAACGATATGCAGTACTGTACGCACCGGCCAGTTCACTCGAAATATTAACAATAATTCTAATTCAACAACTTGGTTGTTTTTTCACATATAAGAATATTTTTTTCACAATAGATGAGCACTTCATTTCAAAGTTAAGTTGAGACATTGCTGGTTTTATTTATTTGTTCCATTTGGGTGCCCACATCATAATCAAGTTGCATATGTATGTTCTTTAACAAGCTCCAAAAGACATGACAAGGCAAGAGGATAATTTATTATTGGATTAAACAACGAGTAACAACATTCCGGCAACCCAATTATTGTTAACTAAGTAACTGATGGCTACCTATTTCACTTTGGTGAAGGAGAGGAGCTTGCGTTTGTTTGTCAACTCCTGCTCGTACAACTTCACCTTGTAGTTGCAGTCTCCCCCGACCAAAGTGTGTCACATCAATGATGAGCTCGTATGTCATGCCGGACACATGTTGTTGTCTGCCGCTCAGCACCTTGTCGTATGTCTGCCGCTCAGCACCTTCTTGACCTTCACCCTACAATTCACATCCTTGTTGAACTCCAACACCGCCCAGTCGTCGAGCTCCTGGATATGCTCATTATTTATGTCTTGATTGGCTACCACCCATTCTCTATCATTGTGTGCCACAACTGATTTCCCATCGATTCGCCATACCACGGGCCGATGCACTAGTGTCATACATGATCGCGACAACAGACAAGGAGGTGATGGTTGTCCTCATGGCGTATAAAGTTTGCGCCAAAAAGACTAATAGTTGGTTAATGGTGTTTGAGCTTGAGATAACAACTGGGTTTTGTGAGACTTTGGTGAACATGCAACATGAGTGGCTCCAAAAAAAGCGAGATGAAGGTGCTTAAATAGACATCACAATAAGAGGCAAACATTAATTGAATGCATATTCAAATGGGCATTAATATGATATTTATGACAACCTTTTAATGGGTGCAATCATTATTCAAACATTAATTGTAGCACAATAGAATATAGGGACACTCAATGAGAGATGATTACAACTTTTTATTGAGTATGATCATTAGACCACTATTTAACAATTATTGGAATGTGACATCCTTTACTACCTTTATTGCAATACTAATAGATGTACACCTATATAGTAAACTAGAAGAAGACTAATTAGTTCAAAAATTATTTGGATGAATATCCAAATATGGAGCATCGGTTACCACTGTTGACCTAAATGCAAGCATCTAGAATGCATATATTTAAACATTTCTTACTAGATGGTGATATGACCAATATAAGTCATGTGGATCCTTTTTAAATCTGCTAAGGATGTGATGCTTGACCCAAATGAAATATGTACATTTTTTGTTTTTAATACCCTTCTCTTCATCAGTACTTTTGACAGTGCTTACCCGTTCTTACTCTAGTTGCTCGACATCAACCTAACGCACATTCACATATTAAAATAGAACTAAGAAACACTCTACCCCTTAGTTCATATACAAACTCTCTCTCTCTCTCTCTCTCGCTCTCTCTCTCTCTCTCTCTCTCTCTCTCACACACACACACACACACACACACACACACACACACCTGAACACATGCATTATCTCTCACCGCAACCCAAATTCCTTCCTCTATCCCCTCATCCACGCTCTCCTCCATCAAGTACCACATCAGGCGGTGTGGTAATCCCCTCCACTGGATCCAACAGCGTTGGACCAACTCTGCGTCTCTCTCCTTTGTTGAGTTCATCCTTCAATGCACCTGAACACTATTGCTACTCCTGTAGTAGCTGTTGGATTTCCCTGAAGAGGAAGGATGATGTAGCACAACAACAGAAAGTATTTCCCTCAGTAAAGAACCAATGTTTAATTGAACCAGTTGGAGTCTACAAGCTAACTAGATAAGTAGCACCTGCACAAATAAATAAATAAATGCTTGCACCCAACATGCAAAGGGGGTTGTCAATCCCTTCATCTTGATAGTTTCGAGGTTAAAAGCAAATAATGATAAGGAAAAAAAGTTGAAATAGTAAAAGTAAATAAAAGAGCAATAGAGCAACACAAATACTAATAGAGAATGGACCCAAACCATAGGTTCATAAGTGTCATCTCTCTTGAAAGCAGGTACTGGCATGGTAAACAAATTATTGCTGGGAATTAACAAATAAGCAACATTCATAACAATGATCATTCATGACATAATCTTGTATAGGCATCAAATCCATGACAAGTAGACCGTAATCCAACTGCATCTACTACTATTAATCTATCCCGAAACCGCTATCCAGCATGCATATCAAGGTATTAAGTATAGTGAAAAATAGAGTAACACAATAAGCAATATGACATGATGTAGACAGAAAGAAACCTAGCAATAAAGTCAATCTCCATTGTTTTATCCTTAGTAGAACAACACATCACGTGCCTTCTCCCCATTCTATCACAAGATATAGACCACAGTGAGGTTGAACATACTACTATGCACCACTCCCTTCAAAGAATTACCCATCTATCTTGGCCAGAGAAGACAAATAACTCGAAAAGCATGGATACCTACTCAATTATAAAGTAAATAAACTTCAAAAGATTCTATTATATTCAATGAACAATCTAATATATAGGATCTCGAGAATTATAGGATTTATAGGCCGAATAATTAGGTCAAACGGAGTCTTAGGGGCCCCACAAGGGCTGGTGGCGCGACCATCCCCCTAGGCCACACCACGTGTGCATGTGACTGGCTCGTGGGTCCCCTCGATCTATCCCGAAGCTTCTAGGGCCTTTTGTTGTCTAGAAAAAATCATCAAAAAATTGGCATTGTATTTGGACCTTCCTAGATATTGATTTTCTGTGAAACCAAAAACAAGCAAAAAACAGGAACTGATATTGGGTGCTAAATTAATAAGTTAGTCCAGAAAATAATATAAAATGATATAAAAAGTATATAGAAGTGATAATATAATAGCATTTAAATAAAAAGTTGTAGATATCTTGGAGACGTATCAACTATGCATGTTCAAATTTTTCCATCTTTGCATCAAGGAAATCCTATTCTACGCTTATTGTTTTGGATAGCTGCCATTTTCCCTAATGAGAGTGTTGTAGGGCCGACCCACGTTCCAGGTTTTAATTATAATTTTTCACGTGCTTTTTCTAGTTTTGTTTTGTTTTTTCACCTTTCATTTCTTATGTTCATTGTTTCTAGTAATATTTAATATGTACCTTTTATTGAAGCAAATTGCTCACTATCACTCGAGTAAAGTAGAAAAGATGAGGAATCTCCCTATTAGCGAGAATGTATTAGGCTGATAGTTACCGGGACTAGTGCCACCACAAAGTCTTTTCCCTTTCCCAAGTCAAATGGCCGGTGGACTCCTATATGGAAAATCAGGGAGGCCACTTATATATAGTCACTTCCTTTATAAGTTATTAGTATGAAACGCAAAAAAATTTGTATCGAATAAATAGCTTCAGGACTATGTTTGCACCACAATATTTTATTGTTTCTATTTTTATAGTAACATTATTTTTATGAAATTATATATCCATTGTAGAGCTGAGACATTAATTGTTTTATATATGTGTTACATTTGTTTTCCCTCAGCATAATCAAGTAGTATATGTATGTTTTGACAAGCTCCAAACCACATGACAATGCAAGAGGATAATTTATTATTGGATTAAACAACAAACTAAAAACATTCCACGAACCCAATTATTGCTAATGAAGTAACTGGTGCCCGCCTATTTCACTTTGGTAAAGGAGAGGAGATGGCGTTTTTTTGTCAACTCCTGCTCGTACAACTCCGCCTTGTAGTTACCGTCTTCCCCACCAAAGTGTGTCACATCGATGATGAGCTCATAGTTCACGCCAGACATGAGTTGTTGCCGGCCGCTCAACACCTTGTTGAACTTAACTGTGCAGTTCACGTGCTTGTTGAACTCCGACACCGCCCATCCACCGAGCTCCTGGATGTGCTCATCATTTATGTTCATGATTGGCTCCCAACCATCGTCTATTGTCGTGTGCCACAATTGATGTCCCATCGAATCTCCACAACGCGTGGCCGATGCGCTGATAGCATACATGACCGCGACAACAACGACAACAATGAGGATGCCGGTTGTCCTCATGATATATAAACTTTGCGCCGAAGACACTATTAGTTGGTTAGTGGTGTTTTCACCTTGAGATGGCAAGTCGGTTTATGAGGGACTTTGGTGAACTCGCAAGAGTGAGGGGTTCTGAAATAAGCGAGATGTGGGTGCTTAAATAGACATCACTATAAGAGGCAAACATTAATTGAATGCATATCCAAATGGGCATTAATAGGACATTTATGACAAGCTTTCAATGGGCATAACCGTTATTTACACATTAATATGAAGCATACCCAAATATAGGGATACTCAATGAGAGATAATTACAATTTTCTATTGAGTGCGACGATTACACCACTATTCCACAATTATTGAAATGCGGTATCTGTTAATACCATTGCTGCAATACTAATAGAAATACACCCACATAGTAATCTACAATGAGACTAGTTAGTTCAAAAATTAATTGGATGCATACCAAATATGGTGCATTGGTTACTACCGCTGATCTAAATGCCAAGATCTAGAATTCATATACTTAAATATTTTCTAACTTAGGCTGCAAATACAACTTTAACTTGACTTAAGATAAACTTGATAGGCCTTCTAAGCTTATAAGAGGAAGTAGAAAGCACACATTTTAACCTTTGAGGAAAATGGGTAGTATGTTGATGCAGATTGATGGTAATAGTATTAGTTATCTATTATTCATATTTTATAACATTTTATCATTATCTCAAAGCAAAAATTTAGGTTGTTTCTATTACAAAACTAGTTTCCTGCGCAACATATAACACTAGGGTTCTCAAACCCGATGATGATATGACCACTCTAAATCATGTCGATCCTTTTTAAATCTGCTAAGGACATTTTCATATATATCAAGCTTTCTTACACAAATGAAATATATACGTTCATTGCTTTTAGTACACTTGTCTTAATGACCACTTTCAACACTGTGTGCCCATTCTTACACCACTTTCTCGACATCAACCTAACCCCCCTTTACATATTCAAAACGAAGTAAGAAACACTCCACCCCTTAGTTCTCATACAAACGCGTTCTATCTATATCTTTCTCTTCGCCCCCCTCTCTGACACACACACACACACACACACACACCTGCACACACGCACACACGCGTGCGCACACACACACACACGCACACCCTCAAACACATATCTGACCCCTCCTTTGCTCATGCCCGCGCCACAACCCAAATTCCTTCCTCTATCCCCTCATCCACACTCTCCTTCAACATTTACCACATCAAGCGATGTGGGAAGCCCCTTCACAGGATCCACTAGCGTGGGACCAACTCCGCCTCCCTCTCCTTTGTTGAGTTCTTCCTTCAATGCACCTCAATGCTATCCATATTCATCCAGGAAATACTTTTCTACGCTATCCCAGTTCCCATCTTTGCATCCGAGAAATCCTATTATATGCCTCATGTGAGTGTGGTAAGTCCAGCCCATGTTCTAGGTTTTACTTAGAATTTTCCATGTGCCTTTTCTACCTTTTGTTTTATTCGCTCTCCTTTCATTTTTATGTTAGTTCTTTCTGGAAATATTTAATTTGTACCTTTTACTTCCATATATAAATTATATTAATTTTTCTTAGCTATTTTTAGTTTTACTCATTTCTTTTTTTTATGGAATACATCATTCATTTCAAAGTATTATGAAAATAAATATATTCATATGTGCATGATAAATTATTTTTCAATATATGATATTTTTTTAAAAATAGACAACTTGGTTGTTTTGTGGCATATAGAAACATAGTTTTAGTATTAGATGAACATTTCATTTCAAATGCATAAAACATATATTGCGGTACATCAATATTTTTAATTTCAGGGTTTAGATGAATATTTTTGCGTATTATATGCACCATATGATTTTCTCGATATTTTGAACTTGATTTAACATTATTCTAAAATGTGTTTGATAGAAAATAACATTTTCCCATAGATAAGGTAAAACAAGTATGAGTTTTTTGGACGTGCTAGCCAAATTAGAAGCTACTGAGGCAAAATGCACACTACCACTCAAGTAAAGTATAGAATAGGAGGAGTTCCCCTATAAGCTAGAATATATTAGGCTGAAAGTACGAAAACCGATGCCACCAGTGGTCTTTCCCCTTTGCCCCACAAGTGTGGTAGGGCCAGCCCATGTTCCTAGTTTTTCTTATAATTTTCACGTGCTTTTTTACCTTTTGATTTCTTTTTCACCTTCCATTTTTCATGTTGATTATTTTTACTAATATTTAATTCTTACACTTTATTTACAATTAAGATTAATAATTGTATTTCCTTTGGTTTTTAAATCAATTTTTCGTTTTTATGAAATATATGAGTATTTGTAAGAATTACTAAAATTAATATATTCATATGTGAATGACAAAAAAATCATTACATGAACAGTTCTTCAAATTGGAACATCTTTTTCACATTAGATGAACACTTTTTTTTCAAATGCAGAAAACTTATAGTGGGATTATTTTTGTTTTGGGTTTTTAATATTATGTGATTTTTTTCCATATCTTGAACAAGATTTAACATGATTCTAAAATGTATTAAATCAAGAACACATTTTCCCATATACAAGGTAAAACATGTATGTGTTTTTTGGCCATGCCAACCAATTTAACAACTATTGAGGAAAAATGCTCACCATCACTCGGGTAAAGTATTGAATAGGAGGAATCCCCCAATCAACAAGAATATATTAGGCCGATATTTATGGAAAACAATGCCACCATGGAGGTTTTTCCTTTCCCAAGTCAAATGGCCGGTGGATTCTTGACGGACAACCAGCGAGGCCACGTATATATACTCCCCTCCTTTATAAGTTATTAGTATGAAATAGACACCAACGCGAACCAACCTGTGGTTGGATGGTTAGAGGGACTGTGGTATCCCCAGCCCACCAGGGTTCAAATCCTATGTATCTAATATAAAGCTTCAAGAATGTCTTCATGCCACAAATATTATTATTACTATTTTTTATAATAGCCATTGTTTTTATTAAATTATAGATCTGCAGTAGGGTTGAGACATTGCCGGTTTTATTTATGCCTTCCATTTGGCTGCCCTTATCATAATCAAGTTTTCTTTTGCGGGAAAACTGCTGATCTATTCAGCAAACATCATGGTAGTATAAATAACACCAGAAGTAACAGAAATTACATCAAAGTCCCTAGACCACCTAGCAATGGCTACAAGCATTGGAGTGAGCCGAAGGCACGCCTCCGTCATCGCCCCTCCTTCATCGGAGCCGGACAAACTTGGTTGTTGTAGAAAGTCGAGAAGTCATCCTGCTAAGGCCTTGGAGGACTAGCGCACCAGAATAGGAACCTTCAATTATGAGAGAAGCGTAAATTGGAAGGATCCACCCATAGACACATGAACGCAGACGAACGAAGACCGGTTCCAACCAGATCCACCGAAGAAAAACGCATACCGAATCCCATGAGATCCGCCGAAAACACACCTTCACGCCCTCCGACGATGCTGGACGTATCACTAGGACGGGGACTAGGCGAGGAGAACATTATTCCATGTTCAGAAAGTCATCGCCACCCCTTCTTCCTGAGCAGGACACAAACCCCAAGCAAATTTAAAAACACATCTAGTGCTCATAAATGTCTTTTTTTAAATTCCAAAATATGCTCATAAATTGTAAAATAAAAATCTAGGAAAATAAAAAAAGTAACTGGTAAAACCAGCAAAGAATAACCAGAAAGGAAAAAAAATCGATTCAGGGAAGGTTAGCATTCCCAAAACCGATGGGAACACAATAAAACACTTAAACGGCCGAATGGGCCGAGCCTTTCTCGCGGGTGGGCGGTGCGCATTTGGTTGCTAATCACTGACCCATGTGGGGAATATGCACGCGTATAGCAGGCCCAAGCCCAATTAAACAGAGGGTTGTTAATTGCGCTCCAGAAGGGGCGAGCGAGATGGGCTGGCCCACGCGCGCTGCAGGCCACAACAATATTCTAAATATATATATTATAAACAAACTCAACAGAAACAATCAATTTTTTTGAAAAGTATTTGAAAAATGTTGAACAATTATTTAAAAATTGTTAATCAAGCATACTGAAAAATGTTAAATGTGTATAGAAAAATAGTTGACCATGTATATAAAAAGGTAATCAAGCATTTTAAAAAAATGTTGAACAAGTATTTGAAAAATGTTAATAATTGTTTTTGGGGTTAAATGTATATAAAAAATGTTGACCATGTATTATAAAATGATGAAAAAATTGATCATCTATATACAATGTTAATCAAGCATTTGAATTTTTTTGAACAAGTATTTGAAAAATGTTAATCAAGGATTTGTAAAATGCCTAATGAGCATATAAAAAATGTTTACAATGTATTAACAATATGATGAATAAATTTGATGATGTACATGCAAATGTTAATCAAGTATTTAAAAAAAATGTTGAACACTGTTTGAAAATGTTATGAAGCATTTGGAAAATGTTAAAAGTGTATATAAAAAATGTAGACTATGTATTAAAAAATGTTAATGATATATTTAAAAAAATCTTAATCAAGCATTTAAATATGTGTATATAAAAATATTGTCCATGAATTATAATTTAATTTGTATTGGAAAAAAAAGTCAGACGTGTATTAGAAAAAATGATGATGACATATGCAAAAATATAGAATAATAACCAAAAGAAGAAAGAAAACCGAAAAAAGACACAAAATAAAAAAGAAAATGAAAAAGAAGAAGAATCAAAATGCAAAAAAAAGAATGAAGAGAACAGAAAAGAAAAATAAAAAAACCAAAAAAAAACAATAAAAATGAAGTAAAATGAAAAAAAAAGTAAAACAGAAAACCCACTGAAAAAACAAAAACAAAAATCCCGGAAAAACCTGTGGTAAATCAGCTTACTGCACTCAAGTAGACCGCCCCTTTCTACGGCATCATGAACTTGACCTTAACCTTGTGGCTCATACATCTTCTATTAACCAGCATACCTGGGATTTTATTCTTCTATTTATTTTAAGCGAGAGCTAATGAGCTGGCCTGTTACTGTACACACTTGCGCGCCAGAGATTCTTCCATCTCGTTTAATGCCAGATATAGCTACCGCGCTCCAGAAGTTCTGGATGAGCAAAATATCGGCTCTCACGTGGAAGAATGCGACGCTGCCAGCTTTTGGGCTTGGCCCATTAAAGGTTTTTCTCTGCTTTTTTGAAAGGTAAAAGAAAGGTTTGTATTCCATTTTTTTTGCATGATGATCAATTGTACATTGCTGACGAAAAAGAAAATCACCATGTATTTAACTAACTAATTTAATTTATATTAGATTGTTTTTGCAAAGAAATAACATATTCATATGTTATAATGAATATTTGCACATATACATTACTTAAATTTTTAATTCTAAAATGTCAACTGTTTTAGAAAATATTTATGTAGCCTTTAAAAATGTATTTATGTAATCTCAGAAATATATGGGCATTTAAATAAAATTAAGGTGTTCATGCTGTTCCAAACAAATATTCACTTTTTTGTAGAAAATGTTTATATATATTTATGAAAATGTTCATGTACTTTTTCTTTAGACAAAAAATGAACAAAAGCAGAATAGAAATTGGGAGAACATTAAATAATAACAGCAAAATCGGACCCTAGAAACTGTGAAGAAAACAAAGATAAGAAGAACAAATGCAAAAAATCATTTGGTGCCCCGGTTACTAAGACAACCCAATTCGGACCAAATTTGAGCAAGTGCGCACTATTGCTCACAATAAACAAGGTATAATGTTTGCGACATAGAACGGGCCAACATCAAATGTCATAGTTTGAACATGCCATGCTAAACAAATCACACAATGTTGTTCGACTCACTGCAATCGCTAAGATTGATCGGCCCCACACACCGGTGGTCACTCCACCACCAGCAGCTCACCAAGGCGTGACGTGAGGATCACCCATTAATCGATCTACCCAAACCAGAATTGCAGTGGCGATGGAGGTAAGCAGGTACATCAAATCTCAACCTCAGGGTTGTCGGCGAGAGGACTAAAAACTACTCCCTCCGTTCCTAAATAATTGTCTTTCTAGCCATCTCAAATGGACTACAACGTACAGATGTATGTAGACATGTTTTAGAGTGTAGATTCACTCATTTTGCTCCGTATGTATTCACTTGTTGAAATCTCTAGAAAGACAATTATTTAGAAACGGAGGAAGTAATAGGTTTTTCTATACAAACTACTCCTTCCGTTCCTTTATCTAAGGTATATTGGTTTCTTTTTGATAAAATTTCACAATGTAATGTGCATTTCTTCTAACTTCTCATAATCTCATTTTTAGCCCCTCATGAAATGGAAAGTATATCTATCCTGATTGCTTATATCACTCCTTCTAGAGAAAAAGGAAAGTCTCTTCTGATTTCATGTATCTTTTACTTTCCTGACCAAATTGATTTACTTGCCGCTAACCAACAAATTGGCCAGGGATAATTTTGTCCTAAATTATGTATAATGTTGTGCCTTGGTCACTGTGCCAGAAAAAATGCACCTTGGAACAGAGGGAGTAATAAGGTTGTCGACTAGAGAAGAGTATTAGAGCAACTCCGACAGATCCTGTATCCATAAAATAGCTACCGTCTAGAGGGATGTATGGCCAAAACACGTATCCAACAGATCCCATAAACATGAGTAAACTTACATGATTATGTAAACTTGCCTTTTGTTTAGTCAAAGTTTTCCTTCCATAAACATTTGATGGGTAATAAATTGACTTAAATTTCCCAACGCGCTGCCGCTGCCCCGCCGAAATGCTGCCGCCCGCTCACCCACCGCCGCCGCACCGAAAAGCCGTCGCCTCGCCGTCGGAGAGCAGCCGTGCTGCCACTACCCGCCACACCGCGGGGTCACCACTGCCTGTGGTACTACTCGCCGCCACGCCAGGCTGTCGTTGCCCCGCCCCATGTCACCACGCCGCCTCTTGCCGGTGGCCACCACACTGCCTCGCGCCACCCACGCGGAAGGCCGTCACGCACGTCACTGGCTGACCGACACTAGGCCATTGTCTAGTACATTGTTTAGTGAAAAATAAAATAAAAACATTTTTATGGAAAGAAGTTTACCGGATCTTACAAAAGTAGCTCTCAAGAAATTTCCCCTAAAATTTAAGGACATCGTGTAAATACTTTTACGGGAAATTTTTTTGGGGAACATTTGGAGTTTCTCTTCGGGAGAGATATGGGTTGAAACGTTACGGCCACCAACTCTTGGCGGCTTTTTTTCAGATGAACGACATGCCTTTAATTATTTCATTGTTCAACAAGAAATGCAATGCAAAGATGTACAGCGGGTTTGAGAAACCAAACATGATGAACAAGATGACTTTACACTAGTAGAAAAACACCTGTTAATCCCGGTTCGTAAGGGCTTTTAGTACCGGTTCATGAACCGGGACTAATGGGTCGTTACTAATGTCTCCACCCATTAGTCCCGGTTCAAACACGAATCGGGACAGATGTGCCTCCACGTGGCCGGTCCGCCGAGCCCAGTCAGGGGGGCCTTTGGTCCCCGTTGGTGGCACCAACCGGGACCAAAAGTTCATTTTTTTTTGAAAAGTGGCTGCTTTAGAGGTTTTATGGGTTATTTTTAGGTTGTTATTAGCTAGCTAATAGAGAGAAGTGTCCTCTCTTATATCTTCGTCCTTGGTTTATCAACGCTGCTGCTATGTTCATTTCACCCGCTGATATAACATGCTCATGCATGCTCGCATCATACATCATCATATATATATATATATATATATATATATATATATATATATATATATATATATATATATATAATAGCAAGTCCTACTAATATCATGCATCATCATATACAACTTCTACTCGTTATTAATAATAAGTCATACAATCATCATCCTCATAGTCATTGAACCCAACCCTACATAATTGTTCTTAGCACATGATAATCAGTATCAGGTAGGACCTAAACACGTAAAATAGCATAAAACAATATAGACCCTGACTCTCCATTATGAAGAATGGAGATCATCATGTCTCCAATTCTTTCCCTTCGCTGCTTTTTGCTTCCAAGAAGCTCCTTACGACTGTCCATACATTTTTTCCATTCTTTGATTGTAATGTCTCCACTTCTTTTAGAAACCCGGTATGGACAGTTGAGATTCGTAGGACGACCTGGTTATATGTTCAAAACATGAAGGCTACCATGCGTATACATCAGATGAGGCACACAATCATTCGGGATTATCTGTTGAAAAACATAGTAATAACTTCGTAGTTAGCAATGATGTACTAGTTTTAGAAGTGTGCAAAAAGATGCACGGATGTTGTAATAATAAAAAATAATCTTACCAGGGTATCTCCATGGTAGTTACCGTAGTTCAACACGTGCACTAGTGGCACGTATTGACCATAATGTTGAGGAGTTTGATTGTAGATATTGTAATTCTCAAGATCAGTACAAAATGCGACCAGATGATATTTCTCTTGATAAGTTAATTCGGAGCCTTCGGTGTAGTAGGTTCTGTTTACCATCTTCCGCACATTCTTTGAAGAATGAAAATAAGCTGTCAATGGAGATAAGTTGTCAACTATATATTTTGAAATAAACAAGATAAATTACTTAATAACTATGTTAAGCTCACATGGGGGAAGAATTGGAGGTGTATCCACAAGGACCCAAATCGAAGGTCTCTCTTGCTCGATTGTAGGATCACCAAGATCCATGGTGACAAGCATACCCGCATCAAGACCGTACATATTGCAAAGTGCTTCTCAATTTTTGCAACCAAAATGGGTTACACTCTGAGCATTGTACAGCTTTACTTGAAAATCCACACCATGATAGGTACTTAGGATAATTTTTTTGGTTTCGAAACTTTCATGGTCTTCAAAACCCATCCTCTCCAAGACATAGCGTCTTGCAAAGCATGGGATAAGCTAGTCGAATTGGAAAAGATGAAAAATACACGTTAAAATAGTTGAAGTCGTGCTTAATTACGAAAAAAACTATTGTCGTCGTTGCGTACCGTATGAACATCGCAAGTCTCCTCGAGCTTAATGCTGAAGCGCCGATCTTCGTCCAGCTCAATGAACCTGTCGTAGATACCTCGGTTGTCGTGGCACCAGTCGCACTCCCCCGGGCGATTTTCGTCGTCCGATGAGTACGACATTTCCGGCCTATGTTCTGTTGGGGAACGTAGTAATTTCAAAAATTTTCCTACGCACACGCAAGATCATGGTGATGGCATAGCAACGAGAGGGGAGAGTGTCGTCCACGTACCCTCGTAGACCGTAAGCGGAAGCGTTATGACAACGCGGTTGATGTAGTCGTACGTCTTCACGATCCGACCGATCCAAGTACCGAACGTACGGCACCTCCGAGTTCTGCACACGTTCAGCTCGATGACATCCCTCGAACTCCGATCCAGCCGAGTGTCGAGGGAGAGTTCCGTCAGCACGACGGCGTGGTGACGATCTTGATGTTCTACCGGCGCAGGGCTTCGCCTAAGCTTCGCGACAATATGACCGAGGTGGAATATGGTGGAAGGGGGCACCGCACACGGCTAAGGAACGATCCGTAGATCAACTTGTGTGTTCTAGGGTGCCCCCCTACCCCCGTATATAAAGGAGGGAGGGAGGAGGTGGCCGGCCCAAGGAGGGGGCGCGCCATAGGAGGAGGAAACCTACTCCAAGTAGGTTTCCCCTCTTTTTCCTAATCTTATTTGGAGGGGGAAGGAAGGAGTACTAGTAGTAGGAAGGAGTACTAGTAGTATGAAAGGAAGAGGGGGAAGGAGAAAGGAAAGGGGGGGCCGGCCCCCCTCCCCAATTCGGATTGGGCTTGGGGGGGCGCGCCCCCCTCCCTTGCTCCTTCTCCCTTCCTCCTACATGGGCCCAATAAGGCCCATATACTTCCCCGGGGGTTCCGGTAACCTCCCGGAGCTCCGGTATATTCCCAAACTCTTCCGGAACCTTTCCGGTGTCCAAATATATCCGTCCAATACATCAATCTTTATGTCTCGACCATTTCGAGACTCCTCGTCATGTCCGTGATCATATCCGGGACTCCGAACAACCTTCGGTACATCAAAATACATAAAATCATAATATAACTGTCATCGAAACCTTAAGCGTGCGGACCCTACGGTTCGAGAACAATGTAGACATGACCGAGACACGTCTCTGGTCAATAACCAATAGCGGGACCTGGATGCCCATATTGGTTCCTACATATTCTACGAAGATCTTTATCAGTCAAACCGCATAACAACATACGTTGTTCCCTTTGTCATCGGTATGTTACTTGCCCGAGATTCGATCGTCGGTATCCAATACCTAGTTCAATCTCGTCACCGGCAAGTCTCTTTACTCGTTCTGTAATGCATCATCCCGTAACCAACTCATTGGTTACATTCCTTGCAAGGCTTATAATGATGTGCATTACCGAGAGGGCCCAGAGATACCTCTCCGACAATCGGAGTGACAAAACCTAATCTCGAAATACGCCAACTCAACATGTACCTTCGGAGACACCTGTAGTACTCCTTTATAATCACCCAGTTACGTTGTGACGTTTGGTAGTACCCAAAGTGTTCCTCCGGTAAACGGGAGTTGCATAATCTCATAGTTACAGGAACATGTATAAGTCATGAAGAAAGCAATAGCAACATACTAAACGATCAAGTGCTAAGCTAACGGAATGGGTCAAGTCAATCACATCATTCTCCTAATGATGTGATCCCGTTAATCAAATGACAACTCTTTTGTCCATGGCTAGGAAACATAACCATCTCTGATAAACGAGCTAGTCAAGTAGAGGCATACTAGTGACACTATGTTTGTCTATGTATTCACACATGTATTATGTTTCCGGTTAATACAATTCTAGCATGAATAATAAACATTTATCATGAAATAAGGAAATAAATAATAACTTTATTATTGCCTCTAGGGCATATTTCCTTCAGTCTCCCACTTGCACTAGAGTCGATAATCTAGTTCACATCACCATGTGATTTAACACCAATATTCATATCTGTATATGATTAACACCCATAGTTCACATCATCATGTGACCAACATCCAAAGGGTTTACTAGAGTCAATAATCTAGTTCACATCGCTATGTGATTAACACCCAAAGAGTACTAAGGTGTGATCATGTTTTGCTCGTGAGAGAAACTCAGTCAACGGGTCTGTCACATTCAGAGCCGTATGTATTTTGCAAATATTCTATGTCTACAATGCTCTGCACGGAGCTACTCTAGCTAATCGCTCCCACTTTCAATATGTATCCAGATTGAGACTTAGAGTCATCTGGATCGGTGTGAAAACTTACACCGAGATAACTTTTACGACGGGCTCTTTTATCACCTCCATAATCGAGAAATATTTCCTTAGTCCTCACTAAGGATATTCTTGACCAATGTCCAATGATCTACTCCTAGATCACTATTGTACTCCCTTGTCAAATACAGAGCAAGGTATACAATAGGTCTGGCACATAGCATAGCATACTTTATAGAACCTATGACTGAGGCATAGGGAATGACTTTTCATTCTCTTTCTATTTTCTGCTGTGGTCGGGATTTGAGTCTTACTCAATTTCATACCTTTGCAACACAGGCAAGAACTCTTTCTTTGACTGTTCCATTTTGAACTACTTCAAAATCTTGTCAAGGTATGTACTCATTGAAAATCTTATCAAGCATCTTGATCTATCTCAATAGATCTTGATGCTCAATATGTATGTAGTTTTACTGAGGTCTTTCTTCGAAAAACTCTTATTCAAGTATCCTTTCATGCTTTGCAGAATAATTCTACATTATTTCTGATCAGTAGTATGTCATTCACATATACTTATCAGAAATGCTGTAGTGCTCCCACTCACTTTCTTGTAAATACAGGCTTCACCGCAAGTCTGTATAATACTATATGCTTTAATCAACTTATCAAAGCGTATATTCCAACTCTGAGATGCTTGCACCAGTCCATAGATGGATTGCTGGAGCTTGCACATTTTGTTAGCACCTTTAGGATTGACAAAACCTTCTGGTTTTATCATATACAACTCTTCTTTAATAAATTCATTAAGGAATGTAGTTTTGACATCCATTTGCCAAATTTCATAAAATGTGGCAATTGCTAACATGATTAGGACAGACTTTTAAGCATCGATACGAGTAAGAAAATCTCATCGTATTCAACACCTTGAACTTTGTCAAAAACCTTTTTCGACAAGTCTAGCTTTGTAGATAGTAACACTACTATCAACGTCCGTCTTCCTCTTGAAGATCCATTTATTCTTAATGACTCACCGATCATCGGGCAAGTCAATCAAAGTCTACACTTTGTTCTCATACATGGATCATATCTCAGATTTCATGGCCTCAAGCCATTTTGTGGAATCTGGGCTCATCATCGCTTCCTCATAGTTCGTAGGTTCATCATGGTCTAGTAACATGACTTCCAGAACATTATTACCGTACCACTCTGGTGCGGATCTTACTCTGGAAGACCTACGAGGTTTGGTAGCAACTTGATCTGAAGTTTGATGATCATCATCATTAACTTCCTCACTAATTGGTGTAGGAATCACTGGAACTGATTTCTGTGATGAACTACTTTCCAATAAGGGAGAAGGTACAATTACCTCATCAAGTTCTACTCTCCTCCCACTCACTTCTTTCGAGAGAAACTCCTTCTCTGGAAAGGATCCATTTTAGCAACGAATGTCTTGCCTTCGGATCTGTGATAGAAGGTGTACCCAACAATTTCCTTTGGGTATTCTATGAAGACGCACTTCTCCGATTTGGGTTCGAGCTTATCAGGATGAAACTTTTTCACATAAGCATCGCAGCCCCAAAATTTAAGAAACAACAGCTTAGGTTTACTGCTAAACCATAGTTCATACGGTGTCGTCTCAACGGATTTAGATGGTGCCCTATTTTAAAACGTGAATGCAGCTGTCTCTAATGCATAACCCCAAAACGATAGTGGTAAAGAGATATCATAGATCGCACCATATCAAATAAAGTGCGGTTACGACGTTCGGACACACCATAACGATGTGGTGTTCCAGGTGGCGTGAGCTGTGAAACTATTCCACATTGTTTTAATTGAAGACCAAACTCGTAACTCAAATATTTGTCTCCGCGATCAGATCACAGAAACTTTATTTTCTTGTTACGATGATTTTTCCACTTCACTCTGAAATTCTTTGAACCTTTCAACTATTTCAGACTTATGTTTCATCAAGTAGATATACCCATATCTGCTCAAATCATCTTGTGAAGATCAGAAAATAACGATACTTGCCACGAGCATCAGCACTCATTGGATCGCATACATCGGTATGTATTATTTCCAATAAGTCAGTAGCTCATTCCATTGTTCCGGAGAACGGAGTTTTAGTCATCTTGCCCAAAAGGCACGGTTCGCAAGCATCAAATGATTCATAACCAAGTGATTCCGAAAATCCATCTTTATGGAGTTTCTTCATGCGCTTTACACCGATATGACCCAAACGGCAGTGCCACAAATAAGTTGCACTATCATTATTAACTTTGCATCTTTTGGCATCAATTTTATGAATATGTGTATCACTACGATCGAGATCCAACAAACTATTTTCATTGGGTGTATGACCATTGAAGGTTTTATTCATGTAAACAGAACAACAATTATTCTCTGACTTTAAATGAATAACCGTATTGCAATAAACATGATCAAATCATATTCATGCTCAACGCAAATGCCAAATAACATTTATTTAGGTTTAACACTAATCCCGAAAGTATAGGGAGTGTGCGATGATGATCATATCAATCTTGGAACTACTTCCAACACTCATCGTCACTTCCCCTTCAACTAGTCTCTGTTTAGTCTGTAACTCCTGTTTCGAGTTACTAATCTTAGCAACCGAACAAGTATCAAATACTCAGGGGCTACTATAAACACTAGTAAGGCACACATCAATAATCTGTATATCAAATATACCCTTGTTCACTTTGCCATCCTTCTTATCCACCAAATATTCAGGGCATTTCCGCTTCCAGTGACCATTTCCTTTGCAGTGTAAACACTCAGTTTCAGGCTATGGTCCAGCTTTGGGCTTCTTCGCAGCAGTGACAACTTGCTTGTCTTTCCACTTGAAGTTCCCTTTCTTTCCCTTTGCCTTTTTCTTGAAACTAGTGATCTTGTTAACCATCAACACTTGATGCTCTTTTCTTGATTTCTACCTTCGCCGATCTCAACATCGCGAAGAGCTCAGGAATAACTTTCGTCATCCCTTGCATATTATAGTTCATCACAAAGTTCTACTAGCTTGGGATAGTGACTAGAGAATTCTGTCAATCACTATCTTATCTGGAAGATTAACTCCCACTTGATTCAAGCGATTAAAGTACCCAGACAATCTGAGCACATGCTCACTAGTTGAGAGATTCTCCTCCATCTTTTAGCTATAGGACTTGTTGGAGACTTCATATCTCTCAACTCGGGTATTTGCTTGAAATATTAACTTCAATTCCTGGAACATCTCATATGGTCCATGATGTTCAAAACATCTTTGAAGTCCCGATTCTAAGCCATAAAGCATGGTGCACAAAACTATCAAGTAGTCATCATATCGAGCTAGCCAAATGTTCATAACGTCTGCATCTGCTCCTGTAATAGGTCTGTCACCTAGTGGTGCATTAAGGACATAATTCTTCTGTGCAGCAATGAGGATAAACCTCAGATCACGGATCAAATCCGCATCATTGCTACCAACATTTTTCAACACAATTTTCTCTAGGAACATATCAAAATAAACATATGAAAGCAACAACGCAAGCTATTGATCTTACAACATAATTTGCAAAATACTACCAGGACTAAGTTCATGATAAATTTAAGTTCAATTAATCATATTACTTAAGAACTCCCACTTAGATAGACATCTCTCTAGTCATCTAAGTGATCACGTGATCCAAATCAACTAAACCATGTCCGATCATCACGTGAGATGGAGTAGTTTTCAATGGTGAACATCACTATGTTGATCATATCTACTATATGATTCACGCTCGACCTTTCGGTCTCCGTGTTCCGAGGCCATATCTGTATATGCTAGGCTCGTCAAGTTTAACCTGAGTATTCCGCGTGTGCAACTGTTTTGCACCCGTTGTATTTGAACGTAGAGCCTATCACACCCGATCATCACGTGGTGTCTCAGCATGAAGAACTTTCGCAACGGTGCATACTCAGGGAGAACACTTCTTGATAATTAGTGAGAGATCATCTTAAAATGCTACCGTCAAACAAAACATAATAAGATGTATAACAGATAAACATCATATGCAATCAAAATATGTGACATGATATGGCCATGATCATCTTGCGCCTTTGATCTCCATCTCCAAAGTACTGTCATGATCTCTATCGTCACCGACACGACACCATGATCTTCATCATCTTGATCTATATCAATGTGTCATCACATGGTCGTCTCACCAACTATTGCTCTTGCAACTATTGCTATCGCATAGCGATAAAGTAAAGCAATTATTTGACACTTGCATCTTATGCAACAAAGAGACAACCATAGAGCTTCTGCCAGTCGCCGATAACTTCAACAAAACATGATCATCTCATACAACAACTTATACCTCATCACGTTTTGACCATATCACATCACAACATGCCCTGCAAAAACAAGTTAGACGTCCTCTACTTTGTTGTTGCAAGTTTTACGTGGCTGCTACGGGCTTAAGCAAGAACCAATCTCACCTACGCATCAAAATCACAATGATAGTTTGTCAAATAGACTCCGTTTTAACCTTCGCAAGGACCGGGCGTAGCCACACTCGGTTCAACTAAGGTTGGAGAAACTGACACCCGCCAGCCACCTGTGTGCAAAGCACGTCGGTAGAACCAGTCTCGCGTAAGCGTACGCGTAATGTCGGTCCGGGCCGCTTCATCCAACAATACCGCTGAACCAAAGTATGACATGCTGGTAGACAGTATGACTTATATCGTCCACAACTCACTTGTGTTCTACTCGTGCATATAACATCAACGCATAAAACCTAGGCTCGGATGCCACTGTTGGGGAACGTAGTAATTTCAAAAAATTTCCTACGCACACGCAAGATCATGGTGATGGCATAGCAACGAGAGGGGAGAGTGTCGTCCACGTACCCTCGTAGACCGTAAGCGGAAGCGTTATGACAACGCGGTTGATGTAGTCGTACGTCTTCACGATCCGACCGATCCAAGTACCGAACGTACGGCACCTCGGAGTTCTGCACACGTTCAGCTCGATGACATCCCTCGAACTCCGATCCAGCCGAGTGTCGAGGGAGAGTTCCGTCAGCATGACGGCGTGGTGACGATCTTGATGTTCTACCGGCGCAGGGCTTCGCCTAAGCTTCGCGACGATATGACCGAGGTGGAATATGGTGGAAGGGGGCACCGCACACGGCTAAGGAACGATCCGTAGATCAACTTGTGTGTTCTAGGGTGCCCCCCTACCCCTGTATATAAAGGAGGGAGGGAGGAGGTGGCCGGCCCAAGGAGGGGGCGCGCCATAGGAGGAGGAAACCTACTCCAAGTAGGTTTCCCCTCTTTTTCCTAATCTTATTTGGAGGGGGAAGGAAGGAGTACTAGTAGTAGGAAGGAGTACTAGTAGTATGAAAGGAAGAGGGGGAAGGAGAAAGGAAAGGGGGGGCCGCCCCCCCTCCCCAATTCGGATTGGGCTTGGGGGGGCGCGCCCCCCTCCCTTGCTCCTTCTCCCTTCCTCCTACATGGGCCCAATAAGGCCCATATACTTCCCGGGGGGTTCCGGTAACCTCCCGGAGCTCCGGTATATTCCCAAACTCTTCCGGAACCTTTCCGGTGTCCAAATATATCCGTCCAATACATCAATCTTTATGTCTCGACCATTTCGAGACTCCTCGTCATGTCCGTGATCATATCCGGGACTCCGAACAACCTTCGGTACATCAAAATACATAAAATCGTAATATAACTGTCATCGAAACCTTAAGCGTGCGGACCCTACGGTTCGAGAACAATGTAGACATGACCGAGACACGTCTCTGGTCAATAACCAATAGCGGGACCTGGATGCCCATATTGGTTCCTACATATTCTACGAAGATCTTTATCAGTCAAACCGCATAACAACATACGTTGTTCCCTTTGTCATCGGTATGTTACTTGCCCGAGATTCGATCGTCGGTATCCAATACCTAGTTCAATCTCGTCACCGGCAAGTCTCTTTACTCGTTCTGTAATGCATCATCCCGTAACCAACTCATTGGTTACATTGCTTGCAAGGCTTATAATGATGTGCATTACCGAGAGGGCCCAGAGATACCTCTCCGACAATCGGAGTGACAAAACCTAATCTCGAAATACGCCAACTCAACATGTACCTTCGGAGACACCTTTAGTACTCCTTTATAATCACCCAGTTACGTTGTGACGTTTGGTAGTACCCAAAGTGTTCCTCCGGTAAACGGGAGTTGCATAATCTCATAGTTACAGGAACATGTATAAGTCACGAAGAAAGCAATAGCAACATACTAAACGATCAAGTGCTAAGCTAACGGAATGGGTCAAGTCAATCACACCATTCTCCTAATGATGTGATCCCGTTAATCAAATGACAACTCTTTTGTCCATGGCTAGGAAACATAACCATCTCTGATAAACGAGCTAGTCAAGTAGAGGCATACTAGTGACACTATGTTTGTCTATGTATTCACACATGTATTATGTTTCCGGTTAATACAATTCTAGCATGAATAATAAACATTTATCATGAAATAAGGAAATAAATAATAAATTTATTATTGCCTCTAGGGCATATTTCCTTCATGTTCATAATTCAAATATTAAACTAGATCATTATTATTAATCACGGGTTGACTATCGATGATCGATGTACGTAGCTCCTCCTTTCATTCCCGAGTGCATTATTATACCAAATTGTCTACACGGGAATGAAGGAGAACTTATCCAGTATGAGCATTCAATAAGCAAAACCCAATCATAAAATAAGCAAAACCAAATCATAAAATAAAGTATAGTATTCAAATTAGCATGCATTCAATAATTATAAGCAAAAGTACATCATCTCTTGGTGTCCGTACATCGTCGAATATTATCACTAATACAACTAGAACCGTAGCGCCCGACGGGTATCGACGCGGGCGGTGGACACCCAAAGATAAGGAACCATCACAGGATCATAGCTCCAGTGATATCCCTGAAGAACCTGCCAGGTATTGTCGAACCTGTCCTCCAATGCAACCATGTAGCGACGGACGTGCTCGTCCTCCTCGCTGACACGGTGACGTACCACCTCCACGGTGTCCGGAAGCCTCACCACCGTTACTGGCCCACGCGACCGCCACCAAACAAGGATCGGGTCAACAACGGGCTGCCTCCTCACCAACCTACGTCTCCCGGAAGGTAGCACCTCCCAATACCAGCCCGGCGGAGCCCAGTCCCGAACATGGCCCTGATCAAGCAGGCCTCCACCGCCGAGTCGACGACGACGAGGATGCGGGATAGGCATCGCCGACGTCGATGCGGGAACTACTTCTATATATAGTTAAACAAAGTAGTTTTATTAATTAAATCAACTATCTAGTTCAACTACTAAGCACTTACTATAAATAAATAAGTAGTACTTACTAAAAACAAACTACTTCTATATATAGTAAAATAAATTAGTTTATTAAATCAACTAGCTAGTTCAACTATATATAAACTACTTCTTATTTTTTTTCCTTTTTCTAAATACTATGAACAAAAAAATCATTAAAATTCTATGAACAAAATTAATTACACAATCTAAATATCACCAAAAAAATCTATTAACAATAATATCACCAAACATGCATATTCAATAAAAATATCACCAAAAAAATCTATTAACAGAAAAAAAATCTAACATACTATGAACAAATTAATTACTACACATCTAATCTAACAAAAAAAAATCTAATCTAACAAAAAAATCTAACATAATATGAACAAATTAATTACTACACATCTAATCTAACAAAAAAAATCTAATCTAACAAAAAAATCTAACATAATATGAACAAATTAATTACTAGACATCTAATCTAACAAAAAATATCTAATCTAACAAAAAAATCTATGAACTACATATCTAAATTACTACACATCTAATCTAACAAAAAAAATCTATGAACTACAAAAAAAATCTAAAAAAATCTAACAAAAATAAAAAAAAAGTTGCTCACGCGGCCGGCGACGCCGACGGCGAAGGCGACGGTGAGGTGCGGAGCGGGGCGGCGACGGCGTCGAGGCGGCGCGGGCCGTGGCGGCGACGTCGATCGGGACGGTGGGGCGGGCGGTGTCGGCGCGCGGGGCGGGGCTGGGCGGGGTGGCGCGGGGCAGCGACGGCGTCGGGGCGTGGCGGGGCGGGGCGGCGACGGCGTCGGGGCGGGGCGGCGACAGCATCGGGGCAGGGCGGCGACGGCGAGGTGGCGGCAGGGAGACGCGGGCGACGGGAGTGGAGGAGGAGAGATCGAAGTCGCGCTAAGTGCTGTATATATAGCAAAGACTTTGGTCCCGGATCGTGAAACCAGCCGGGACTAATGCCCCCCTTTAGACCCGGTTGGAGCCGCCAACCGGGACCAATGGCCTCTTTTCAGCAGCCCAAAGGGCGGGAAACGAAGACCTTTGGTCCCGGTTGGTGGCTCCAACCGGGACTAAAGAGTGGCATTGGTCCCGGTTGGTTCCACTAACCGGGACCAAAGAGGGGCATTGGTACCGGTTGGTGCCACCAACCGATACCAATGGACCCTTCTAACTACTTTTTTATTTTTTGCAGCTGTTTTTTAGTTGATTCTTCTTGCAGCTGTTTTTTTAGTCCCACCTCGCCAAGCGAGAGGCACTCGCAGCTGTTTATAAGCCCTGAGTGCAGAGACGATGACGAAGTATCTCAATGCTCACCTGCACGTTGGTTAGCTTCAAGCCTTGAGGAATACGGTAGACTGCACAAAGCTATGTGCAGTGCAGTTGACACTATTCCGAAAGGCTTGAAGCAAATTAACGAGCATTGCGCCTCTTTTTTATTTTTAATGACTTATTACAACTCAGAAATAAAAAGAAAAAAAATAAATGTAGCAGAAAAGAAAAAAATATATAAAAACCACTCAGAAATAAATAGAAGAAAAAATAGTTTTGATTAACTTTACTAAAAAAATGAGCATAGATGCTTATTTTTAATGACTTATTACAACTCAAAAATAAAAAGAAACGAATAAATGTAGCAGAAAAGAAAAAAAACTATATTAAAAACCACTCAGAAATAAATAGAAGAAAAATAATTTGATTAACTTTACTAAAAAAATGAGCATAGATGCTTATTTTTTAATGACTTATTACAACTCAGAAATAAAAAGAAAAGAATAAATGTAGCAGAAAAGAAAAAAAACTATATAAAAAACCACTCAGAAATAAATAGAAGAAAAAATAATTTTGATTAACTTTACTAAAAAAATGAGCATAGATGTTTATTTTTTAATGACTTATTACAACTCAGAAATAAAAAGAAAAAAATAAATAGAAGAAAAAATATTTGTGATTAACTTTACTAAAAAGTGAGCATAGATGCTTATTTTTAATGACTTATTACAACTCAAAAATAAAAAGAAAAAAAATAAATATAGCAGAAAAGAAAAAAACTATATGAAAAACTACTCAGAAATAAATAAAAGAAAAAAATAGTTGTGATTAACTTTACTAAAAAGAAAAAACTATATAAAAAACTACTCAGAAATGAGCATAGATGTGCTTATAGAGAAAATTCAACCTAAATTCATAATAAATTTCTACTAACTTCAGAGAAATTCAGTATGAATTTAGGTTAAATTCCCTGTATAAGGGCATCTATTTTCATTTTGAGAGGAGCTCAATAAGGCAGAGAAGGAGGGGCTTATAAACTGGTCTGAGCCCCCTTCGATTGACAAGGTGGGACTAAACTCTGGCCGCAACGAGGACCAACCCTTTAGTTCCGGTTGGTGGCCTGAACCGGGACTAAAGGGCAGCCTTTGGTCCCGATTCAAGCCACCAACCGGGACCAATGGTGTTGGGCCAGGAGCGAGGCCCATTGGTCCCGGTTCGTCCCACCAACCGAGACCAATAGGTCCAGACGAACTGGGACCAATGGCCCACGTGGCCCGGCCGGCCCCCGGGGCTCACGAACTGGGTCCGATGTCCCCATTGGTCCCGGTTCTGGATTGAACCGGGACTAATGGGCTGGGCCGGCCTGAACCATTGGCCCGTTTTCTACTAGTGTTATTTCATTGTTCAACAAAAAATGGAATACAAAGATGTCGAGTGAGTTTGAGAAACCAAACATGACGCCCCACCGCATGTGGTCGCCATTCTAGCTAGTCTGTAAGCTTTCATATTGCTAGCACGCTGCTCATGGCAAAATTCGATATGCCATAAATGAAACTTTGCAAGTTTTGATGTCTCGCAAAATCATGGAATGGTTTCCCATGTTCTATGAGACCTCTTATTCTTTGATGACTCTCAAACAGTCGGATGCTATGTGAATATTATTGAGCTGGAGATCCTCTTCCAGAGTTAGAGGCTTTTTTTTTCTGTAGAGAACCCAGAGCTAACCCTAAACCCTAGAGCTTCTTCCTTAATAACAATTGTAGAGAAGAACAGGCCCAGTGGCCCGGCCAGCCCAAGTCCAATACGACGTGATCTACAATATATATATAGGGGGTTCATGGAAAACGTTTTCCTGTTTCTCCGAAGAGTTTCCCACAGACAGTCCGATCGATACCCAGCAACTCAGCCACCGGCGCCGGCGACCCTGCAGAACAGGTAAGCCCTCCAAACCCCAAGAGAGGCTCTGGAGAAATCTGGAGCCGTGAGGGTTAGAAAGGAAACCCAAGAGAGGCTCGTTCATGCGGCAAGGCGATTTCCGCTCCAGGAAATCAATTGCTAGAACTATGTGGGTCGTCTTGGGTTTCTTTCTTCCCACGGAACAGATCGTCCAGAAATTTAGAAATAGAAACCCGACAGAAATATTCCATACACGTACTTACTTGCGAATTGCTACATGTGCATGCATGTGTGTGTGTCCGTGTAGGAGTAGTGTTGGACACCGAATAGGCTAGCTCCTGCTGGTTAGCTGCTATATATATGTACCTATAGCCCCTGTAATCCAATTGTGTTGCGTGCTGTATATCGCCGACAGCTATTAGTAGTAGATCGATTACTAGGTCAATTCCGGCTACAAGCAGAGTACTACTAAGTTCACGTCCAGAGAATCGATCAGGGGCAGAACGGTTTGCTTGAGCCTAGCTTTGCACTGCGTTCGTCGGAAAGTACTTGACATCGGGACTGGGCCAACACGCATTTGCTTAAGTTTGCTTGGTTATTAATTGGTTTCTCGGCAGGACACATGGCTATGCTGCTATACGAAGCACCCACAGGCATCGCAATTTTCTCTTTTGATGGGAACTACCTGAATGATCCGGTGGAGGTACTCGTTTTTTGTTGCTGATGTTCCTTAGTCATTGGCACCATTCATCATTGAGAAATTCAAGATCATCTAAGTGATTTCTCCTCTTTTTTCTACATACAGGACTTCTGGGAATGCTTGCCACCACTTGTTAGTACCGCTCCCATTCTCGCTCTTACTGTTTTTTTTTTTGTCATATTTTCTTACGCTTTCTGTTGCCAACTAGAATAGAGTATGACTAAGAACGATACAATGGATTGTTTTAGAAAATACTAACATCTAGCTCTAGGCATTAACATTTTGGGAGCACCACTGAGAGAATCGTCCAAATGGACACTTGGGTAGCACTATGCTTGCATCACATTTGAAAAGCCTTTTAATTCCCTTCTGTGTTTATTTCTCAGAATCTGGAGGAATTCATAAAAAGTGAGACGGTGCCTTCCCCCCTTGACACCATGACTAAAGCTATTGACGATCACCTAGCCAAGAGGCTCACTGAGCTGTGTGGTTCTGAGAAGAAATTAGTTGTGGGGAATGTTCAATATAAAAGAATAATTGAAATGAACCTGGTTAGTATACTTGGTTATCTTTCTTGTAGCTTCTGTCTGAATGAACAATATTGACCACTATTTTCTTTTTCAGAGAATAACATGTCTGCATGTTCATGTTCCGGATTGTAAGGTGGTCATTTGCAGTCTGAAGAATCCCACGTATACTTTATTGCCTAGAAAATTACCAAATCCGGATGAAGATTTAATATTCTTCTTAAAGCAACATTACATTGGTTGCAAGCCTGAGATGGTGAGGTTACCGCTTGTCCTTCCTTATTTCTCACACGTGATGTTCTCCCTTCTTTTTTTTGACTATGGATGTTCTCCCTTCTTAATGTCAGTACTTTCTTTTCTTTGCATCATCTATATTAAGCATGAATAAATCTTCTCTTGTTATGAAATGCTAGATTTCCTCAACTAATTGTGCGCTTATAGCCCTCTATTGCCAATGATCGAAGTTTTTATCGAAATATCATACTGCAGTTTGACACCGAGAACCCAAATTTGTTCTATTCATCAACACAACATATCCTACAATTCATTACCTCCATGTTGCTTTCATTGATGAAGCAAATGCTCCTTTTTATTCCAGGTTAATGACTATATCATTAAGGAAGCGCATATCTTGCATGAAAACGAATCACTTGAAAAGGAACATTTAAAGTTCTTCCGAATTCTTCTAAAGGATTTTCTGGTTAAATCTTGCATTGACGCTAAGAATTGGAATGCAATCCACTTTGCAACAGCTCTGAAGGTGATCTGTTACCCTAAAGCATCATATGAAGTTTACCGCCCTGATAAGGTGAATCACAACATTTTTAGATGTGTATTGAGTAAGCATATGTTGGAAGTTGTCATTCAGCAATGTACTGAAGTGTTTTTCTTTCAGATTTTTCCATGTGGCGTGCATCAAAAGATGAAGGACCATTCATCTAAATATGATACAATGTTTGCCAAGATTGATGTCTTATCTGTCTATAATTTTGTTATTAGTCTCAATTCAGAAAAGTTTTTAATATTGAGTGAATTGGACATCTTGGTTACGAAGGCTAAAGAAGAGTTGAAGATAGCAAGGGCGATCAGGTGCAAAGATCGTTCTCCAGGAAAGCGGAAAACCAATAGGATCGACTTACAAACTCACTCCAAAGTTCGAAAAGAAGCTAGTACTAATGATGATGGCAAGCTTTACAACAAACTGGATTTTTCCTGTGAGAAGCAAGAACATGATGTTAAGCAAACTCTCACTATATTTGAAAAAGATCCTCCTATGGAAAAGTCTAACGGATTATGTAATGAAGAAATCTGCAACAAAAGGAGGAATCAAGGGCAACACTGGCTAGGTGAGAATTCGGATTTTTTGCCTGTTGTGCACTTTCACTTTTTTAGTAAAAGATAGTGATGATTAAACACACACTCTAGTGTACATACTTCATATTGTTGATTTTTTATAGCATTATGTACAAATTGATAAGTTTGGTTATGAATAACAAGAGTAAAACGTTAAGCGGTAGAGCAGGTCAATCTAAGTGTCCATTCTAGGGTTGGCTACATCCAAGTGTCCTTTCTAGTTTGGGTAGATTGATTTGAATGTATGAACCATGTCATACAATGATCCAAGTATTTTTCTTTTGAAGTGACATTCTATCTTAAAATGCCTCAAAAGTTTATATACATTGGCAATTCTATACTTTGTTTCTATACCCGTAATCACACATCTGTTTCAGTAAAAAATTCATGGGCATGATATTTTTTTATCTACAAACAACTTTAAGCTACTAAAATATTAGGGCAGTTTTGGTTGGATGACACAACATGTAATGTCTAACCTTGCCACCTTTGACTAACCCATAGACAGCCCGAACTACACCGATGTCCCTCCTCAAGTCAAGCGTAGGCTTTTTGCGCAGGGAGAGAGTCCTCCAGAGAAGCAAAGGAAAATGACGAGATGTCAAATCATGCCGACCTGGGCCCAACGCATAACTGGCCCATGGCCCAACCAAAGCAGGGGCCTGCTGTTGATTGATTATGCAAACAACATGTTGACATGAAAACATCATACTACAAAGAAGGTTCAACATGTAAAAGGAAACTCAAACATGGAGGCTCATACCACGTTCTCGGGACGCCACATGTGACTTGTAAATCCGCTGAATTGCATTGGAATTCCAGTATGAATAGTTTACGAATGAAGGGCAGGTGATTACCCAGAAATAATGCAGCTTGTGTCAAACTTAGCCTATGAAATATTGTAAGCATCAGATGAGTCCGATTTCAGCGTGTAAGTTTGGACTGGGTATTGTTTACTACACAAAACCAATTTACGACTACTTATTTGGAAAAGAATAATGTTGTCCAAATCTAAGACATACAATTAAGGTGATAATATGTTTTTTTCAAAAAAGGAGGATTGCCCCAGCCTCTACATCAATTGATGCATAAAACCCTATTATTAAGCAAATTAGTCTCCACAAAGTAAGCTGCCACAACGACCGGAAAAAATAGAAGAAGATAACTAGACACCTATCCTATGCTGGACCATCATCCAAACCAGTTGTAGGTATCTCGTGCTACCGTCTCCCAACGGTTTGATCCATAATACATATACTCCCCATTTTCGCATGGCTGAGTAACGACCATGTACGGATCCATCCAGTCGCCGGAAGATGACCTGCAAAAAATATGATGTTTTGTCTGTTAAAAATAAAATTATTCTGACAACTTTAAATAGCCCAAAATAATGCACACAGGCTCGAAATATGCACCGCTGCCTTAGGCTCTACCCCGTTTAGCCATGTCCCAAAGAAAGTTTCAATGCTATTAGGAGGACAGGCATTAAAGGATACATGTATAGTACGCCACAATAATTTGGCTAGCAGATCTTTGAGGAAAGGATGTTGTATTGTTTCATCCCGACCGCAGAAGCAACACTGTTTACTACCTCCAGCGACGCTTTGCCAGGTTGTCCTTAGTCAAGATCACTTGCTTGTGTACAAACCACATGAAGACCTTATTAAAGGTACCTTGATTTTCTAAATATGAAGAGACTTTGGGATTGGCCGAGTGTTTATCAAATCTACATACATCTATTTAACTAAGAATACTCCTGGTACCGACTGGCGGCGGCTGGTATGATCCCTGCTATGAGCGCAGACGCTCGTACCAGAGATTGTCTTGCGCTCTCGATGCACAGGTGCAATTTTTCCCAATACGAAAGTTGCTCCATTTTGATTATACTGATGGGATTTTGATTGGTTTCCTTCAAAAATTCTATTTTTGCACAAAAAAGAAATAACAATTTTTTTTTCAATGTGTACGGTCTGTTCGATATCAGGTACGGGTGAATAATGTGTTAACTGATTATTTTGTTCTGTCCAGGGGACTCAGACAGGGCGATCCTTTATCGCCATACTTGTTTTTGCTCTGTGCCAAGGGATTGTCAAGCTTGATCATGTATGAGGAGGAGGCTGGTAATATTTTGGGAGTAAAGGTGTGCCGAGATGCCCCCTCGGTTTCCCACCTCTTATTTGCGGATAACTCGTTAATTCTTATGCGAGCGAATGCTTCAAATGCAACTAGTCTCAGCTTCTGGACAATTGGTGAGCGAGGCCAAATCAAGTATCTTTTTTAGCCCACGTACCCCTGTTGATACTAGGGTGGAGGTATGCACGTCACTAAACATCATGGCGGAAGCAATCATGGACAAATATTTGGGGCTGCCTCCTATTGTGGGAGTGGACAGAATGGATTGTTTTCAACACCTCATTGACAAAGTGTTGAACAGAATCAGAGGGTGGAAGGAGAAGCTTTTATCCTATGGAGGTAGGGAAGTGTTACTTAAGGCTGTCATACATGCAATTCATTTCCTATGCTATGTCAGTGTTTAAATTGCCTAAGCAGATCTGTAATAGTATTACCACAGCTATGTCTAAATATTGGTGGGGAGATGATGACCTGAAAAAACATATGCACTGGTTTGCTTGGTGGAAAATGTGTGTGCCAAACGATAAGGGTGGAATGGGATTCAGAGATTTGCATTGTTTTAATTTAGCTCTTTTAGTGAAGCAGTGTTGGAGGCTTTTGTGTGAACCAGAATCTTTATGTGCTAATGTGTTGAGAGCCAAATATTTTCCTAATGGAGACCTTCTTAATTGCAGAAGAAAGGTAGCTCGTATACTTGGCAGAGTTTGTGGAGTGGTATTCAGTCTTTTAAGAGAGGGCATATTTGGAGAGTCGGTGATCGGTCCCAAATCAATACTTGGGAAGACCCATGGATACCTAGTAGCCTCTCTCGGAAGGTAATGACACCAAGAGGTAATATTGTGATTACAAAAGTTTCTGAGCTTATTGATACAGAGAATAGGGTGTGGGATGAACAGTTGATAACGGAGTTGTTTTGGCCTATCGATGCGCATCGCATTTTAAACATCCCACTGGCTTTGGGAATGATGAATGATTTTGTTTCATGGCACTGTAATAGAAGTGGTTATTTCACAGTCAGATCAGCATACCATGAAAAGTGGGAGCATCAGCACGGACGAAAGTTGAGGATGACTAACTCTATACAAGCCTGAAGTACTAGTCCAGTCTGGAGTACCATTTGGAAACTGCGTGTGCCATCAAAAATTAAAATACACATATGGAGAACTTTGCTTGGAGCTATCCCCTGCTATGGAGTTCTTGCCAATAGGCATATGATTACAAGTGCGGAATGTCCTATTTGCAGTTCAGATTGTGAGAGTATTAGGCATGCCATGTTCTTATGTCCTAGAGTACAGGAAATATGGAGAATCTTGGGGCTGCATGATTTAG
Source organism: Triticum timopheevii (assembly GCA_963921465.1). Taxonomy (NCBI): domain Eukaryota; kingdom Viridiplantae; phylum Streptophyta; class Magnoliopsida; order Poales; family Poaceae; genus Triticum; species Triticum timopheevii. Next base: position 655,922,195 of record OY997264.1, read on the forward strand.
TACAGGAGGTTTGTATGCTTGAGAGAGAGGGTGGATCGGTTCTTGCTGACTTGCTCCAATCAAGAATTCTACCAACGCACTTGTGGCCAATGTGCGCCGCAATGATCTTGTGGCCACTGTAGTTTGGTATGTTTGGTGGGAACGGTGTCAGTACACCCATGGCGAACGTACCTTCGAACCGAGCAGGTCAGCACAAGCAATTATAACTCTTGCTAAGAATTTTTCTAAGGCCAAGTCGAAGAAGGTAAAACTTAAAAGGCACGGCTGGTGCTGTCCGCCAGAGGGAATTCTTAAACTCAATGTCGATGCCACTTTTAATCATGATAGTGGAACAGGAGGAACGGGTGCCATTTTACAAGATAATTTTGGTGTCTTCGTGGCAGCGTCATGCAGTGATATTTCATTTGTAGAAGATGCGACAGCGGCAGAAGCTAGAGGTTTACGAGACGGGCTCCTACTCGCAAATGAAGTTGGGTGTAACAGAATTTGCGTCGAGGCTGACTGGTTGGAGGTCGTCGAAATCATGCAAGGTGGTGGAAATTCACTTGGACTGGCTGCGGCAATTTATGAGGAGTGTTCTTTTCTGGCTCGCAATCTTATTTCGATAGTTTTTTCTCACTGTCCTAGGGAAGCTAATGAGGCGGCTGATTTGTTGGCTAGGAACTCGGAGGTTTCTCGAAGCATTGTTTGGAAATCGGAGCCCCCGGGTTTTCTACTGGATGTATTAACAAACGATGTAGCGCTGTTTTCGCATGAAATATAAACCGCCATGATGGCTTTCCCTCAAAAAAAAGTTTAACGATAGAAATATGTGAGATATATCGAAAATAGTTTGAAAACCATATCAAAATCCTATACTATATACTAAAAGAGGGAAAATATTGAGTCATTGCATGGTGGAGACAAAGAAGAACATCAAGCTAGAAGAGAAGAGGGTTGATCTCACGTCCAACTCGGACGATGCCAAGATGCTGACGTTGAAGGCGGAAGACTTGGGTCCCGATTGTGCAAGCCTACCGTGCAAGGATGTTTAGGCGCTTGGCGGCCAAGTTGGAGGAGCCGGCCGTTGAGGAGTAGCCAACTATGCAGTGAAAATTTTGCCACAGATACCGGTTTCCTTGCAAAAATTGGCGGGTTTTGCACGGACAACCGAACTGATAACTTTTGGGATTGGTTGGATGTGAAAACTTGTTGAAGATCTGAGTTGTGATGCATATGCTTGCAACACTTATTATATATAAAAAAATGCTATTGATTCAACATACATATGTCAAATAGAGGAGGCTGGACATGAGGCAAACATTTGGTGCACATGGTTCGATGTCTGATTCTTGTATCCGTGTCCGTAAACGTGTCCGGGCATGTCCATGAACGTGTAGTACATCTTATTTAGAATACGCCATCGGAGATGCCCTCCCAAATTACAACACGAGCATGTGCACATGACCTAGCAGAGCACTGACCCACACGTTCATGGAGCTCAACGCCAAGATAAGGGTGTGGCCAATCCTGGAATAGCCACGCCTATTCATTCAAACCTTGATCTAGGTCGATAGATCTAGATCGGAGGTCGATGATATTTTTGACAAAGGGTGGATGTTATTGACTTAAAATGAAGCATCAAGAGGATACAAACATGGTGATCATACATTCGCTCTCTGTATAGATAGGATACACACAGTCAACACCAACACAATCATACAAGAAATATGTCGACAAATAGCGAAGTCATATAAGACCAAAGCTATGTGTAGGCAAGGAAAACAAAACTTGACGATAAAATCTGTGATCAGCAAATTATAACAATGACCATATCCGCACCAACCATCTCATGACACCATATGGATGAGAATGTTCTTCAACAACAATGCCGTTAGAAAGGGAGCGACGATCAAGCGCCGCAGTCACCGGATCCAACCATCCAAGACCAGAATTTAGGTTTTCACCCAGAAAAATCAGTCCAAGCATATCTGAGAAATGCCTTCAATAAGGTAACGACATAAAAATATCGCATTGCTAGGTATAACCAACCCAGCTCAGACCTAGGCTTTCACATCGGAGCTGGAGACTAGGCGAACGAATTCGGTAACTACGATTTGTACACCTTAGGTTACATAATACAAAGAGTTAAACGGGAAAAAGAACAACAAAACCAAATATAGATAGCACACTACTCACTCCGTCTGAAAATAATTGAAGTTCTAGGATTCTCCTAAGTCATTCTTCATCAAGTTTGATCAAATCTATCTGAAAATACATAAACACTGTAAAATAAATTTTATTCCAGTAGTTTAATTATGAAATGTATTTTCATATTATAAACATATTTCATACCGTTGCTCTTTTCACATATGTCTATTCACTAGGTCAAACTTTATTATGTTTTTTTCGCGAATACGCATAGCTTGCGTATTTTTCATTGATAAAAGAAAAGTTACAACATGGGATTGCAAGCCCTCAGGAAGCCATGTACGCAAAGAGGCATAGAAGCAAGCGTTTGAAGCATGAAGCTAGGGGTTGCTCATCTCCAAATGAAACTAAGCTAACTCTCTGGGGTGATGTTTTGGATCCCGGTGGTGCCGGCCTTGGCCCAAAGGCGCCTCGTCCTTTATGATGATGGAGAGACGAAAAATCGAAGGTCGATCGCCATCGAAGATACAGCCGTTTCGATGCTTCAAGAGCCACCAAGCGGTGAGAATGATTAGGGAAGCCAGGCCCTTGCGAGTAGGGGCGGGTGCCTAGGCGCAGGAGGTTGCCCACCACATCTGGAAGGGCGTGTCACTATGTGGTAGGTCGAGTGCTGATCTAGCCCATCCGAGGATGTCATGCAGACCTGCTAGGAGAAAGACCAGCCTGCCGGAAGATGCTGCATAGTTTCCTCTTCTTGGTCGCAGAAGGCACATCCGGACTGGTAGGGAAGACCGTGACGGGCAAGACAATTGGCTGTCCAATAGCGGTCCTGCATCGTAAGCCAAATGAAGAACTTGATGCGGAACGGTGTCCACGGTTTCCAAACTTTATTATGTTTGACTAAGGAAAATCCTACAACTTCAATTATTTTGGAACAAGGGGAGTACGTTCGATTCGACCGAAATCCGGTTCACTCAATGCCGTAAAACTTCTTGTGTAATTCGTACTGGACCTTCCCATCGGGAAGAACCTCGCTTACACTCTCCCTTTCCCTGCACCTCTTCTCCCATCGCTTGAGCTTTGGGCATTCCACCTCGAGGTTAATCCCTCCATGTTGCTCGTACCCGTAAAACATGCTTGAGAATGGGATGAAGACCACGTCCAAGAATCCGAAATTGTCGCCAGAAAAGAAGTACTTGTCCCCGAGCACCTCCTCTAGACGTCTAAGCTGCTCGACCAACTCTTCCTTGGCCGCCTCTTTCTCCTCGCCCTTGCTCGTGAAAAACCTCGTCTGGCTGCTGAACACCTAATTTCATCCAGGCCATCACAGATAAATGAACACGTCGACAACGAAATGGAATTTACTCCAGCTGAAAATTGAAGTGACAGCAGTTTGCATATATACCTTGTGGTCAATGAAGTCAGCCCAGAACCTGGCGTCGGCCCTGTCGGCCGGGTCGCCGGGGAGCAAACGGGCTTCCTGGCCCCACACCTCATCGATGTACTCGACGATGTTGACGGAGCCGCAGACCGGACGGACATGGTGGATGAGGATGGGGATCGAGCGGTGGACGGGGTTCATGCGGCGCACCAGTTCGCTCCTCTCGCGGACGCGGAGGTCCTCCTCGATGTACTCGAACGGCACGCCTAGCTCACGCAGCGCGATCCGCACCCGCATGCCGAACTCGTTGCACCAGAAGTCGACGCAGGTCACCTCGCTCTGCCGCCCGGCGTCCATGGCTTTCTCCATGCCTTTGATTGGGTCGAACTCTGTTCAAGGCAGCATGTAGACAACTGGGATTTATAGGCGAACCAGCTCCACTTGGAAGTATATTGACGCCTATGTCAATGGACCCAGTATAGTTTAAACAATTAGAGAAAAGTAAAACATCGCTCCGCGAAGGGTACCCAGTCTAAAGGTTAATATTCTTTGGCACGCATCGGTCAGAGGTGCGCCGTGCAACCGTTCTGTGTTTGTTCACTTGGAAGTTGTTTATGCAAGAAGGCAGCACATCTGAGATTTACAGGAGATCCTGCGCTCTCCCGTTGCATGCATCATGGCTGACACCCACACTGATAAGTAAACACTTGATTAGACCGGTGTTGTTGTATATGCCCGACAGTGGAAAGTCGGTCCCTGTAAGGTGATAGATATCTGTTTTAACTTAACCTGTGAAAGAGACGAGGGAACCTTCCATGTTCCAACTAGCAAACGCATGCGTAGTTGAATATGTCCGATATGCGGCTGGAAAAACCGTAATTAAAGATAGATGTTAGGCGGTCCCAACAGCCCACTCCCTGGATTTTTTAACTGTTGAAATTCAATTGGAACGATTAGTTAATTAGCTGGTTTGGACAATGACAACTTGTTTAAAGTTCTCATTTCTATCTTGTACTCCTTCGTTTAAAAATATTGCGCGTATAGTTTTATGGATTTCATTACAGCGTGACATAGTAACGCGCAACCCGACATCTTTATTTCAACAAGTGTGTTGGTGATATCATTGTAGTGTGATAGCCATGGGTGTGTGGCCGCTCAGTAAATAGAAGGATACACACGGTGTCGTGCTGGAAGAATACATGGGGAAATGTTTGAGCCATACAATGTTGGTAATTTTATTATAGTCGAACTTTGCAAAGTTCAACCATGCAAGTTTGTAATTATAACATCAAAATTAATAGTACCAAATAAATACAATATAAAATGATTCACCATGTATGTAATGATGATATTATTTGGTACTACTAATGTAGATCTTTGTCTCTACAAATTTGCTCAAATTTATGAAGCTTCATTTCTTTTATAAATAAATCTATAAGAACTATATTTTGTAATGCACAGAGTATAGGTTAGGGACCTCATGAATCTGTTTTAAAATTTCAAACAATTTCAATAAATCTGGACTTTACATTGCTTTTATAATTTTTCCTCTCTCATTTCTTATTTGTGTGTGAACATACACAGTATTGAAAATAAGTAGTTAAAATTTTGAGTTTCATATTCAAACGCATTGACATATGGATAAGGCAGAATTTAAAGGAAAATTGTCGAGATGCAACATTTAGACAGTTAAAGTAATAGACATATACATGGCATTTAGATAGTAAAACTAAACTACACACAAAACGTCTTCGGCTTTGACAGAGGCGACATGGCGTATCCTGTGATGCTGCTTTTGCTTCTACGTGAGCACCAGCCTTGATGCGAGCAACGTACCGGTGGGTCATGGTGACGTGGGCCAACCCCATGGCAATATATGCTTTGCGTTTGTTGGCGTACGAGTGGGCACCATTGGTGTGGCATATGCCATGGTGCAAGCCTCCTCCTTGTCGGGCAGCTTAGCTCCTCATCATGGTGTAACATGGAGCTTGGCCTCTAGGGTCTTGAGCACCCCCATCAAGTATTTCTTGGCCTGGATTGATTTAGTTTACTCCTAATTAACAGCGGTCAGCAATGACAAGCGATGGGTTGAGTTGACTTGATGGGGTTTTGATACCCTTTTTTGCAAAAGGGTTTTAGTATTTTTTTTGTTCAACTACACTAACTCTACTAGCAAAAGAAATTAAACCTTGCAAGTATAATTTACAGTATTCTTGTACGTAAATAACTCAGCCATGGCAGTACCCTTCTGTGCTTGTTCCCTAGCTTTGGGAGTTGCTCATGCAAGAAGGCAGCACATATGAGATTTACAGGAGATCCAGTGCCTATCCATTGCATCATCGCTGACACTAATTAGACCGGCATTGTTGTGTATGTATGTGTATGCTCGACAGGTGGAATGTTGGCCTTTCCTAAAAGATATACATTTAGTTAGTCTAAACAAAACAAAAGGTTACCTAGTCAGAGAGATGAGGGGAACCATCCAAGTAGCAAAGGCATGTGACGTTAAATAAACTAGATGATGATCCGCAAGTTGTTGCGGAATGTTTTGCAATATTTCAGTGATGTTTTCGTTATATGGAACATTAATATTTGAAATAATTGGTTTTGAACAAGTGTAAGAATTAAATGTAAGTAGCATGATATAATGGAATTTCGATGCATGCATGCTTGCATGTGGAGGTGGCTTTTTGCATGTTGAGGTTGGCCATTTCCCATGCATGCTGGTGAGGTGACATCCTTGCATGTTAGGAGACATGTTAGTGGGGGCTAGCTATTTAGATATAGAAGATACATCCAATATGTTAGGGTCGAAGAACCGTAAAGGTACGGGAGGTCCCAACAGCCCACCCCCTGGCTTTTTTAGTGTTGTAATCCAGTTTGACTGATTAATTAATAATTTATTAGTTGATTTTGACAATGACAACTTGCTTAAAAGTTCTCATTTCTACATCATACTTCCCTTCGTCATAAATATAGCACATTTGATTTTTTTTCAAAATTCATGTTTCATAAAGTTTGACACGGTTTATACAGAAAATATCAATAATAATAATATAAATATATATAATTTAAATTAAGGTATGTTTCACAATGTATCTAATGGTTATGTTTATTTGGTATTGTAGATGTAATTTTTTTCTCTATAAACTTGTCAAACTTCACAAAGCTTGAATTTTGATGAAAAATCTATATAGCTTGAGAACTTCTGGACTGCCCGGTATATGAATCTCACTTTTGTTATTTGTCAGGCACTCATTCTCTGATTTAATTTTCTTTTGTCGTGTCTTTGTTTCACTTAGAAGTTTAATTGTTTGTATGAGAGATATCAATTTATTTGTCTAAATGAACAAAAAAAAGTTAACTTAACATATAAGAGAGACGATGGGAACCTTCCAAATGGATATCACATGTGTCGTTAAATATGTCCAATATATCGGGGTTGAAGAACCGTAAAGATACGGGAAGTCCCAACTTAGGGGTTGTCCACTCATTGGCATGTCTGAGTGTTGTAATCCAATGGATTGACTAATTAAAAATTAATAAGCTGATCTTGACAATGACAATTTGCTTATAATTTTAATTTCTACTTCATACCCCTTTCGTTCAATATAGTGTGTATATTTTCATAAAGTTTGGCCAACTTGAGTGACAAAGGGAACACACACGTGGGAGACAAATGCCACAGCCGGCATATAACCAGATTACATGCATGCCTACATAGATAACCTATTACTTTGTTCAGTTGGCACCATACTCCTCCTGGACGATCTCATACACCTTCTCAGGATCAGTAAGTGCCTTGGCCACACTCTCGCGCCCCCTGCAGCGTGCGGCCCAGGTCACGATCTTAGGGCAGTGTTCCTCGACGCTGAAGTCACCGTACTTCTCGTAGGTGTAAAACCAGGGGGTCAATGTCACGAACGTGACGTCTACAAAGCCGAACGCCTCGTCGCCGAAGTAGTCCTTATCACCGAGCTCGGTCTCCAGGGTCTTGAGCGCCCCAATCATGTCTTTCCTGGCCTGCTCCTGGGCCTCCCCCTTCGTCGTCAACAGGCGGGTCTGACAGTCAACGATCTACAATTTCACATTTGGAATGTTAGTACTGCATCCTTTCATCGAAAAAATAGGTCCTGCACCCTTGTGTTAAGCTAAGTTTATGTGCTGGATTCATGGCAAGCTACATATGGTTCAGAAACCAACTGAACTAGTACTAGAATGCTTGTTACTAGGTGTATAGAGAAATTTAACCCAACTTTGATGTAGATAAATGAAGCGGCATGGCTTTGTTCTATTCTCTGTTGTCTTAATAAAGCGAGGTTCCATTGTATATACCTTGTTGTCGATGTAGTCAGCCCAGAACCGCGCCTGTGCGCGGGCATAGGGGTCCCGGGGGAGGAGCGGCGCCACCTCCGGCCACGCCTCGTCGATGTAGGTGAGGATGATGAGAGATTCGCAGACAGACCTGCCGCCATGGAGCAGGACGGGGATCTTCTTGTGGACGGGGTTGGATCTCAGCAGCAGCTCACTCTTCTGTTCAAGGTTCTGCTCACTGTACTCGTAGATGACGCCCTTCTCTGCTAGCGCGATGCGGCAGCGCTGCCCGAATGGGCTCGCCCAGAAGTCCAGCAGCACCACATCGGCCATTGTTGGTAGGAGGAAAGTGTGTGGGTGGCAGCTTGGTTGGTTAGTGATGCTGATTTTGATGTGTTGGGTTTGAGGTTTCAGAGGGTTTTTATAGACATTGATGGCAAAGAGGGTTTTAGTTTACTCCTAATAATAGACTATGGTCAGCAGTGACGAACGATGGGTTAGGCTGAATCAAAGGGGTTTTAGTACTACATACAGAGTATGAACTTGGAAGCACATGGTACTTCATCGAGCTGTGTATTTTCTTGGTACAAGTACACTAACTCTACTGGTATAAGAAATTAAACCTTGCAACTTGTTCGTAGAGGCAGCAGAACACCTAGGAACTATAGGCGATCCAGCTCCACTCGATCGATATTCGATGGCATCATGGCTGCTGACGCCTACCTCAATGGACAAGTATAGTTTAAAGTATTTTAATACGTAAATAACTCAGCCATGGTAGTACCCTTCTGTGCTTGTTCCCTAGCTTTGTGAGTTGCTCATGCAAGAAAGTAGCACATATGAGATTTACAGGAGATCCAACTCCTATCCATTGCATCATCGCTGACACTAATTAGACACTTAATTAGACCGGCACTGTTGTGTATGTATGTGTTTGCCCGACATGTGGAAAGTTCGCCTCTATGACGTGACCTAAAAGATATGCATTTAGTATAAGTCTAAATGAACAAAAAGTTAACATATGAGAGAGATGAGGGGAACCTTCCAAGTAGCAAACGCATGCGTCGTTAAGTAAGTCCAATATGTCGGGGTCGAAGAACCATAAAGGTACAGGAGGTCCCAACAGCCTACTCCCTGGCTACTTTGTGTTGCAATCCAACTAGATTTCTTAATTAAGAATTAATTAGCTGATTTCGACAATGACAACTTGCTTAAAATTGCTATTCCTGCCTGGTACTCCCTTGGAAGCAAATAATAGTGTGTGTATTTCTATTCGATAATCACATTTCGTAAAGTTTGACCAAGTTTGATATTTCTCTGTTAACTTGGCTAAACTTTACAAAATATGTAAACATTATAATTTTGAAACTGAGAGACTATAGCCCAAGAACTTCAGGACTACCTATGTATGGATGTGTACGAACTTGCAAGTACACGACACCTCACCGAGGTGTGTATTTTATTGGTTCAAGTATGCTAATGAAGTATAACATCTTGCCAACTATTATATGGTTGCACCTACAATAGTAATTTCTCGGCTGGGATGACCTGACGTAACCTCAGGTGACTTGGGGCCACTAGCATGTGGGACCGAAAGTCAGCTGTCCCACATGTTAGTGGCTCTATGTCACCTGACATAAAGTCAGCGAATGTGTACGGGTAATTTTTGTGTTTATTATTTCTGGTAGAGTAGTAGTTGGTTACTCCCTCCGTTCCAAATTACTCGTCGCTCAACTGGATGTATTTAGAACTAAAATACATTTAGATACATTTATATGTTCGACAAGTAATTCGGAACGGAGGGAGTAGTTGCTAGCAGCCAAAGGTATCGGACATGGAAATAACCCATAGTGTGCCCTTGGAATCTGTTCAAAGAAGACAGTAAATATGAGAGTGTAACGGCAGATCCAGCTCCCTTTCAATTGAATCATGGCTGACGGCCACACGTGTGAGACACATAGATCGGCACTAATTATTTGGTATATATGTATGTGTATGCGCAACACATGGAAAGTCTTTTTTTATAATAAAAGGTTAACTTCATGCTTGAGAGAGATCAAGGAGCCTTCCAAGTACCAAACGCATGTGACGAACCGTAAATGTGTCAAGAGGTCCAACAACCCAGTCCCTGGCTTGTTTGAGTATTCCAATTGGATTCAGATTAGTTAACTACTCCCTCCGATTCAAATTAATTGATGCAACATTGCATCAATTAATTTGAATCGGAGGGAGTACCTAATTTGGACTATGAGAACTTGCTTAAAAACACATCTCTACCCTGTGTAGCATAGGGACTTCTGGACAAGCGCAATATATGAACATCAATTTATTTATTGATTATTATTTTTGGGTCATTTTTTTAATACAGTACAAACGCAGACGCTCATATATACGCATATACGCTCATCCCATAAACACACGCACACCCTATCCCTATGAGCACCTCCAAGAGACTGAGCCGACATGTCATTTTGAGATTAAGGAAGTCACCAAAGGCGTCTCGTAGTCAATGGGAATGTCTCCCCCGTACTGAACGTGCATCACTAGAAATCTTGAAATAAATTCAGGAATAAATGCGAGCACCAGGACTTGAACCTGGTGGCTTGGGGAGACCACTGTCCAACAAACCGTCCAACCACCAGTTGGTTCGCTGATTTTTTTTGGGTTCAAATTATTTTTCTAATTTTCTACAATGTATTCATATACAAAAATAGTAAGGGTCAAAGTTGCATATTTTGAGATTTTGTATGTTGCATGTCTAAAACATTACGTATTAGAATGCGTCAAATAAATAGGAGGAAGTAGTTTTTGGCTTACATCTCAACAAGGGTAAATTTCTTCTATTAACTTCATAAGCAATTGAAGATCTTTATAACAAATTAAGCACCAGACATATATTCATATGAAGTTTCATGTTTTTAGGCATGATTATTATATACAAGAACATATAAAATACATGGGAAAGTGAGAATCCTTCTTTGCAAAAAGGGAAAAGTGAGAATTGATTTGGACATCACAAAATAAACACGATGCCCTCCCACCGTGCTAGTTTAAATAGAAACTTAAAAGTTGAACATGACTACCATTGAAGCAACTTATTCGGAAATTGTCCGCAACTTCGACTCGCGGACATAATTAATTTGGAGCTTTCTGATGCCCCATGAACAAGAACACACATTCGCCCAAGGCATATCGATCACCCCAGAAGAGCATAGAGCACATATGTAAAAGGATATCTAATTTTGTTTGCTCGATGAGAGATTAATAAAAAGAGTACAAGTTTCCCTATATTTTGTTTGTTTACCTGTACTTAGGTACACTGACACGTCCCATAGTGTATTATTTTTTGTGTCAAACAATAATAGATGGAGTATTATACAAGTTTAAAGCATGATAGGTTTCGAGCACAATCTATGGCTCACTTCACTCTATGCCGTACCACTTCTTGTGCATCCTGTACACCTCCTCCTCACCTGGAAGAGTACTCTTGACGCTCTCCCTCTCCTTGCACCGCTTCTCCCACCGCATCAGCTTGGGACACTCCACCTCAAGATCAAACTTTCCATGTTGTTCGTACGCTCGAAACATGCTCGATAACGGGATGACGACGATGTCCAGAAATCCGAACTCATCGCCAGAGAAGAAGTTCTTGTCTCCAAGCGGCCCCTCGAGTTGCCTGAGTTGGCGGATTAGCTCTCCCTTTGCGGCTTCTTTCTCATCATCACGTTTGCTCTTGAACAGCCTCATCTCTGTGTTGAACACCTAGGTAAAATAATTCAACAGAGAAAAGGATGAGTAAACTGAACAAGCATGTTCATTTCAGCTTAGATATTTTTCGTGTGTGTCAAAGTTCAAGAAATTGCATTAATAAAACGAATTTGGCTGGAAAAAATAATTGGTGTATATGATCAAGTAAATATTTGTAGCCAACGCAGCGGGCATGAAAGAAACAAGACAAAATTGTTGTTAGGCAGTACGTGCGTTTAGTCGCAGACCTTGTGGTCAACGAAATCGGCCCAGAACCGGGCGGAAGCCCTCTCCAGCGGGTCGGCAGAGAGCAACTGTATTCCACCTGCTTCGGCATGACGGTGACCCCAGACCTCATCGATGTACTCGAGGATGTTGATGGAGTTGCAGATGGGACGACCACGGTGGATGAGGATGGGCACCATCCGGTGCACGGGGTTCATGCGCAGCACCAGGTCGCTCCTCTCGCGGACGCGCAGGTCCTCCTCGATGTACTCAAACGACACGCCTAGCTCACGCAGCGCGATCAGAACCCGCATGCCGAACAGGTTGGCCCAGAAGTCGACGCACACCACCTCGCTCTCTCCAGGGACCATGTTGTTGTCCATGGAGGTACGTGTTCTACCTGCAAGACAAGGCAGCACATATGAGATTTATAGGAGATCCGGCCAGCTCCCTTCCATGGATGGCATCATGGCTGACGGCCACACTAGTTAGACACTTAGACCGGCGTTGTAGTGCATGTGTATGCCAGCCTGACAGATGGAAAGTTGATGATTTTGACAATGACAGCTTGCTTAACATTCTCATTTCTACCTTTTATAGCCTAGGGACTTCTGGACTCGGAGCGATAAATGAACATCACTTTGTTATTTAGCAAGCGCTCGTTTCTATTGATTTGGATTTTCTTTTGTCATGTTTTTTTTTTGTTAGAAGTCATGACTTCTTGAGAGTTACTTTCCTTGCTTTTAATATTATATTTTATTCCTCTAAGAGTCTTTAATTCCAATACAATGAATCAATATTGTTGTTCTGCTAGAAGGTTCAAAAGGCCTGATATTACGTGCATAGAGATGAAATATTTGGTGGAATTGGAAATTATGGTCAAGCTACTAGACGCTAGTCGAAGCAAGCAAGTATGCCACTAGCATACGGAGGTTTGTATTAAAGCAAGTAATAGGTGACTAAAATAAAAGTGCAAGATTAACGTAAAAAGGAGCAAGAGAATAATAAATGTTTTGAAATTAATATGGCTAAGGCGTCCTCAGGGAATAGTATGCATCTATGGCAATGTTTTAAATAGCGGGCTATGCCAAATACCGGCGGACCTCAAAATCAGGTATAGCAGAGCTATAGTAGGCTATAGCGGACTATTTGTACATGAAACCATTTAGCGGCACCCTGCTGAAAACGCTATAGCAAGGCTATAGCGGGGCTATAGCCGGCTATTTAAAACTTTGATCTATGGTGACATATGCTAATGCATAGTTCTAGGTCCAGATCTCTAAGCCACTTTATATGTTTTTTACAAATGGGTGAAACCAAGTATAGATACGTGGATACATGCAACAGCCACATATCACATAAGTCATCACAGTTGCTCCCCACATTCAGGTTTCGGCAACGATAATTAAGGGTCTCCCCGTGAACGTAGATAAAGACGGTCTCTGGTAATCCCCTATCAAGATGTCAGAGAAGGCGCAAGATAGCTTCTGTCACCCCAATACCTCCTCAAACCCACCATGGCTCCGATAGCAATAACCTTTTGTCCATACAGGAAAATGTTGAGTCCAGTACTATTGTTACTGAATCAGTAAGCGGACAGAGAGGAACGTGCCTTTACCTGCTGCTGATGGACTGGGAGTTGGAACCGGCTGAGACGACATCGTGGTGCAGAGGCCCCTTGTTGTGGGTCGCAGCCTGCTGCCTGGAGCCCCGGTCGCCGTCTTGCCGCTTCGCCCGTCGCTGCCTTTGGCTTGCAGCGAAACAACCGCCGGCCCGCCGAGCACAGCTGTGCCAAGCCGCCGAGCCGCCGCAAGCTTTTCGGATGGGAGGGAGAGAAGGGAATGGGGATAGAACAAAGCTAGGTTTCCTTGAGATTTGGGTTGAGATTTGTCTGGCCCCTGCTTCGGCCCGCTGAAATGAGCCATTCCCGGGAAATTGGAACGACCCCGACCGCTAAGCCATTTAACGCCATCTCGCGCACCAATTGTGGCCATAGCGGTAGATCGCGGAAAAACGGACATAGTCTCACGGAAGGCTCTCCAGTCGAGCGTCGGCTTCGCCCGCGAATTTAATTTTTGCGCAGATGAGAGGCAGCGGACACCAATGATTTATAGGTGATCCAGCTCCGCTTGATCGATGGCATCATGGCTGACACCTACATCAAGGACCCAGTATAGTTTCAACAAGCAGAGAAAAGTTAACATCAGGGAAGGGTGGCCAGTCTAACGCTTAATATTCTTTGACACGCACCGGTCAGAGCTGCGCGGGCAGTCATGGAAATACTTGTGCCGTGCAGCACCGTTCTGTTTTTGTTCCCTTAAAAGCTGTTCATGCAAGAAGGCAGCAAATGTTAAATTAGGTGGTGTTTGTTTCTCTAGTCCTAGGACTTTTTCTAGTTCCTGGGACTTTTTAAAAAAGACTCTCAAGGAGGTGCTTCTAAGGACTTTTAGCAAAAAGTCCCAAAAAAGTCCCACCCTGTTTGGTTTGGTAGGGACTTTTTCTAGTCCCTACACCAAAAAGTCCCTGGAAACAAACACCCCCTTATTTACAGGAGATCCAGCTCCTTGCCGTAGCAACATGGCTGACAGCCATACTAATTGCACACTTAATTAGATAGGTGGAATTAAAGTAGGTCCCTATCAGGTAACTTACTTAAAGATATCCATTATATAACTTGGCCTATGAAAAAGATGAGGGAACCATCCAAGTAGCAACTAGCAAACGCATGCATCGTTGAATATGTCCAATATGCGGGTGGAAGAACCATAAAGATGTCGGGAGGTCCCAACAGCCCACTCAGTGATATGTTGGGGTGTTGCAATTCGATTTGATCAATTACGCATTTCGACAATGACAAGTTGTTTAAAGTTGTGACCACTGCCGAATCAAATTAGAGCACAATGCCTACGAGCTACTCCCTCCGTTCCTAAATATAAGCTTTTTAGAGATTTTAATATGGACTACATACAGAATAAAATGAGTGAACCTACACTCTAAAATCCCTAAAAGACTTATATTTAGAAATGGAGGGAGTATTAAGAAACTAGACTATGCTTTCAAGTTAGTGGGAGAGAAGAGGTTGCTTGAAATTTGTGCTTTAGCTAGATGGAAAATGAATCTGATGAAAATGCTAAATTGTCTATCTTTTATCTATCTACTTTTCTCTACTAACGCCAAAATACAGGGTTTTTTTAAGCCATTAGGTTGGGCCACATAGGCTAAAATACGCCATTAATCTTTGATTTTAGTCGTAAGATTAAAAACAGAAAATATTATATACTACTTGGTCGGACACTTACAAACATCAACCATCCGACATTTGTTGAAGTTTTAAAAAAATATCACCAGGTACATACATGTACACATCCATGAGCCCAATACTCGATCGCTGCATGTTCCGATCAAAAAGATAACGGAAGGAAATACCATGTACATGGTTGTAACAACCAGACACACCCGCCGGTTACTGCCGTTGCTCATGGCTGGATCTAGACTGACCCTACAGATCAAAACTAGTCTTTTCTTCGCACTTTGTCCTCACTCATGCGCACCTGAGACCAATTTCTCATTTGTTCATCCATCCTAAAATTACTCCAAGCTGAGCACACGCTTTAATTTGGAGTTCTTTCCGCATGGGGCTTCCAGAAAAGAAGGAATACCTTCCCTTACTGATAGTCTATCATCCCTATTAAGTCAGGCTCTCACAATCATACGAAAAATTATCTACATCCAAGGTAAATAACACCAATATACATCAGACGTCAGCTCAAGGGTGTAACTCAAGAGAACGATCATTCCCTAGGGCAGGTAAGCACGAATGGACGCTTTCATTCACTCAAAATATCCACTCCCAGCGAACGTTTCAGAATTGCCATGTCAAAACACGAAAAAACATTGTGCTGTTGTAAAGGATTTGCCATGTTATAAAGTAAAAATTGTCATGTTGTATAAAAATGACAAAAAATTGTCATGTTGTAGCAGTGTACATGCCATTTGTTTTCGGTGATTTTTTGTGATTGTAGCATGGAAAATTGGGGGTCTAAAATAGGAAAATGGCAAGAATTGCCATGCTCGGGATTTGACATGTTATCTGAAGGGAACTGACATGCTACTCCCTCCGTCCAGGTGTATAGGTCACCTAAGAAGTGACACAGTGAACTAGGCATGCGTTGATTGGATGCTCACCATGTTTTTCTCTCCCTCTAGTTAATCCAGCATTAAGTGTTGTGGTAGTTGGACTAACCATGCATAGGCCAACGAGCATTAAGTGTTGTGGTAGTTGGACTAACCATGCATAGGCCAACGAGTTGTTTCACCCAATTCTTTAGGTCCAGCATGCATGCATGCAAAGAAAAAGTTAATGGTAGTGGCGCCTAATTACTTTGTACATGAAAGGAAGAGAAATGAGCAGTTGAAAACGCTTCATGCATTGGGCTAGGCAGACGAGTTATTACTGCTAACAAATGAAGGGTGACTAATATATTTGGAAATCCTGAATTCTCTTAGATGCCCTATGCACCTGGACAGAGGGAGTACATCAATGTAAAAATGTGAGAATTACCATGCTCTACAAACATAAATTGCCATCCTGCATGTGTACGCTCAGATTATCATCCTCAAACCATTTAATGTCGTTAGCTCCTACATCGTTAAGAGGGGTGTGTGGGTGCAAAAGGTTTAAATTTTGAACATGGAATCCGACATATGGAAGGGAATTTACATGGAAAACGTAAAAAGATTATGATAGTTCTTTACCATTCCCGAAGATAAATTTTATTTGAAAAGGGTCCAGTCTGCGCGGAAACCCGTTGGTGGGTCTTCGACTCAACATACACCAAGCCCCAAAATATTAACTACTATCCAAAAGTTACTAGAGAACACCTAGACATATCAAAATTTAATTGGAATACTAAATAATATTAATACTTTAGATATGCTCTAGAAAAAAATAAACAAAATTAAGCCAGCAACTACTTCTGTGCGGTCTTTATTATTGCTATTCTTATGTATACATCAAACCTTTATCTATCAAAGCCAGAATCAATTTGTTTACTCATGCGAGCTTGGATGTATCGTTACTATTAGTGCTGCATGTCAGAACCAAATTCTCTTTAAAATATATAAATTTGTGGATTGTTTTTTTTAAACCCCACCCATATATTAATTAAATTAGAATGTTCATATAATCATTCATTACAGCACCTTTCACACAGGCCGGAACATTATTAATAAGAACACCGTCAGACCTATCATTAAAACTAAACTTAGGTATCTCATGCACCACCATATTAGCTTCCCTGCTAATGTTGGAAATCTTTACATTCGCCAACATCTTTGAAATAGTCAACGCTTCCTTCTTAAGGTCAACAAGGGCAGATCTGTCAAAACTGTCTTCTCCTAGAACACCAACCACAAAAGAACAATCAATTTCTAAGATAATGGGTTTGTGAAGGGTAATATCGATATATAATCTGGAGATTGCCGCTCTAACTTCCGCTTCTTCAATGCTATAGCAGGCTGCAATATAAGCCCAAGAGGAAATTACTACTTCTCCAACATGGTTTCTGACAACCACCCCCACACTCGCAGCGTTGATTGCCTCCACAAAGCTTGCATCGACGTTAATCTTGAAAAACTCAGTGTTGGGAGGTTGCCAACTAGCCGGCTTCCTCTCCACATTATTCGTAACCCGAATGCGCTCCTCCAATTCCTTGCCTTTTTTTACTTATCCCTCCCTGCGCTTTTGTGTGGCAAGAAAAAAAGGAAGCCCAGTAATTTTGTACAAAATTCACAGAGGCTGAGATGGATTCTTTACCTTTAGCAAAAATCAAATCATTCCTCAAATGCCAGGCTCTCCACAACATAAATATAGTTTGCTCACGCATTGCCGGACTTAATTGATCCAGTAAAATAAGAAACCAATATGGCCCTGTATTTCTAAAAAGCACTTCGGCCGACAAATTCCACACCTTTCTCAAGCCAAACGAAGAGCACGCGCCTTTGGGCAACTCACCAATGCATGAAAAGTGCATTCATCTTCAACACCACAAATTGTACATGTTCTCAGGATAGCTTGATGATGTTTAACCCTATTAACTTGAACCGCCAAACTATTAGAAGCCACCCGCCAGGCAAATATTCTGATCTTCTGAGGGACATTAGCTTTCCAAATAATATTCAAGATCCTCCTTTCCCCATTAACTGCTACACTAGAATTCCCCAGATTAACCTTCGACTCCATGAGATTCTGTGCAAGCATGTACACACTCTTGACTGAGAACATGCCACTTTTCTCATGATGCCATGCAATAAGATCTCCCTCACCCAAGTTCAGAGTTCGCAACTTCAAAATTTCCTCTGCATCATGAGGGTAAAATATGTGTCTGGTCAGATGCTCATCCCAGCTCCTAGTATCTGTCCTGAATAACTCGGGCACCCATTTGATCCTTGTTCTGTTTTTCTTGGCAGTAATCTTCAGGCCCGACTCCCTAAGAATCCAATTACCTCTCCATATGTTTATACTGGCCCCATCAACAACTCTCCAGATTACACCCTTTTTCAATAAATCGAGACCATGCACAAAGGTGGACTTTCTCTAGCGTGAAAACCTAAGGTCCTTGATCGGGCGAAGTCGGTGCTGGTGCACTATTTACTTTTTGAAGGCATTGCTTCTGGAGAATCTGAACTTCGGGTGTCGACTTTGGCGGTGGTTTGCGCTGCAGCTACAAGGAATTGTTCACTTTGTTGGGGCCTTTCTTTCTCTTTCTATTTAATTTTGGTTGTGTGCATCCGAGATGTCTTTTGACATTTGGTTGGTGCAGAGCCTGGGTGTAATTAGTATCTCTGCGATATTTCAAAAAATAGTTGTGCAGAAACACGGTCAATTTCTACGATAAGATTGTAGCAATATGGCAAAAAAGTACAAGTAATTTGTAGGAAATTGATTTGGGTTTAAACTGTATTGTACAATTGGCTAATTAATTATATTTTATAATTATATAGCTTTCAAGCAAATAAAGTCATTTTATTTTCAAGCTGACACTTTTTTACATTGATTTTTTATCTAACTGCTAATTGAGTTTCTGTATATTTTAAATTAGTGCAAGTTTAGACTTAGGGATATGCATACGAGGGAATTGCTTGGTCTATATAAATTTATCATAATTCCTAATATATTTGGTGAATTCTTATAATGCCATGCAAGAAATCAGTCACATGCGTTTGCCTTACGAGTTAGAAAGGACGGAACATGTGCGCAGCATGTGAGACTCATCAACCTACTATCTATAGGAGAGAAAATTTAGCATGTCACAACAAAAGCATTGGATCAAAAAACTGGTGTTTGTCCCTAAAATAACTCTTAGCGCTCTGGGACGAATGTTTGGGCAGCCCTATGCAGACACAACAACAAACATTTTCTACGAAGTCCATATTGAATATCTTGATTGGCTTTCCCATGAAAAAAAATTGGACGCGGCGAAGCGAGCACTACCAGATGTTTCAGTCATCCCTTTATTATGGTGTCATGACATAAACAGACGAAATCGAAATGATTCAAATCCATTGATAGTGTGCACTAAGATGTTATAACATATGACCAACCTATAGACTTCGTATAGATGATCCCTCGACAAAGACATAGTCCAAACATTAATGGCACACACTAATATAATGTCATGTACAATCGACCCACCAACATTTTCCCAACCGACACTTCAACTCCATGTGATCAATACAATGAGGTGCTTGTCAAACAAAATCATCCACGAGGTTTCTTCGCCATTGGTAATGTGTATCTGTGACGATTTTGTTGGGAAACATTGCATGGAAAACAAAAAAAAATCATATACAAAAATAGTAAGGGTCGAAGTTTCGTATTTTGAGACTTTGTATGTTACATGTCTAAAACATTAGGTATTAGAATGGGGGAAATAAATGGGAGGAAGTTGTTTTTGGCTTACATCTCAACAAAGGTAAATTTTCTTTTATTAACTTAATAAGCAATCGAAGATCTTCATAGACAAATTAAGCACCGGACATATATCATATGAGGTCTCATGTTTTTAGGCATGATTATTATATACGAGCACAAATGAAATACATGGGAAAATGAGAATCCTTCTTTGCAGAAAGGAAAAACGAGAATCGATTTGGACATCACAAGATAAACACGATGCCCTCGCATTTGCGAGGGCCACCGAGCTAGTTTAAAGAAAAAAAGTTAAAAGTTGAACATGACTACCATCGAAGCAACTTATTCAGAAATGGTCCCCGACTTTGACTCGCAGACGTAATTAATCGGGAGCTTTCCAATGCCCCGTGAACAAGAACACACATTCGCCGTCCAAGTCATATCGGTCACCCCAGCAGAGCACATAGCACATATGTCAAAGGATCATCTAATTTTGTTGTTCGATGAGAGATTAATAAAAAAGGGTACAAGTTTCCCTATATTTTGTTGGTTTACCTGTACTTAGGCACACTGACACGTCCTGTAGTGTATTAGTTTTTTTTTTGTGTCAAACAATAATAGATGGAGTATTATGCAAGTTCACAAGCATGATAAGTTTTGAGCACAATCTATCGCTCACTTCACTCTATGCCGTACCACTTCTTGTGCATCCTGTACACCTCCTCCTCATCAGGAAGAGTACTCTTGACGCTCTCCCTCTCCTTGCACCGCTTCTCCCACCTCATCAGCTTGGGACACTCCACCTCAAGATCAAACTTTCCCAGTTGCTCATACGCTCGAAACATGCTCGATAACGGGATGGCGACGATGTCTAGAAATCTGAACTCATCGCCGGAGAAGAAGTTCTTGTCTCCGAGCGCCCCCTCGAGTTGCCTGAGATGGCTTCTTTCTCATCGTCACCTTTGCTCTTGAACAGCCTCATCTCCGTGTTGAACACCTAGGTAAAATAATTCATCAGGGAAAAGGATGAGTAAACTGAACAAGCTTGTTCATTTCAGCATAGATATTTTGTGTGTGTGTGTGTAAAAGTTCAAGAAATTGCATTAATAAAACGAATTTGGCTGGAAAAAAGAAGTGGTGTATATGATCAAGTAAATATTTGTAGCCAATGCAGCGAGCACTAAAGAAACAAGATAAAATTGTTGTTAGGCAGGACGTGCGTTTAGTCGCAGACCTTGTGGTCAACGAAATCGGCCCAGAACCGGGCGGAAGCCCTCTGCAGTGGGTCGGCAGGGAACAACTGTGTTCCACCTGCTTCGGCATGACGGTGACCCCAGACCTCGTCGATATACTCAAGGATGTTGATGGAGTTGCAAATGGGGCGGCCACGGTGGATGAGGATGGGCACCATCCGATGCACCGGGTTCATGCGCAGCACCAGGTCGCTCCTCTCACGGATGCCGAGGTCCTCCTCGATGTACTCGAACGACACACCTAGCTCACGCAGCGCGATCAGAACCCGCATGCCAAACAGGTTCGCCCAGAAGTCGACGCACACCACCTCGCTCTCTCCGGGGAACATGTTGTCGGCCATGGAGGTACGTGCTCTACCTGCAATACAAGGCAGCACATATGAGATTTATAGAAGACCCTGCCTGCTATCTCCCTTCCATGGATGTCATCATGGCTGACGGCGGCGCTAGTTAGACACTTAGACCGGCGTTGTCGTGAATGTGTATGCCAGCCCGACAGATGGAAAGTTGGTGATTTTGACAATGACAGCTTGCTTATCTTTCTCATTTGAATTGATTTGCATTTTCTTTTGTCAATTTTTTCTGTTAGAAGTCATTACTTCTTTCCCCTCAAAAGACAAAGTCGTGACTTCTTCAGAGTTACTTTCCTTGCTCAACTAGTATGTTCATATGAACTTTTAAATTTTATTTTATTGTCTTTAATTCCAACATAATGTAGCAATATTGTTGTTCTGCTAGAAGGTACAAAATGCCAGATATTACGTGCATAGAGATGAAATATTTGGTGAAAGTGGAAATTAGGGTCAATCTTCTGGATGCCTTCTTAGCGAAGCATACAGAAAATAGCTATCAACAAACTACAAAATAAAAGGGATTTTTTTTGAAACTATGACATTTTTTATAGCGAATTCGAAAACTATATGACCTAATGTGTTATTTGCAAAACTATGACCCCGTCGGCCTCTTTTAGGCCGAAGACCAACTTTTCGGTCAGTACTAGGCCGAAGTAGGATTTTCGGTCTCCTAATGACCGAAGACAGGTGCAGCTGGGCCGAAGAGCTATTTTCGGCTTCGCTGAGGCCGAAGACAACTCTTCGGTCATCATTTGGCCGAAGAGCGCCTGGCCGCCGATCGATGCATGAGTAGCGTACATATGATGCTAGACTGATGCATTGAAGGGCTGATCGGTATTGCGTGTGGTTCATGCGTGGCTAAAATGCATGCATCAGGACTTGGTGCGTACGTACTAGCACACACGCATGCGTTAGGTCTCAGGGGCTGCCAACGTGCGCACATGTACTGGCCGAGAAGTAATGGCTGAAATACCAGTACAATATACGAGTATCCGATATAGTCCAGCCGGCAAGCGCGTCGTATGTATACGAGTACGTGCACACAACCAGCCAGCCGGCGAGCTGCCCACGTACTAAACACATGCATGGGCATCAAATCTCGGTGCAGCTAATCGTGTGAGCACACGTTAACGTCGTCCGTGCCGTACGCCGGACTGGCAGTATGCTTACCAGCTCTTCGGCCAAAAGATGACCGAAGAGTGGTCTTCGGCCTGAGCAAAGCCGAAAATAGCTCTTCGGCCCAGCTGCGCATGCCTTCGGCCATCAAGAGACCGAAGAGCCTACTTCGGCCTAGTGCTGATCGAAAAGTTGGTCTTCGGCCTAAAAGAGGCTGACAGGGTCATAGTTTTGCAAATAACACTTTAGGTCATATAGTTTTCGAATTCACTATAAAAAAGATCATAGTTTCAAAAAAAAATCAAATAAAAGTGTGAGAAAGCAAAGCGATCATATTAGTCATCAACAAACTACACAACAGCAACGCCTTCAAGGGAACGACGCTCAAGCGTCGCCGTCACCAGATCCAACCACCAAATGCTAGATTCTATGTTTTCACCCTGAAAACAAGTCCAAGCATATCCGATCAATGTCTTCAACAAGATCACGATGCAAAAAATATTGCCACTGCCAGGAATAAGCAAGTCGTGTCAGAACTAGGATTTTCACCCCTGGAGCTCGAGACCAGGTATTCGGGAAGAACCACCAAATTGATGTTAATCATGTATTTGTTGCCATTACTTCTCTGTGATCCCAACAACTACATTCGCTGGGCTAGAAATCTCACCATCGCCACTACACAACCATACCCTTCGTGGCAAGTCACGTTTCATAGATTGCATCTCATTGACGAAGGCAAACTAGCCGGAGTGAGAGCTGCCAAAACCCACAGTGGAGCCTTTGGGCTGCATCCCGCAACCTCACCGGTACGAGCTGCTGGCGTGTATCACCACGGTCATATCTGAAGAAGAAATCATCCCAAATCAATCACCTAACTGAGACATTCGCTGATCTGATCGGATGCAAGCACTATCGAGAAATGGAGCGACCAGCCCCATCCCTTATTAGCAGCAGCCGTAGGGAGTGCCTCTTGTCGCCCATCAAAAGCACGCCCCGGGCCCATGGCTAGGCCGGACATGGGGCATGCGCCACCGGATAGCAGCGGCGAGGCAAGGAATGGCCGGGAAGAGGTGGTCGCGGGGGCTTAGGTTTTCTCCCCCGAGCCCGTAGGGGAGGCGAAGCAGGGGCAGGAGCAAACGATCTGTAGCGGGCAATAGTGGCCGCTAAGCCATTTAGCAGGATTTAGAACATGTGTATATCTGTCCCGGAAATAGGAGTTTTTCAGCAAAAAAAAAAGAATTTTCAGTATAAATTCAGACATAAATAAGTCAACATACAAACCGTAACCATCATAAATTCTCAAGGACTATTATAAACAAGCAGCACCGCTTAAGTTGATAACTAACCGCACATAATGCTCCAGTGCGTCAACAAGCATGGTGGCATGGTTAAGATTGCCATGGCTTGTTCTCAGGTACGAGTTCAGTACTAGTGCTACTGAATCAGCAACGGATAAAGAGGAACTTGCCTTACCCGCAAAAAAAAAAAAAAAAAAAAAAGAGGAACTTGCCTTTATCTGCTGGTGATGGAGTGGGAGTTGGAACTAGCTGAGACGATATCGTGGTGTAGAGTCCCCTCGTTGTCGGTCGCAGACTGCTACCTCTGAACCTGGTCACCGCCTTGCTGCTTCGCCCGTCGCTGCCTCTGGCTTGCAGCAAAGCAGCCACCGGCCCACCCCTAGCCGCCGCAAGCTTTTTGGATGGGAGGGAGAGATGGGAATGGGGATAGAACGAAGCAAGGTTTTCTTCACGAGTTGGTCTATCGGAGCAAATTTGGATTGACATTTGCCTGGGCCCCTGTTTCGGCCTGCTGAAATGAGACGTTCCCATGAAATTGCAGCGACTCCGACCGCTAAGCCATTTAACGCCATTTCGCGCCCCCATCATGGTCATAGGGGCAGATCGTGGAAAAATGGACATGGCACCAGGGGAGGCTCTCCAGCCGCAATATCACCTGTTTCGCCAGCGATTTCAATTTTTGCGTAGATGAGAGGCAGCTGACACCAAGGATTTATAGGTGATCCAGCTCCATTCGGTCAACGGCATCATGGCTGCTACCTACATAAAGGACCCAGTATAGTTTCAACAAGCAGAGAAAAAATAAACATCAGGGAAGGGTACCCAGTCTAACGCTTAATATTCTTTGACATGCAACGGTCAGAGCTCCGCGGGCAGTCATGGAAATACTTGTGCCGTGCAGCACCGTACATGGAAATACTTGGAAGTTGTTCTTGCAAGAAGGCAGCACATGTCAGATTATTTACGTACAGGAGATCCAGCTCCTTTCCGCAGCAGCATGGCTGACAACCACACTAATTACACACTTAATTAGACCGGTGTTGTTGTATATGTCCAACAGGTGGAAATTAAGTTTGTCCTATCAGGTCACCTAATTACAAGATATCCGTTTTATATCTTAATAACCTATGAAAGATATGAGGGAACCATCCAAGTAGCAACTAGGAAACGCATGCGTCGTTGAATATGTCCAATATGCCAGTGGAAGAACCATAAAGATGTCGGGAGGTCCCAACAGCCCACTGAGTGATACGTTCGGGTGTTGCAATTCGATTGGATCGACTACTCATTTCGACAATGACAACTTGTTTAAAGTTGTGACCACTCGCCGAATCGAAGTAGAGCACAATGCCTACGAGCTACTCCCTCCGTTCCTAAATACAAGCATTTTAGAGATTCCAATATGAACTACATACGGAGCAAAATGAGTGAATCTACACTCTAAAATATGTCTATATACATCCGTATGTAGTTCGTATTGAAATCCCTAAAAAGACTTATAGGAAGGGAGGGAGTATTGAGCAACTAGACTATATGATTTCAAGTTAGTGGGGAGAGAAGAGGTTGCTTGAAATTTGTGCTTTAGATAGATGGAGAAATGAATTTGATGAAAATGCTAAATTGTCTATCTTTTATCTATCTACTTTTATATACTAAAGGCAAAAGACAGGGTTCTTTTTAAGCCATTAGGTTGGCCACAGGCTAAAATACGCCATTAACATTTGATTTTAGTCGTAAGATTAAAAACAGAAATATTATATACTACTTGGTCGGACACTTACAGACATCAACCATCCGACATTGTCGAAGTTTTGAAAAAATATCACCAGGTACATACATGTACCCATCCATGAGTCCAATACTAGAGGGAGCGTTGCATGTTCTGATCGAAAAGAGAACGGAAAGAAATACCATGTACATGGTTGTAACATCCCGGACACACCCGCTGGTTACTGGCAAATTACTCCTGGCTGGATCTAGACTGGTCCCACTAATCAACGCTAGTCTTTCCTGCGCACTTTGTCCTCACTCGTGCGCACCTGAGACCAACTTCTCATTCGGCCACCCATCCTAAAATTGCTCTAAGCGGAGCATGCTTAAATTTGGAGTTCTTTCCGAATGCGCTCCCAGAAAAGAAGGAATCCCTTCCCTTACTGATATGAGTAGTATATCATCCCTACTAAGTCAGGATCTCACAACCGTACAAAGAAATTATCTACTACTAAGGTAAAGGACCCCAATATACATCAAACGTCGGTTCAAGGGTGTAACTCGAGAGAACGATCATTCCCTAGGCAGGTAAGCATGAAAGAACGTCTTCGTTCGCTTAAAATATCCACTCCCAGCGAACGTTTTAGAATTGCCATGTCAAAACAGGAAAAATGTTGTGTTCTTGTAAAGGATTTGCCATGATATAAAGTAAAAATTGTCATGTTGTATGAAAAAATGACAAAAAATTGCCATGTTGTAGCAGTGTACTTGCCATTTGTTTTTGCGGATTTGTTATGACTGTAGCATGGAAAATTGGCGGTCCAAAATAAGAAAATGGCAAGAATTGCCATGCTCATGATTTGACATGTTGTCTGAAGGGAACTGACATGCTACATCAAAGTAAAAATGTGAAAACTACCATGCTCTACAAACATAAATTGCCATCCTGAATGTGTATATTCAAATTGTCATCCTCAAACCATTTAGTGTTGTTAGCTCCTACATCGTTAAGAGGGGTGTGTGGGTGCAAAAGGTTTAAATTTTGCACATGGGATCCAACGTATGAAAGGGCATTTACGTTGAAAAAGTAAAAATGTTATGAAAGTTCTTCACCATTCCCGAAGATAAATTTTATTTGAAAAGGGTCTGGTCTTGGACTCAACATACACAAAGCCCCAAAATATTAACTATAATCTGAAAGCTACTAGAGAACACCTATACATATCAAAATTTAATTGGAATGCTAAATAATATTAATAATTTAGATATGCACTAGAATAAAATAAACAAAATTAAGCCAGCAAATGCTTTCGTGTGGTCTTTATTGTTGCTATTCTTATGCATATATCAAACCTTTGTCTATCAAAGCAAGAATCAATTTGTTTATTCATGAAAGCTTGGATGCATCGTTACTATTAGTGCCGCATGTCAGATCCAAATTCTCTTTAAAATATATAAATTTGTGGATTGCTGTTTCAGTTCTTCGAGTTTCTATGAGTCCACGCACAAAGGCGGACTTTCTCTAGGCGAACAACTAAGATCTTTGATCGGGAGACTATGGCGCTTGTGCACTATTTACTTCTTGGAGGAGTTAATTGCACAGAAGTACCACAATTCGGGCATCACATGCAGATTGGTACCATGATTGCTAATTTTTGCGTGTCAGTACCAACATTCGTCCAATTTTTTGCAAATCAGGCTAAAACGCGTATTTATATGTATTGACAGTGTATCTGACAGTTGGGGCCCGTCTGTCAGGTGCCGACGTGGCATATTTTTTGCAGAAAACCCCCTTGCTTTATACGTAATCACATAAATACCCGTTATTTTTGCCGGAAAAATGTTAAAGTGAGAGAAATTTTTTTGCTCGGACTTGTTCAAAAGTTTTCAACGAACTGGACAAATAAGTAAAGTAAACGAAGTAAACGAAAAATTGCGAGCGCCAGGTTTCGAACTTGCGACATGCGGCACGCGGGCGTAGCGCGCTAGCCACCCGGCCAAAGGGCTGCTCGTGTTTTTGTTCAGGCAGGACTTTATTTATACAATAGGCGAACGCTGGCCGGTAGTTGGGCCAACTAAGGCCTGTAATTGTTTTTTCGTTTCGCCTTTTACTGACGCGCGTGCTGGGCTTGTTCGCCCGGATTTCTTTTCTATTTATTTATCTTATTATGCTTTATTTTTGTTTCTGGTTTTGGCTTCTTTTTAGGTTTTTCTTTCTTTCTTCTTTTATTCACTGGGTTCGTTCTTCTTCTGTTTTTAACGTACTTACTAAATATTTTTTTAGATACGCTTCAATACATGATGTTTTCAAATACATGATGAACATGTTTTCGAATTTGCATGAACATTATCTTAATGTATGCTGAGCACCTTTTCTGCGTATAGTGATCATTTTTTAATGCTTGATGAACTTTACTTTGCAAACAGTGAGCATTTTTTAATATATTGAACTTTCAGGTTGAACATTTTTTTAATGTATACGATGAATATTTTTGTAATTTATGTTGAGCATTTTTTAATATATACAGTGATCATTTTTGTAATATAGGTTGAACATTTTCTTAATACATGATGAATTGTTTTGACAATGTGTATTTGAGAAAATGTTCAGCATGTTTTAAAAACTTATTGCGTAAAATCATTCTAGCATTTCTAGAAACACATCAATTTTTTAATAAAAGGTTCGCTGTTTTAGTGCACTAATATGTAATCGCCAAAAAATGTATTAATATTATGATTAAAAAATAAATGATTCAGGGCACGCAGCAGTGCTGGGCTCGGCGGCCGGCCCAGCGTGGCTACTATAATATAAAGGAGGATCCGACTGTTCATTGACATAAGCGTCGCTGTGGCCTGGCGGCTGGCGCGCTCCGCCCGCGTGCCGCAGGTAGCAGGTTCGGAACCTGACGGCTGCGATTTTTCGGTTCACTTTATTTCTTTGTCCAGTTCGTTGGAAACTTTCAAACAAGTCCGAACAAAAAAATTCTCTCACGTTAACATTTTTCCCGCAAAAATACCGGGTATTTATGTGATTACGTATAAAGCAAGGGGGTTTTCTGCAAAAAATATGCCGCGTCGGCACCTGACAGACGGGCCCCAACAGTCAGATACACTGTCAATATGTATAAATACGCGTTTTAGCCTCATTTGCAAAAAATCGGACCAATGTTGGTACTAACATGTAAAAATTAGCAATCGTGGTACCAATCTGCATGTAATGCCCGAATTGTGGTACTTCTATGCAATTAACTCTTCTTGGAGGCGTTGCTTTTGAAGAATCTGAACTCCGGGTGTTGTCTTTCGCGGTGGTTTGCGCTGCAGCTGCAAGGAATTGTTCAGTATGGTGGGGCCTTTCTTTTTTTTTTCTATTTATTTTTTGTTGTGTGCATCCGAGATTTCTTTTGACATTTGGTTGGTGCAGAGGCTGGGTGTAATTGGTATGTCCACGATATTTCAAAAAATATGCAGAAACTCAGTTAATTTCTACGATAAGATGGTAGAAATATTGCGAAAAAGTACAAGTAATTTGTAGGAAATTGATTTGAGTTTAAACTGTTTTGTACAATTAGCCAATTAATTATCTTTTATAATTGTATAGCATTCAAGCAAACAAAGTCACTTTATTTTCAAGCTGATACTTTTTTACATTGAGTTTCTGTATATTTTAAATTAGTGCAAGTTTAGACTTAGGGATATGCATTAGAGGGAGTTGCATCTTTTAAATTAGTGCAAGTTTAGCCTAACCTTGCAAACAAAATGTGTATTTTAGACACTAAAATGCTTGGTCTATATAAATTTATCGTAATTGCTAATATATTTGGTGAATTTTTCTAATGACATGCAATAACTCAGTCACATGCCTTTTCCTTATGAGTTAGAAAGGACGGAACATGTGTGCAGCGTGTGAGACCCATCAACCAACTATCTATAATGAGAGAAAGTTTAGCATATCACAACAAAAGCATTGGATCAAAAAACCGGTGTTTGTCCCTAAAAAAAACTCTTGTGCTCTAGGACGAATGTTTGGGGACAACCCTATGCAGACAATAACAAACATTTTCTATGAAGTCCATATTGAATCTCTTGATTGGCTTTACCATGAAAATAATTGGGCACGGCGAAGCGAGCACTTCCAGATGTTTTGCACGATCCTTTATTATGGTGTCATGACATAAACAAACGAAATCGAGGTGATTCAAATCCATTGATAGTGCGCACTAAGATGATATAACATATGACCAACCTATAGACTTAGTATATCCCTCGACAAAGACATGTTCCAAACATTAATGGCACACACTAATATAATGTCATGTACAATTGACCCACCAATATTTTCTCAACCGACACTTCAACTCCATGTGATCAATACAATGAGGTTCTTGTCAGAAAAAATCATCCACGAGATTTGATGATCGCCATTGGTAACGTATATCTGCGACAATTTTACTTAATAATGACCACACTTGATTTGGAAGGAAAAAGTTCTTTTGAGTTACTTGTGGAAACAATATACTATGGCTCATGAGCTCCGATGTATTTTCTTTGACGTAATCAAATACATTCTTGTGCCAAAATTTCTAATCCATTAAGATTTAAGAAAACATATCATTGTGGTGGTTTGACGATTAAACTAATGAGTGTTGAGGGCCGGCTGGACGGAATTCGGTGGTGCCATGAGACTGGAAATATTATGTGGGTGAAGACACATATCAAGATTGATGGTTTTTTTAATTGTTAGAACAATGTTGTCCAGGTCTGCATAGTCACATTACATGGAACACAAAATACATTTGAGCAAGATCATAGAATGGCTAAACTCAAGAGTGGGGATAACATTGATAGATTAAATAAAAATGGACAGAACTACTGCCAATTTTGTTCATAAATAGGTGAACTATCGAAAGCATATAGTCAAACTTGTCTATCGGCAACTATCAAGTATACATTAATTATTGAGACATGTTGAAAGAAACTAATATCACTAAATGGGATCAAATTATTTTTAAATTTTCTACAACGTATTCATATACAAAATAATAAGTGTCAAAGTTGCGTATTTTGAGACTTTGTATGCATTTCTAAAACATTATGTATTGGAATGGGGGAAATAAATGGGATGAAGTTGTTTTATTGGCTTACCTCTCAACAATGGTGCATTTTCTTTTTTTAACTTCATAAGCAATGGAAGATCTTTATAAAAAAATTATGCACTAGACATATATTCATATGAGGTTTCATGTCTTTAGGCATGATTATTATATACAACCACATATGATAGACATGGGAAAATGAGAACCTATTTTGCAAAAAGTAAAAATGTAATTGATTTGGACATCACAAAATAAAGATGATGTCCTCGCATTTGTGATGGCCACTATGCTAGTTTAAAGAAAAAGTTAAAAGTTGAAGAAGAATACCATTGAAGCAACCTATTCGGAAATGATCCGCGACTTTGACTCATTGATGTAATTAATCGCGAGCTTTCATAGGACCCGTGAACAAGAACACACATTCGCCCAAGTCATAACGGTCGCCCCAGCAGACCACAAAGTGCATATGTAAAGGGATCATCTCTTTTTTGTTTAATGAGAGATTGATTAAAAAAACTAGTTTTTCTATATTTTGTTTGTGTACTTAGGTACACTAGGACGCCACCATAGTGCATACTATTTTTCGTGTCACACAATAATAAATGGAGTATTATACAAGTTCCACAAGCATGATAAGTTTCGAGCACAATCTGTGGCTCACTTCACTCTATGCCATACCACTTCTTGTTCATCCTGTACACCTCCTCCTCATCTGGAAGAGTACTCTTGACGCTCCCCCTCTTCTTGCACCGCTTCTCCCACTGACTCAGCATGGGACACTCCACCCCAAGATCAAATTTTCCTTGTTGTTCGTATGCTCGAAACATGCTCGACAACGGGATGACGACGACGTCCAGAAACCCGAACTCATCGCCAGAGAAGGAGTTCTTGTTCCCAAGCGCCCCCTCGAGTTGCCTGAGTTGGCAGATTAGCTCCTCCTTTGCGGCTTCTTTCTCAACCTCACCTTTGCTCTTGAACAGCCTCATCTCTGTGCTGAACACCTAGGTAAAATAATACATCAGAGCAAAGGATGAGTAAACCAAACAAGCATGTTCATTTCAGCGTAAAAATTATTTTGTGTGCGCCAAAGTCCAAAGTATTGCTTTAACAAAACTAATTTCACTGGAAAGAAGTGATGTATATGATCAAGTAAATATTGGTAGCCAATGCAACGAGCATGAAACAAACAAAGCAAAAAATTTGTTAGGCAGGACGTGCGTTCACTCGCAGACCTTGTGGTCAACGAAATCGGACCAGAACCGGGCGTAAGCCCTATCCAGAGGGCCGGCGGACACCAACCGGGTTCCTCGTGCTTCGGTTTGACGACGGTGAACCCCGACCTCATGGATGTACTCAAGGATGTTGATGGAGTTGCAGATGGGACGTCCATGGTGGACGAGGATAGGCACCATGCGGTGGACGGGGTTCATGCGCAGAACTAGGTTGCTCCTCCCACGGACGCCTAGCTTGCACAGCGCGATCAGAACCCGCATGCCGAAAAGGTTGGCCCTAAAGTCAACGCACACCACCTCGCTCTTGCCGAGGACCATGTTGTCAGCCACGGAAGCTACTACGTTTTTTTCTAATTTTTAAGACAATGGAAGCTACTACTCTCTTCGTTCGAAATTACTCGTCCAAGAAATGAATGTATCTAGATATATTTTAGTTGTAGATACATCTATTTTTATTTATTTTTGTGACAAGTAATTTCGAACAGAGGGAGTACGTGCTCCACCACTGCAAGGCAAGGCAGCAGATATGAGATTTATAGGAGATCGGGCCTGCTCCCTTCCATGGATGGCATCATGGCTGACGGCCACACTAGTTAGACACTTAGACCGGCATTGCCGTGCATGTATATCCCAGCCCGACAGATCAGATACTAGTGGGCAGTACTCTGCGTCGGTCGACCGGCCCAAATTGGGCCGGTCAACTCGCAGCCGCCAGATGCATGCGCTAGCAGCCGCACGATTCCCCTCAGCCTGCATCTCAGCACATGTCGTCTTCTTCCCCTGCGCATGCTTGCTTCTGTCGGCTCCCCCCGCGGTCTCTCTCTTGAAGCTCCCTCACGCAGGTCGCCAGCTCGCCACCGCCGCCGGCTCGGGACAGCTCGGTCCCTCGCGCAGCTCGCCAGCTCGCCGCCGCCGCCGGCTCGGCACAGCTCGTCGGGCCGCTCGCCGCTGCAACGTTGGACGTTGGTGCGCCGCGTGGGTCTGCCCCTATGCAGCAAACCGCACTGCCGGTTCCAGTAAAATTGACCACGGGTCGAAGCATTCCTCGTTAGTTGTGGCCTCGCCGGCGTCGGCGCCAGTTGCAGCACATCGCCGTTGGTACCGGTTGCAGCAAATCACAGCACCATCGTCGACGGCCATATTTCACCGTCACCGGCGCCAGTTGCAACACATCGTTGGTGGTGCCAGTTGTAGCAAATTCATGGCGTCGTCGACGGCCATACTTCGCTGTCGCCGGTTGCAGCACATATGGTCGCTGGTGGTAGCATTCTTGTTGCAGGTTGCAGCAAACGCAGCACCGTCGTCGCCGGTCACACTTCATGGGCTCCCCTGATTGTAGCATATTTGGTCGCCATACCGGTGGTTGGCAAGGCGCCATCCGTGAACAAAGGATGTAGCAAAAATATCGCCCGGTAGTAGCAAAATTCAGATGTGGTTGCAGCAAAAAGCATCATTTGGTCGTCGGGGGTCGCGAGCTAAGTCGTAAAGGATGTACTAAAAAAGTCGTCGATGGTAGCAAAATTTAGCGATGGTTGTAGCAAGAACGATGACATTGCCGTCACGGGCTTAGTGCTAATTATACCGAAAAAGGCTTTCGCCCCGCTTTATATATAAAGCAAACCGCCACAGAGCACACATACAGAGTCAAGTCCACACACACCCACCCAAGTCTCACGACAAAGTACATAGGTTCTGCTGAGGGCGCAACTCAACAAGCCCAGAAAATAAAAAAGAAAACAGAACACGCCGGACGAAGGAAGCATCCAGTCTGGTTCCGGCGGTGGCGGTGGAGGCGGCGGCGATAGGCGGACGGCCATCGAGCGGAGGTCGGCGATGAAGGCTTAGTGCTAATTATGAATGATTGCAGCAAAAAAGTTGCCGGTGCTAGCTTCCTCCATCACCGGTTGCAGCACCTCGGAAAATGCAGCTCCTCCTCGTCAGCCTCGCCGGCCCGGCCTTCTCCCAACACAACGCCGCCGGTCATCTTTGGGTCGTTCCGAGCTTTGCCATTTGTAGCACCGGTGCAAGCAGTTGTTAGAAAAAGAAGCAAGCTCTGTTGACTGTCAGTCGCTGCGGGGAAGAAAAGAGGCTATGAGAAAAGAAAGGAACGGGTGAGGATGAGCGTCGTGGAGAAGATAAGGTTGCCTGGGAAAAATAAAATGATGTGTGGGCCTACCTATGTACAACGCGGGGGTCGCCAGGCGCACAATCCAAAGCTAACGGCACGATGCGCACGGGACCGGCGGAAAGCTTCGGCCGGTCGTCCGGCGTAAAACGTTTTCCAAACAAAAAACAAAAAAGTGTTAACTTCACAGTTCTAGCGTAGCAAATGCATGCGTCGTTGAATATGTTGCAGGTATGCTAGACCTACAGAAATTAGACTTAGGACAAATCTAAAACTTCAAATGTTTTGAAACGAATGAAGTAGCGACTTAATTAGACCGGCATGATTGTATATGTCCGACAGGTGGAAAGTTGATCCCTATCATGTGACCTAATTAAAAGATATCCATTTTGACTTCATAACCTATGAAAGAGACGAGGGAACCTTCCAAGTAGTCTACACACATGCATCGTTGAATATGTTTAATATGCGGGTGAAAGAACCGTAAAGATGTCGGGAGGTCCCAATAGCCCACCCCCGGCTTGTTCGAGTGTTGCTGTCCGATTAGATCGATTTTTTAATTAGCTGGTTTCGACAATGCCAGCTTGTTTTATCTTGTCCTCCCTGCTGAAAATATAGTGCGTGCAATTTTAGAGATTCCACTAGTGTGACATAGTATCATATGACACCGCATCAAACAATGTGCCGCTGACATCATCATAGCGTCACGATCATGGATGCACGTGGTCGCTCGGCAAATGAAACGATGCAGACGTCGTGCTAGAAGAACAAGTGGGGAACGCTTTGCACTATAGAATTGCCTTCTTTTTATTCCAAAGTTAAACTTTTGTAAAGTTTGACCTACTTTACAGGGAAAAACATCAACATTAGTTCTTCTAAAAAAACATCAACATTAATAATACCAAATAAATATAGTACAAAAAATTCACCATGTACAAAGCTTCATTTTTTATAAAGGAAATCTGTAATCACCATTTTGTATTTTGCAATGGAGAAAGTATAGCTTAGGGACTTATGAACTCCGCCATATGAGCATAAGTCTTCTTACTTAACAAGCACTCATTTTATTAATTCGATTTTTTTTCTTTGGTCATGGTCTTTTCTGTTAAAAGTATCATTTTTCGAGCATATTCCATTTGTGGTTCCACTGGTACAAACATGTGTCAATGCCCAAATTTAACGTACCATGTATATGAGAGCATATACAGAGGAAACCATAGATTCAAGGGTTACATAAGGATCTCACCAACGGATCTCGATAGACTGAACTAGCCACTGACACCAAAATATAGTTAATCATCTCAGCTTCAAAAGAGACTACAGAGTAAATGGTGGCTAACAAAAGCTAAACCACAGTGGTTTAACTATTGAAATCGATCTTGAGCTCGGTATGATTTGCCGAAGTAGAACATTTCGAACCTTCATTCTTGATGTGGCTTTAGAATGAGATGTGCTCGTAGGCCTTCGGGCCCTTATATATGTGCCATAGCTCTTCCTCCAAAGTGATGTAAGACCGAACCAAACTCCAGTCAGTTATGATCAAGGAAGGTGTGTCCTTAGTCCAGATGGTCCTAAACACCTTCGTGTGTGTATCTCAAATCTGCGCATTCCTTCCTAAAGTTGGCCTTCTTAAATGTCTTCATGCATTGAAGATGGATACGCGTTCATGTGTCATCATGCCTCGTATTTATGCAAGCACATGTATATTTGTCAACAATATGAACTGTTTATTTACTTATATCCCACTAAGAATCTTTTTAATTGTATTCCAAATATTGACACCTACTATTTGTATAAAAGATGTGCATTGGCCAAATAAAAATGAATAGGCACTTCTACTATGGATGGAAATACAATATTTGGCGAAAGTTTAAATGATGGTGAAGCTTTTAGAAGCTAGTCAAAGCAAGTTTTATATGTTATTCTTAAATTTGTGAACGTAAGCGGAAGGAAAAAAATGACTAAATATACATATTTTAAGTTATTTTAGAAACTATAGTACTTACATTTTGAAATGGGCTGGTGTATTACCCTTTTTGACTTTGGGTCAAATGAGTGAAATTACCTGCACTAATGCCATCGAAAAATAAATACATATGTCAGCCTCTTGCTGGTTGGCCAAAAGGTTATACAAGTGCATGCATCCATCGGAGAGTCAAACTCTGTTTCTTTATGACAACGACAACTTGTGTATACAAAAGAAGATACAAAGAGCTAAAACTTAGTATTATGGGGCAAAAAACTAATGAAACCAAATACAGGTGTACATAACATATGGTACTAGACTAATTCAGCCGCACGCAGCTACTGAGGTCGGGTTCGCTACTCAATACCGTACCACTCCTTGTGTAAATCGAACATCTTCATCTCATCCGGAAGAACAGCTCTTACGCTCTCCCTCTCCTTGCACCTCTTCACCCATCGCATGAGGTTGGGGCACTCAACCTCGAGGTCAAACCCTCCATGCTGCTCGTACCCACGAAACATGCTTGAAAATGGGATGAGGACAACGTCCAAGAACCCGAATTGGTCACCAGAAAAATATCCCTTGTCGGCGAGCACCTCCTGTAGGCGTTTGAGTTGCTCAACCAGCTCTTCCTTGGCCGCGTCTTTCTCCTCACCCTTGCTCTTCAGGAACCTTGTCTGAGTAGGGAACACCTAATTTCCAAGTCATCCAGATAAATCATCTTTTTTCCCACAAATTGGGTATGATTTATTGAGTCAAAAAGTTGCAACGACCGAGAAGTATACCCACTGCCTACCTTGTGGTCAACGAAGTCGGCCCAGAACCTGGCGTCGGCCCTGCCGGCAGGGTCGCCGGGGAGCAA
Organism: Triticum timopheevii; assembly: GCA_963921465.1. NCBI lineage: Eukaryota > Viridiplantae > Streptophyta > Magnoliopsida > Poales > Poaceae > Triticum > Triticum timopheevii. The sequence goes on from OY997264.1 coordinate 655,958,912, forward strand.
CCGGCGGGTCTCGCCCGGTGCACTCCAGACCTCGTCGATGTACTCGAGGATGTTGAGGGAGCCGCAGACTGGGCGGCCGCTGTGGATCAGGATGGGCACCGAGCGGTGGACGGGGTTCATGCGCCGCACCAGGGCGCTCCTCGAGCCAACGCGGAGGTCCTCCTCGACATACTCAAACGCCACGCCTAGCTCGCGCAGCGCGATCCGCGCCCGCATGCCGAACCCGTTGGCCCAGAAGTCGACGCACGTCACGGCGTTCTCGCCGGCGGCGTCCATGGCTTTGTTGGGGTCTCTGGATCAGGTAGGAAGTAGAAGAAGCTTGGGTGGAATTTGTTGCAGCAGGACAGCTTGGATTTATAGGCGATCCAGCTCCACGCTATGGCATCAGGGCTGACGGCTGCATCAATTGATTCTGTAGGGTTTGAACTTTGAACTACTTTTATAGGTATCACGGTCATGCACGGCAAGGTCCATGTCTCGATGCATGAGCGTACACTCGTACAGTTATTGTTGTTCCACGTTGCCGCCCGTCACTAGCTAGTCCGTCCATCACCGTAACAGATTTGGGAGAGGCTGTCAAAATGATGTACTACTAGGCGATCCACTCGGGGATTTGGCGCGAAACATTACAGTATACCCTAGCTAAGCTGGACGAATTCCGAGGAAGGGAAAATCGTCGGATTATGGCAAAAGTGAGATCGATTATGTGCAAGTTGCCTGGTTTTTGTTTTTGTATCAATCCATTTCGCGCCACAAAAATACGATCGAGTAACCACAAACTTGTTTTAGTTGATGTGCTCGCGGATCGCACGGCCTCCCACCCCGCGAGGAGACCGAGCACCTCTAGGGTACATGGCGAAAAAGGCTTTCGCCCCGCTTTATATATAAAGCACAGATCAACCACAGTCCAAGTACACACCCCACAACAACACACGCACACACCCAAGGCGGGATGCATAGGCACTGAGTGCAGCAACACCATCCCTAACACTACAAGAGCAATCGAGGACCTCCACCGTGAACACGCCACCGTGAAGAGAAGAAGCCGCATATGACGAACCGTGAGCTCCAAGGCGGCGCCTCCAAGAAGGTTACGACGCTATCGCGCCGCCACCGCCTGACCCGGGGGTCAGAGTTTCCCCTGGAGCGACACGATGACCGGTGAGAGCCGCGACGACGCCTTCAAGAAGGTAACGCGCTACGCCGCCGCCGGTCCGTCTGAGGATAGAACAGGTTTTCACCCCAGCAAACACTCACCGCCACCGAACGCCACACCCCTACCACCATGCCGCCCACATGGCCATGGTCACCGGGCAGCACCAAGCCACGGGCTCTGCCCATGAGCACCGCGCTACCACCACCAAGGCCGCCGCCCCGGCATCCAAGACCTTGACACCACCGCACCCGAGACCCGTTGCTACCCCAACCAAAGAGACGAGTGGAAAGGTCGCTCCTTTACACACCCCTGGACGGCCCCCGGCGCCGAGACCCAAAGGGCCGGCCCAAAAAAGGCCTCCATCACCCGTCCTGCTGTACCGGGTGCAAGACAAGCTCGGTCCTGCTGCCGGGCGCGAGACGAGGTCAGTCCTGCTGCCGGGCGCGAGACGAGCTCGGTCCTGCTGCCAGGCGCTAGACGAGCTCGGTCCTGCTGCCGGGCGCGAGACGAGCTCGGTCTCGCAGCCACGGGCGCGAGACGAGCAATGGACCGCAACCGGGAGCGGTCCAGCCCTATGATGAGGGTAGAGCCCGGACGACGAGGGGAGGAATCGAAGGTCGAAAAAGGCCGCTCACCGACGGCCGACGCCGGAGGAGACCAGCCGCCGCCGTGAAACGATCCAGACCACCACCATGAGCTACCACCACGCCGCGGCAGCCCACATCCACGCCGAGACCCCGAGGAGCAGCCCCGAGCCACTTTGCAGCGGCTGCGACACACCGCCGAAGACGCAGCCCACCCCTCGGCCATGGACGCCCGGCGCCCCGCCACCCCGCAAGGAGCAACCAGACCGCCGGCCGCCCCGCCACCACCTTACCCAGGTCGCCGCCGCCACCCACACGACTGCCGCCGCCACCACCCGGATCTGGACAGGGGCACCCAGATCCGCCGCCAGCAAGGCCCCCGCCCCCGGAACCCCAAGAGCCGCCGCCAGGAGGGAGGGCGGCAGGACCACCGGGACGCCAGCACGCCGGGGGGGAGGGAGCAGAGCCCGAGGACGGCCGACGACCGCCGACGACGACGCAGAAGGCCGCGCCCCGCGACGCAGGCCTCCGGCTCGCGGGAAGAAGACGCCCCGCTGCCGCCTACGCCACGCGGCCTTTGGCCGGCGACGCGACCGGCGGCGGCGAGGGGAGGGAGGCCGGGGAGGGGGGCTGGGGAGCGGCGGCGCTAGGGTTGGCTCCCAGAGTCGCCCGCGGGAGCGACTCGGGAGCGGGGGTCACTCCTCCGTAAAGAAATATAAGAGCGTTTAGATCACTACATCACCTCTAGGGCACATGCAGAGCAATTGGTACACGGACGGCGGTTTTCTCGTACACGGACGGCTCACCCTGCGAATTCAAGCACACTTACTGACATATTCGTACACGGACGGCTCGCCGTTTTCTTGTGTTGTTGCTTGAGTTCATGGCGGCGGTTCTCTCGTAAAGGCCCTTAGGTGCCGGTCCAGTAAGCTGCGATGACGAATTAACTCCTTATCGATAAAACGTTTTTGGTAGTTTTAAGCAACGGTTGCCGGACTTCTTCTTTGTTTGGTCCAGCTGCCGGTGTCGACATTTGTTTCTCTTTCTTCTTCTTGTTTCCTTTGGGCTTGGTTGTGCTACGGCCGAGCATGTTGTATCTTGTGGTTGCTTTATAATATAAAGCGGAGAGAAATCCTTTTATCGCTTTAAGCAACAAAACTCTCCTAGATTGGTAGGTTTTTGTTGATGTTTCAAAAATGATAGTTCAGTAGGATGACAACCCCAAATGTGAGTCTTTTAATTAAATAATCAGTCAATAACATAACAGGTTTTGGAGAAGCTTCCAAGATGATGTAGTTGACCACAACTGTCACCCATTAGGCGTTTTCCAATGCATGGGAGGTTAGATGAGGTGCTAAACGCATTATACAGTTTAACAACCAAAGTCCATAATGATTTGACAAATAAACTCCTCCATGCATAGCTTGTTGTGGTGCATAGCTTCATTTAATGATTTGACAACTAAACTCACTTCATTTAATTTAATGATTTGACAACTAAACTCCTCCATGCATTGGTGGACTTCTTTCATTAAGTGTTTTTTCTAGATTCGCGCTTTGAGTAATATACATGACAGCTAGCCATCCTTGACCCGGTAACCAAAAGAAGAAAAGTGCAAGTCATCTGAAATTCTAGTACTTGTGGTTATGTCGCCTAAAAAAGAAACGAACAAAACTACGAACAAATAAAAAAGTAGTTTTGTAAAGAATAATGAATTAGTGGCATTAGTATTACCTTTCAAGTAGAATGAAATAAAATGAAGTAAAAATAATAAGAAATTTGCACATGATTTACATAAAAATCGTGTTTTTTATAATATGCAGGAATAACCATGTAATAATAAAATTTTCAAAAAAAAACTTTTCTAAGAAGAAATGAATTAGTGAAATTTATATTACCATTCGATTGACCATGAATGTAATCAAAAGGCAACACTTATCCGAGACCACGCAATGCCGCGGACACCACCTGTGTCGTGGGTGCAGCGGAAAGGTCATTTGCGGTCAAGACGACGCAACGACGTTGTGTGACACGACTGGAGTCGAAGGGCATCACAATGCAGACGTCGGCATAATCCAACACACTAGAGAGTATAATCCAACACATCTTGGCATCCACATCATCGCCCAACATCACGCCGTCCAATGAATCGGACCAACTGGGAAGCAACCAGGACCCCGGGGCACCGCCTGACGCCACGTCGGGAAGCACCCTCGACAACAAGGCACCGCCTCACCCCCCACCACGATGATCGCACGCAGAGGCTTAGAGCATCTATAGCCGGACCTCTCAAACCCGCCTCATACGCCTGGGCGAGCCGCCTGGTCACTGCCCGGTCACAATTTTTTGAACTAGACGGGCCCCTCAAACGGTCCTCAAATGTTCGGCCTGACCGACACCCCTCATATCCAGCCCAAATATGGCGCCCGGGCACGCCCGCCACGTCATACCAGACAGCCCGACCCCACCTAAAATTGCACCAAATCCATCCCGTACATGAGCCGGATCCATTTGCTATCTCCTCTCTTCTTCCTCCTCCACGCCGTCCGTCTCGCGCTCCGCCGCCGCACTCGCTCTGCAGCCATTCCCAGGCTCTCCGTCGCCAGCTCCGGAAGAGCGCTGCTGTCCTCGCGGCGGGGGACGTCGTCGCCGGCCCGGACGCCACCGTGGTACGTCCAGCAACTCTCCGGCTCCGCCTTGCGCTTGATATATTCGACACATTGACCGACCGGAATTATTGTGATTTTGTTAGGTAAATTATGTATTCCGATGCTTCGTCGGACGAGGAGTATGGACCGACAGAGCTTGACCAAATGATTCAAGATGAGTTCTTCGATTCGTCGGCTTCAGACGAAGAAGTGCATGATCATGCTCATGAGCATGCAAGAGGAATTGGACCGGCAAGTGGTGTTGGAAATATGCCCTAGAGGAAATAATAAATTAGTTATTATTACTATATTTCCTTGTTCATGATAATCGTTTATTATCCATGCTATAATTGTATTGATAGGAAACTCAGATACATGTGTGGATACATAGACAACACCATGTCCCTACTAAGCCTCTAGTTGACTAGCTCGTTGATCAATAGATGGTTACGGTTTCCTGACCATGGACATTGGATGTCATTGATAACGGGATCACATCATTAGGAGAATGATGTGATGGACAAGACCCAATCCTAAGCCTAGCACAAAGATCGTAGTTCGTATGCTAAAGCTTTTCTAATGTCAAGTATCATTTCCTTAGACCATGATATTATGCAACTCTCGGATACCGTAGGAATGCTTTGGGTGTACCAAACGTCACAACGTAACTGGGTGGATATAAAGGTGCACTACAGGTATCTCCGAAAGTGTCTGTTGGGTTGGCACGAATCGAGACTGGGATTTGTCACTCCGGTAAACGGAGAGGTATCTCTGGGCCCACTCGGTAGGACATCATCATAATGTGCACAATGTGACCAAGGGGTTGATCACGGGATGATGTGTTACGGAACGAGTAAAGAGACTTGCCGGTAACGAGATTGAACAAGGTATCAGTATACTGACGATCGAATCTCGGTCAAGTACAATACCGTTAGACAAAGGGAATTGTATACGGGATTGATTGAGTCCTTGACATCGTGGTTCATCCGCTGAGATCATCGTGGAACATGTGGGAGCCAACATGGGTATCCAGATCCCGCTGTTGGTTATTGACCGGAGAACGTCTCGGTCATGTCTGCATGGTTCCCGAACCCGTAGGGTCTACACACTTAAGGTTCCATGACGCTAGGGTTATAAAGGAAGTTTGTATGTGGTTACCGAATGTTGTTCGGAGTCCCGAATGAGATCCCGGACGTCACGAGGAGTTCCGGAATGGTCCGGAGGTAAATATTTATATATGGGAAGTCCTATTTTGGCCACCGGAAAATGTTCGGGATTTTTCGGTATTGTACCGGGAAGGTTCTAGAAGGTTCCGAAGTGGGGCCCACCTGCATGGGGGACCCACATGAACGTGGGTAGTGGGGTCAAGGCCCCACACCCGTGGTCAAGGCGCACCAAGATCCCCCCTTAGAAGGAATAAGATCATATCCCGAATGGATAAGATCAAGATCCCTAAAAAGGGGGGATAACAATCGGTGGGGAAGGAAATGATGGGATTTCTTTCCTCCCACCTTTGCCAACGCCCCAATGGACTTGGAGGGCAAGAAACCAGCCCCCTCCACCCCTATATATAGTGGGGAGGCGCATGGGAGCTACAGGCTTCCCCTGGCGCAGCCCTCCCCCTCTCCCAAGTACTCCTCCTCTCCCGCGGTGCTTGGCGAAGCCCTGCAGGATTGCCACGCTCCTCCATCACCACCACGCCGTCGTGATGCCGCTGGACGGAGTCTTCCCCAACCTCTCCCTCTCACCTTGCTGGATCAAGGCATGGGAGACGTCACCGGGCTGTATGTGTGTTGAACGCGGAGGTGCCGTCCGTTCGGCACTAGGATCTCCAGTGATTTGGATCACGGCGAGTACGACTCCTTCAACCCCGTTCTCTTGAACGCTTCCGCTTAGCGATCTACAAGGGTATGTAGATGCACTCTCCTCCCCCTCGTTGCTGGTTTCTCCATAGATAGATCTTCGTTACACGTAGGAAAATTTTGAATTTCTGCTACGTTCCCCAACAGTGGCATCAGAGCTAGGTCTATGCGTAGTTTCTATGCACGAGTAGAACACAAGTTGTTGTGGGCGTTGATTTTGTTCAATATGCTTACCGTTACTAGTCCAATCTTGTTTCGACGGTATTGTGGGATGAAGCGGCCCGGACCGACCTTACACGTACACTTACGTGAGACAGGTTCCACCGACTGACATGCACTTGTTGCATAAGGTGGCTAGCGGGTGTCCGTCTCTCCCGCTTTAGTCGGAACGGATTCGATGAAAAGGGTCCTTATGAAGGGTAAATAGCAATTGACATATCACGTTGTGGTTTTTGCGTAGGTAAGAAACGTTCTTGCTAGAAACCCATAGCAGCCACGTAAAACATGCAAACAACAATTAGAGGACGTCTAACTTGTTTTTGCAGGGTATGCTATGTGATGTGATATGGCCAAGAAGAATGTGATGAATGATATGTGTGAAGGAAATATGCCCTAGAGGCAATAATAAAGTTATTATTTATTTCCTTATTTCATGATAAATGTTTATTATTCATGCTAGAATTGTATTAACCGGAAACATAATACATGTGTGAATACATAGACAAAACATAACGTCACTAGTATGCCTCTACTTGACTAGCTCGTTTATCAAAGATGGTTATGTTTCCTAGCCATGGACAAAAGAGTTGTCATTTGATTAACGGGATCACATCATTAGGAGAATGATGTGATTGACATGACCCATTCCATTAGCCTAGCACTTGATCGTTTAGTATGTTGCTATTGCTTTCTTCATGACTTATACATGTTCCTGTAACTATGAGATTATGCAACTCCCGTTTACCGGAGGAACACTTTGGGTGCTACCAAACGTCACAACGTAACTGGGTGATTATAAAGGAGTACTACAGGTGTCTCCGAAGGTACATGTTGAGTTGGCGTATTTCGAGATTAGGTTTTGTCACTCCGATTGTCGGAGAGGTATCTCTGGGCCCTCTCGGTAATGCACATCATTATAAGCCTTGCAAGCAATGTGACCAATGAGTTGGTTACGGGATGATGCATTACAGAACGAGTAAAGAGACTTGCCGGTGACGAGATTGAACTAGGTATTGGATACCGACGATCGAATCTCGGGCAAGTAACATACCGATGACAAAGGGAACAATGTATGTTGTTATGCGGTTTGACCGATAAAGATCTTCGTAGAATATGTAGGAACCAATATGGGCATCCAGGTCCCGCTATTGGTTATTGACCAAGAATAGTTCTAGGTCATGTCTACATAGTTCTCGAACCCGTAGGGTCCGCACGCTTAAGGTTTCGATGACAGTTATATTATGAGTTTATGAGTTTTGATGTACCGAAGGAGTTCGGAGTCCCGGATGAGATCGGGGACATGACGAGGAGTCTCGAAATGGTCGAGACGTAAAGATCGATATATTGGACGACTATATTCGGAGTTCGAAAAGGTTCCGAGCGATTCGGGTATTTTCGGGAGTACCGGGGAGTTACGGGAATACGGGGAAGAGTATTGGGCCTTGATGGGCTTTAGTGGGAAGAGGAGAAAAGGGCCAAGGGGCTGCTGCGCCCCCCTCCCCTCTAGTCCGAATTGGACTAGGGAAAAGGGGGCCGGCCACCTTTCCTTCTCCTCCACTTCCTTCTCCCTTCCTCCCCTCTTGGTGGACTCCTACTAGGACTTGGAGTCCTAGTAGGACTCCACATCCTGGCGCGCCCCCTCCTAGGCCGGCCGCCCCTCCTCCCTTGCTCCTTTATATACGGGGGCAGGGGGTACCCCATAGACACATAAGTTGATCTACGGATCATTCCTTAGCCGTGTGCGGTGCCCCCCTCCACCATATTCCACCTCGGTCATATCGTCGCGGAGCTTAGGCGAAGCCCTGCGCCGGTAGAACATCATCATCGTCACCACGCCGTCATGCTGACAGAACTCATCTCCGGAGCTCTGCTGGATCGGAGGCCGGAGATCGTCATCGAGCTGAACGTGTGCTGAACTCGGAGGTGCCGTACGTTCGGTACTTGGATCGGTCGGATCGTGAAGACGTACGACTACATCAACCGCGTTGTCATAACGCTTCCGCTTACGGTCTATGAGGGTACGTGGACATACACTCTCCCCTCTCGTTGCTATGCCATCACCATGATCTTGCATGTGCGTAGGAAATTTTTTGAAATTACTACGTTCCCCAACAGTGGTATCAGAGCCAGGTTTTATGGTTTGATGTTATATGCATGAGTAGAACACAAGTGAGTTGTGGACGATATAAGTCATACTGCCTACCAGCATGTCATACTTTGGTTCGGCGGTATTGTTGGATGAAGCGGCCCGGACCGACATTACGCGTACGCTTACGCGAGACTGGTTCTACCGACGTGCTTTGCACACAGGTGGCTGGCGGGTGTCAGTTTCTCCAACTTTAGTTGAACCGAGTGTGGCTACGCCCGGTCCTTGCGAAGGTTAAAACGGAGTCTATTTGACAAACTATCGTTGTGGTTTTGATGCGTAGGTGAGATTGGTTCTTGCTTAAGCCCGTAGCAGCCACGTAAAACTTGCAACAACAAAGTAGAGGACGTCTAACTTGTTTTTGCAGGGCATGTTGTGATGTGATATGGTCAAGAAGTGATGAGATATAAGTTTTTGTATGAGATGATCATGTTTTGTTGAAGTTATCGGCAACTGGCAGAAGCCCTATGGTTGTCTCTTTGTTGCATAAGATGCAAGTGCCAAATAATTGCTTTACTTTATCGCTATGCGATAGCAATAGTTGCAAGAGCAATAGTTGGCGAGACGACCATGTGACGACACATTGATATAGATCAAGATGATGAAGATCATGGTGTCGTGCCGGTAACGATAAAGATCATGACAGTACTTTGGAGATGGAGATCAAAGGCGCAAGATGATCATGGCCATATCATGTCACATATTTTGATTGCATATTATGTTTATCTGTTATACATCTTATTCTTGCTTTGATTGACGGTAGCATTTTAAGATGATCTCTCACTAATTATCAAGAAGTGTTCTCCCTGAGTATGCACCGTTACCAAAGTTCGTCGTGCCCAGACACCACGTGATGATCGGGTGTGATAAGCTCTACGTCCATCTACAACGGGTGCAAGCCAGTTTTGCACACGCGGAATACTCAGGTTAAACTTGACGAGCCTAGCATATGCAGATATGGCCTCGGAACACGGAGACCGAAAGGTCGAGCGTGAATCACATAGTAGATATGATCAACATAGTGATGTTCACCATTGAAAACTACTCCATCTCACGTGATGATCGGTTATGGTTTAGTTGATTTGGATCACGTGATCACTTAGATGACTAGAGAGATGTCTGTCTAAGTGGGAGTTCTTACGTAATATGATTAATTGAACTTAAATTTATCATGAACTTAGTCCTGGTAGTATTTTGCAAATTATGTTGTAAGATCAATAGCTTGCATTGTTGCTTTCATATGTTTATTTTGATATGTTCCTAGAGAAAAATGTATTGAAAGATGTTAGTAGCAATGATGCGGATTAGATCCGTGACATGAGGTTTATCCTCATTGCTGCACAGAAGAATTATGTCCCTGATGCACCGCTAGGTGACAGACCTATTGCAGGAGCAGATGCAGACGTTATGAACATTTAGCTAGCTCAATATGATGACTACTTGATAGTTTAGTGCACCATGCTTAACGGCTTAGAATCGGGACTTCAAAAACGTTTTTGAACGTCATGGACCATATAAGATGTTCCAGGAGTTGAAGTTAATATTTCAAGCAAATACCCGAGTTGAGAGATATGAAGTCTCCAGCAAGTTCTATAGCTAAAAGATGGAGGAGAATCGCTCAACTAGTGAGCATGTGCTCAGATTGTCTGGGTACTTCAATCGCTTGAATCAAGTGGGAGTTAATCTTCCAGATAAGATAGTGATTGACAGAATTCTCTAGTCACCATCACTAAGTTACTAGAACTTTGTGATGAACTATAATATGCAAGGGATGACGAAAGTTATTCCTGAGCTCGGCGAAGGTTGAAATCAAGAAAAGAGCATCAAGTGTTGATGGTTAACAAGATCACTAGTTTCAAGAAAAAGGCAAAGGGAAAAGAAGGGGAACTTCAAGAAGAACGGCAAGCAAGTTGCCGCTCAAGTGAAGAAACCCAAGTCTGGTCCTAAGCCTGAGACTAAGTGCTTCTACTGCAAAGAGACTGGTCACTGGAAGAGGCACTACCCCAAGTGATTGGCGGATAAGAAGGATGGCAAAGTGAACATAAGTATATTTGATATACATGTTATTGATGTGTACTTTACTAGTGTTTATAGCAACCCCTCAGTATTTGATACTAGTTCAGTTGCTAATATTAGTAACTCGAAACGGGAGTTGCAGAATAAACAGAGACTAGTTGAGGGTGAAGTGACGATGAGTGTTGGAAGTAGTTCCAAGATTGATATGATCATCATCGCACACTCCCTATACTTTCGGGATTAGTGTTAAACCTAAATAAATGTTATTTGGCGTTTGCGTTGAGCATGAATATGATTTGATCATGTTTATTGCAATACGGTTATTCATTTGAAGTTAAAGAATAATTGTTATTCTGTTTACATGAATAAGACCTTCGATGGTTATACACCCAATGAAAATAGTTTGTTGGATCTCGATCATAGTGATACACATATTCATACTATTGATGCCAAAAGATGCAAAGTTAATAATGATAGTGCAACTTATTTATGGCACTGCCGTTTGGGTCATATCGGTGTAAAGCGCATGAAGAAACTCCATAAAGATGGATTTTCGGAATCACTTGGTTATGAATCATTTGATGCTTGCGAACCGTGCCTTTTGGGCAAGATGACTAAAGCTCCGTTCTCCGGAACAATGGAACAAGCTACTAACTTATTGGAAATAATACATACCGATGTATGCGATCCAATGAGTGTTGATGCTCGTGGCAAGTATCGTTATTTTCTGACCTTCACAAGATGATTTGAGCAGATATGGGTATATCTACTTGATGAAACATAAGTCTGAGATAGTTGAAAGGTTCAAAGAATTTCAGAGTGAAGTGGAAAAATCATCGTAACAAGAAAATAAAAGTTTTAGCGATCTGATCGCGGAGACGGATATTTGAGTTACGAGTTTGGCCTTCATATAAAACAATGTGGAATAGTTTCACAGTTCACGCCACCTGGAACACCACAATGTTATGGTGTGTCCGAACATCGTAACCGCACTTTATTGGATATGGTGCGATCTATGATGTCCCTTATTGATTTACCATTGTCGTTTTGGGGTTATGCATTAGAGACAGCTGCATTCACGTTAAAAGGGCACCATCTAAATCCGTTGAGACGACACCATATGAACTGTGGTTTAGCAAGAAACCCAAGTTGTCGTTTCTTAAAGTTTGGGGCTACGATGCTTATGTGAAAAAGTTTCATCCTGATAAGCTCAAACCCAAATCGGAGAAGTGCGTCTTCATAGAATACCCAAAGGTAACTATTGGGTACACCTTCTATCACAGATCCGAAGGCAAGTTATTCGTTGCTAAAAATGGATCCTTTCTAGAGAAGGAGTTTCTCTCGAAAGAAGTGAGTGGGAGGAAAGTAGAGCTTGATAAGGTAATTTGTACCTTCTCTCGAATTGGAAAATAGTTCATCACTGAAATTAGTTCCAGTGATTCCTACACCAATTAGTGAGGAAGCTAATGATGATGATCATGAAACTTCAGATCAAGTTACTACAGAACCTCGTAGGTATTCCAGAGTACGGTCCGCACCAGTGTGGTACGGTAATCCTGTTCTAAAAGTCATGTTACTAGACCATGATAAACCTATGAACTATGAGGAAGCGATGATGAGCCCAGATTCCGCGAAATGGCTTGAGGCCATAAAATCTGAGATATGATCCATGTATGAGAACAAAGTATGGAATTTGATTGACTTGCTCGATGATCAGCAAGCCATGTTAAATGAATGGATCTTCAAGAGGAAGACGGACACTGATAATAGTATTACTATCTACCAAGATCGACTTGTTGCGAAAGGTTTTCAACAAGTTCAAGGTGTTGAATACGATGAGATTTTCTCACTCGTATTGATGCTTAAGTCTGTCTGAATCATGTTAGCAATTGCCACATTTTATGAAATCTGGCAAATGGATGTCAAAACTGCAGTCCTTAATGGATTTATTAAAGAAGAGTTGTATATGATGCAACCAGAAGGTTTTGTCAATCCTAAAGGTGCTAACAAAATGTGCAAGCTCCAGCGATCCATCTATGGACTGGTGCAAGCATCTCGGAATTGGAATATACGCTTTGATAAGTTGATCAAAGCATATAGTTTTATATGGACTTACGATGAAGCCTGTATTTACAATAAAGTGAGTGGGAGCACTACAGCCTTTCTGATTAGTATATGTGAGTGACATATTGTTGATCAGAAATGATGTAGAATTTTTCTGCAAAGCATAAAGGAGTGTTTTAAAGGAGTTCTTTAAAAGAAAAGACCTCAGTAAAAGCTACTTACATATTGAGCATCAAGATCTATTGAGATAGATCAAGCCGCTTGATAAGATTTTCAATGAGTACATACCTTGGCAAGATTTTGAAATAGTTCAAAATGGAACAGTCAAAGAAAGAGTTCTTGCCTGTGTTGCAAAGGTATGAAATTGAGTAAGACTCAAATCCCGACCACAACAAAAAATAGAAAGAGAATGAAAAGTCATTCCCTATGCCTCAGTCATAGGTTCTATAAAGTATGCTATGCTAAGTACCAGACCTATTGTATACCTTGCTCTGAATTTGGCAAGGGAGTACAATAGTGATCTAGGAGTAGATCACTGGACATTGGTCAAGAATAGCCTTAGTAAGGACTAAGGAGATGTTTCTCGATTATGGAGGTGATAAAAGAGTTTTTTGTAAAAGTTACATCAGTGCAAAATTTTACACTGATCCAGATGACTCTAAGTCTCAACCTGGATACATATTGAAAGTGGGAGCAATTAGCTAGAGTAGCTCCGTGCAGAGCATTGTGGACATAAAATATTTGCAAAATACATACGGCTCTGAATGTGACAGACCCGTTGACTAAGCTTCTCTCACGAGCAAAACATGATCACACCTTAGTACTCTTTGGGTGTTAATCACATAGCGATGTGAACTAGATTATTGACTCTAGTAAACCCTTTGGATGTTGGTCACATGATGATGTGAACTATGGGTGTTAATCATATACAGATATGAATATTGGTGTTAAATCACATGGCGATGTGAACTAGATTATTGACTCTAGTGCAAGTGGGAGACTGAAGGAAATATGCCCTAGAGGCAATAATAAAGTTATTATTTATTTCCTTATTTCATGATAAATGTTTATTATTCATGCTAGAATTGTATTAACCGGAAACATAATACATGTGTGAATACATAGACAAAACATAACGTCACTAGTATGCCTCTACTTGACTAGCTCGTTTATCAAAGATGGTTATGTTTCCTAGCCATGGACAAAAGAGTTGTCATTTGATTAACGGGATCACATCATTAGGAGAATGATGTGATTGACATGACCCATTCCATTAGCCCAGCACTTGATCGTTTAGTATGTTGCTATTGCTTTCTTCATGACTTATACATGTTCCTGTAACTATGAGATTATGCAACTCCCGTTTACCGGAGGAACACTTTGGGTGCTACCAAACGTCACAACGTAACTGGGTGATTATAAAGGAGTACTACAGGTGTCTCCGAAGGTACATGTTGAGTTGGCGTATTTTGAGATTAGGTTTTGTCACTCCGATTGTTGGAGAGGTATCTCTGGGCCCTTTCGGTAATGCACATCATTATAAGCCTTGCAAGCAATGTGACCAATGAGTTGGTTACGGGATGATGCATTACAGAACGAGTAAAGAGACTTTCCGGTGACGAGATTGAACTAGGTATTGGATACCGACGATCGAATCTCGGGCAAGTAACATACCGATGACAAAGGGAACAACGTATGTTGTTATGCGGTTTGACCGATAAAGATCTTCGTAGAATATGTAGGAACCAATATGGGCATCCAGGTCCCGCTATTGCTTATTGATCAAGAATAGTTCTAGGTCATGTCTACATAGTTCTCGAACCCGTAGGGTCCGCACGCTTAAGGTTTCGATGACAGTTATATTATGAGTTTATGAGTTTTGATGTACCGAAGGAGTTCGGAGTCCCGGATGAGATCGGGGACATGACGAGGAGTCTCGAAATGGTCGAGACGTAAAGATCGATATATTGGACGACTATATTCGGAGTTCGGAAAGGTTCCGAGTGATTCGGGTATTTTCAGGAGTACCGGGGAGTTACGGGAATACGGGGAAGAGTATTGGGCCTTGATGGGCTTTAGTGGGAAGAGGAGAAAAGGGCCAAGGGGCTGCTGCGCCCCCCTCCCCTCTAGTCCGAATTGCACTAGGGAAAAGGGGGCCGGCCACCTTTCCTTCTCCTCCACTTCCTTCTCCCTTCCTCCCCTCTTGGTGGACTCCTACTAGGACTTGGAGTCCTAGTAGGACTCCACATCCTGGCGCGCCCCCTCCTAGGCCGGCCGCCCCTCCTCCCTTGCTCCTTTATATACGGGGGCAGGGGTACCCCATAGACACACAAGTTGATCTACGGATCGTTCCTTAGCCGTGTGCGGTGCCCCCCTCCACCATATTCCACCTCGGTCATATCGTCGTGGAGCTTAGGCGAAGCCCTGCGCCGGTAGAACATCATCATCGTCACCATGCTGTCATGCTGACGGAACTCATCTCCGGAGCTCTGCTGGATCGGAGGCCGGAGATCGTCATCGAGCTGAACGTGTGCTGAACTCGGAGGTGCCGTACGTTCGGTACTTGGATCGGTCGGATCGTGAAGACGTACGACTACATCAACCGCGTTTTCATAACGCTTCCGCTTACGGTCTACGAGGGTACGTGGACATACACTCTCCCCTCTCGTTGCTATGCCATCACCATGATCTTGCATGTGCGTAGGAAATTTTTTGAAATTACTACGTTCCCCAACAATGTGATGTATGAGATTGATCATGTTCTTGTAATAGGAATCACGACTTGCATGTCGATGAGTATGACAACCGGCAGGAGCCATAGGAGTTGTCTTTATTTTTGTATGATCTACGTGTCATTGAACAAACGCCATGTAATTACTTTACTGTATTGCTAACCGGTAGCCATAGTAGTAGAAGTAATAAGTTGGCGAGACAACTTCATGGAGACACGATGATGGAGATCATGATGATGGAGATCGTGGTGTCATGCCGGTGACGATGATGATCATGGAGCCCCGAAGATGGAGATCAAAAGGAGCAAAATGATAGTGGCCATATCATGTCACTTTTTGATTGCATGTGATGGTTATCATGTTTATGCATCTTATTTGCTTAGAACGACGGTAGTAAATAAGATGATCCCTCATTAAAATTTCAAGAAAGTGTTGCCCCTAACTGTGCACCGTTGCGAAAGTTCGTCGTTTCGAAGCACCACGTGATGATCGGGTGTGATAGATTCTTACGTTCACATACAACGGGTGTAAGCCAGATTTACACACGCGAAACACTTAGGTTGACTTGACGAGCCTAGCATGTACAGACATGGCCTCAGAACACAAGAGACCGAAAGGTCGAGCATGAGTCGTATAGTAGATACGATCAACATGAAGATGTTCACCGATGATGACTAGTCCATCTCACGTGATGATCGGACACAGCCTAGTTGACTCAGATCATGTAATCTTTTAGATGACTAGAGGGATGTCTATCTGAGTGGGAGTTCATAAGATGAACTTAATTATCCTGAACATAGTCAAAAGATCTTTGCAAATTATGTCGTAAGCTCGCGCTTTAGTTCCACTGTTTAGATATGTTCCTAGAGAAAATATAGTTGAAAGTTGACAGTAGCGATTATGCGGACGCTTATGTCCTTAATGCACCGCTCAGTGTGCTGAACCCCAAACGTCGTTTGTGGATGTTGCAAACATCAGACATACACGTTTTGATAACTACGTGATAGTTCAGTTAAACGGTTTAGAGTTGAGGCACCAAAGACGTTTTCGAAACGTCGCGGAACATATGAGATGTTTCGAGGGCTGAAATTGAGATTTTAGGCTCGTGCCCACGTCAAGAGGTATGAGACCTCCGACGATTTTCTTAGCCTGCAAACTAAGGGAGAAAAGCTCAATCGTTGAGCTTGTGCTCAGATTGTCTGAGTGCAACAATCACTTGAATCGAATGGGAGTTGATCTTCCAGATGAGATAGTGATGTTTCTCCAAAGTCATTGCCACCAAGCTGCTAGAGCTTCGTGATGAGCTATAACATATCAGGGATAGATATGATGATCCTTGAGGTATTCGCGATGTTTCACACCGCGAAAGTAGAAATCAAGAAGGAGCATCAATTGTTGATGGTTGGTGAAACCACTAGTTTCAAGAAGGGCAAGGGCAAGAAGGGATACTTCATGAAACGGCAAATCAACTGCTGCTCTAGTGAAGAAACCCAAGGTTGAACCCAAACCCGAGACTAAGTGCTTCTGTAATAAGGGGAACAACCACTGGAGCAGAATTACCCTAGATACTTGGTAAATGAGAAGGCTGGCAAGGTCGATAGAAGTATATCGGATATACATTATGTTAATGTGTACTTTACTAGTACTCCTAGTAGCACCAGGGTATTAAGATACTGGTTCGGTTGCTAAGTGTTAGTACTCGAAATAAAAGAGCTACGGAATAAACGGAGACTAGCTAAAGGTGAGCTGACGATGTGTGTTGGAAGTGTGTCCAAGTTTGATGTGATCAAACATCGCACGCTCCCTCTACCATCAAGATTAGTATTAAACCTGAATAATTGTCATTTGGTGTTTTGCGTTGAGCATAGACATGATTGGATTATGTCTATCGCAATACGGTTATTCATTTAAGGAGAATAATGGTTACTCTATTTATTTGAATAATACCTTCAATGGTCTTGCACCTAAAGGAATGGTTTATTGAATCTCGATCGTAGTGATACACATTTTCATGCCAAAAGATATAAGATAGTAATGATAGTACCACTTACTTGTGGCACTGCCATGTAAGTCATATTGGTGTAAAGCGCATGAAGAAGCTCCATGTTGATGGATCTTTGGACTCACTCGTCTTTGAAAAGTTTGAGACATGTGAACCATGTATATTGGTGTATACGCATGAAGAAACTCCATGCAGATGGATCATTTGGACTCACTTGATTTTGAATCACTTGAGATATGCAAATCATACCACATGGGCAAGATGACTAAAAAGCCTCGTTTTTCAGTAAAATGGAACAAGATAGCAACTCGTTGGAAGTAAACACATTTTGATGTGTCTAGTCCAATGAGTGCTGAGGCATGCAGTGAATATCGTTATGTTCTTACTTCACAGATGATTCGAGTAGATGTTGAGTATATTTACTTGATGAAACACAAGTCTGAATTATTGAATGGTTCAAATAATTTCAGAGTGAAGTTGAAGATCATCGTGACAAGAGGATAAAATTTCTATGATATGATCATAGAGATGAGTATCTGAGTTACGAGCTTTGGCATGCAATTAAGACATTGTGGAAATTGTTTCACAATTAATACCGCCTGGAACACCATAGTTTGATGGTGTGTCCGAACATCATAGTTGCACCCTATTGGATATGGTGCGTACCATGATGTCTCTTATCGAATGACCACTATCGTTTATGGGTTAGGCATTAGAGACAACCACATTCACTTTAAATAGGGCACCACGTAATTCCGTCGAGATGACACCGTATGAACTATGGTTTAGAGAAACCTAAGCTGTCATTTCTTAAAGGCTTGGGGCTGCGACGCTTATGTGAAAAAGTTTCAGGTTGATAAGTTCGAACTCAAAGCGGATAAAATGCATCTTCATAGGACACCCAAAAATAGTTGGGTATACCTCCTAATTCAGATCCAAAAGCAATAGGGATTGTTTCTTAAATCGGGTCCTTTCTCGAGGAAAAGTTTGTCTCGGAAAGTTGAGTGGGAGCATGGTAGAGACTTGATGAGGTTATTGAACTGTCACTTCAACAAGTGTGTAGCAGGGCACAGGAAGTTGTTCCTGTGGCGCCTACACCAATTGAAGTCGAAGCTTATGATAGTGATCATGAAGTTTTGGATCAAGTCACTACCGTACCTCGTACAGTGACGAGGATGCGTACTACTTCAGAGTGGTACAGTAATCATGTCTTGAAGGTCATGTTGCTAGACAACAATGAACATACGAGCTATGGAGAAGCGATGGTGGGCCCAAATTCCGACAAATGGTTAGAAGCCATGAAATCCGAGATAGGATCCATGTATCAGAACAAAGCATGGACTTTGGTGGACTTGCCCGATGATCGGCAAGCCATTGAGATAAATGGATCTTTAAGAAGAAGACGGACGTGGACGGTAATGTCACTGTCTATGAAGCTCGACTTGTGGTGAAGAGTTATTCACAAGTTCAAGGAGTTGACTACGATGAGATTTTCTCATTCGTAGCGATGCTTAAGTCCGTCGGAATCATGTTAGCATTAGCTGCATTCATGAAATCTGGCAGATGGATGTCAAAATGAGTTTCCTTACCAGTTTTCGTAAGGAAAGGTTGTATGTGATACAATCAGAAAGGTTTTGTCGATCCTAAGGATGCTAAAAGGTATGCTAGCTCCAGCGATCCTTCCTTGGACTAGAGAAAGCATCTCGGAGTCAGAATATACACTTTGATGATATGATCAAAGGTTTTGGGTTTATACAAAGTTTATGAGAAACTTGTATTTCCAAAGAAGTGAGTGGGAGCACTATAGAATTTCTGATGAGTATATGTTGTTGACATATTGTTGATCAGAAATGATGTAGAGTTTCTGGAAAACATATAGGGTTATTTGAAAAGTGTTTCTCAATAGAAAACCTGGATTAAGCTACTTGAACATTGAGCATCAAGATCTATAAGGATAGATCGAAATGCTTAATAATACTTTCAAATGAGCACGTACCTTGACATGATCTTGAAGGTGTTCAAGATGGATCAGTCAAAGAAGGAGTTCTTGCCTGAGTTGTAAGGTATGAAGTTAAGACTTAAAGCTCGACCATGGCAGAAGAGAGAGAAAAGGACGAAGGTCGTCCCCTATGCTTTAGACGTAGGCTCTACAGTATGCTATGCTAAGTACCGCACCTGATGTGTGCCTTGCCACATGTCTGGCAAGAGGGTACAAAGGTGATCAAGGAGTGGATCACCAGACAGCGGTCAAAATTGTCCTTGGAGTAATAAGGACATGTTTCTCGATTATGGAGGTGATAAAGAGTTCAGCATAAAGGGTTACATCGAGGCAAGCTTTAACACCTATCCGAATGACTCTGAGTAGCAAACCGGATACGTATAGTGGAGCAATCATTTGGAACAGCTCCAAGTGGAGCGTGGAAGCAACATTTACAATGTGACCTAGAGATTTGCGAAGTACATACGGATCTGAATGTTGCAGACCCGTTGACTAAAACCTCTCTCACAAGCAAAACATGATCAAACCCCAGAACTCATTGAGTCTTAATCACATGATGATGTGAACTAGTTTAGTGACACTAGTAAACTCTTTGGATGTTGGTCACATGGCGATGTGACCTATGAGTGTTAATCACATGGTGATGTGAACTAGATTATTGACTCTAGTGCAAGTGGGAGACTGTTGGAAATATGCCCTAGAGGCAATAATAAATTAGTTATTATTACTATATTTCCTTGTTCATGATAATCGTTTATTATCCATGCTATAATTGTATTGATAGGAAACTCAGATACATGTGTGGATACATAGACAACACCATGTCCCTAGTAAGCCTCTAGTTGACTAGCTCGTTGATCAATAGATGGTTACGGTTTCCTAACCATGGACATTGGATGTCATTGATAACGGGATCACATCATTAGGAGAATGATGTGATGGACAAGACCCAATCCTAAGCCTAGCACAAAGATCGTAGTTCGTATGCTAAAGCTTTTCTAATTTCAAGTATCATTTCCTTAGACCATGAGATTGTGCAACTCCCGGATACCGTAGGAATGCTTTGGGTGTACCAAACGTCACAACGTAACTGGGTGGCTATAAAGGTGCACTACAGGTATCTCCGAAAGTGTCTGTTGGGTTGGCACGAATCGAGACTGGGATTTGTCACTCCGGTAAACAGAGAGGTATCTCTGGGCCCACTCGGTAGGACATCATCATAATGTGCACAATGTGACCAAGGGGTTGATCACAGGATGATGTGTTACGGAACGAGTAAAGAGACTTGCCGGTAACAAGATTGAACAAGGTATCAGTATAACGACGATCGAATCTCGGGCAAGTACAATACCGTTAGACAAAGGGAATTGTATACGGGATTGATTGAGTCCTTGACATCGTGGTTCATCCAATGAGATCATCGTGGAACATGTGGGAGCCAACATGGGTATCCAGATCCCGCTGTTGGTTATTGACCGGAGAACGTCTCGGTCATGTCTGCATGGTTCCCGAACCCGTAGGGTCTACACACTTAAGGTTCGATGACGCTAGGGTTATAAAGGAAGTTTGTATGTGGTTACCGAATGTTGTTCGGAGTCCCGAATGAGATCCCGGACGTCACGAGGAGTTCCGGAATGGTCCGGAGGTAAATATTTATATATGGGAAGTCCTATTTTGGCCACCAGAAAATGTTCGGGATTTTTCGGTATTGTACCGGGAAGGTTCTAGAAGGTTCCGAAGTAGGGCCCACCTGCATGGGGGACCCACGTGAACGTGGGTAGTGGGGTCAAGGCCCCACACCCGTGGTCAAGGCGCACCAAGATCCCCCTTAGAAGGAATAAGATCATATCCCGAATGGATAAGATCAAGATCCCTAAAAAGGGGGGATAACAATCGGTGGGGAAGGAAATGATGGGATTTCTTTCCTCCCACCTTTGCCAACGCCCCAATGGACTTGGAGGGCAAGAAACCAGCCCCCTCCACCCCTATATATAGTGGGGAGGCGCATGGGAGCTATAGGCTTCCCCTGGCGCAGCCCTCCCCCTCTCCCAAGTACTCCTCCTCTCCCGCGGTGCTTGACGAAGCCCTGCAGGATTGCCACGCTCCTCCATCACCACCACGTTGCCGTGCTGCTGCTGGACGGAGTCTTCCCCGACCTCTCCTTCTCACCTTGCTGGATCAAGGCATGGGAGACGTCACCGGGTTGTACGTGTGTTGAACGCGGAGGTGTCGTCCGTTCGGCACTAGGATCTCCAGTGATTTGGATCACGACGAGTACGACTCCTTCAACCCCGTTCTCTTGAACGCTTCCGCTTAGCGATCTACAAGGGTATGTAGATGCACTCTCCTTCCCCTCGTTGTTGGTTTCTCCATAGATAGATCTTGGTGACACGTAGGAAAATTTTGAATTTCTGCTACGTTCCCCAACAAGTGGATCATATTCTTAACTTCAAGGGATCAATCAAAGGGAGAAGAGTGATCAACCGGAAGAGGGTGTCCGAAGCAAAGCTACTGCACAATGGCTACTTTGCTCCCAGACCTGCTTTCCCAGAAGATCCATGGTTTCGCCGCCTTTTCCGCAAGCGAAAACTGTTTTTGCGCATTGTGGAGGGAGTGGAGGCACGTGACGACTACTTCAAGTTCAGAAGGGATTGCTGCGGCCAACTCTCTTTCTCGGTCAAGCAGAAGTGCACGGCTGCTTTGAGGATGCTTGCACTTGGTACTGCTGCAGACGCCATTGGTGAGATGGTCAGGATGGGGGAGAGCACGTGCCTGAAGACTACTGTCAAATTTGCCCGTGCCGTGGTTGAGGTGTTTGGACCTGAGTATCTAAGAGAACCAGATCAATTGATTGCATGCATTGGCAATGGAAGAAATGTCCGAAAAGTATGCGGGGAATGTATCAAGGTCACACAAGAGATGCCACCATCATACTAGAAGCGACGGCATCACATGACTTATGGATTTGGCATGCTTTTTTGGAATGCCCTGTTCTCACAACGACATCAACGTGCTTCAACGATCTTCGGTGTACATGAGGCTTTGCAATCGGGAATCACTGTCGTGCAACTACACTGTCAACGGTTGGGACTACAACATGAGGTACTATCTTGCCGATGGTATCTATCCTCAGTGGGTGACATCTGTGAAGACCATATCTGAGCCACGTGGCAATAAATAGAGCCACTTTGCGACAATGCAGGAAGCGTCTAGGAAGAACGTGGAGAGGGCGTTTGGTGTGCTTCAGGATGGTTGGGGAATTGTGCGGAACGCAGAAATGATGTGGAAATTAGAAACTTTGTGGCAGCTGATGACATGTTGTGTTATTCTGCTCAATTTGATTGTCAAGGAAGGTGATGGTGTAGCCCAAACCATTGATTTTGAAGCACCCGGAGAACAAGTTGAAATCCCGGAAGATCAACATGCGGCTCAGCTTATGAACTTTCCGCAGCTGCATCAGAAACTTCGAGATCAGCAGGTGCACACGCAGCTACTCAATGATCTTCTGGAGCACATGTGGATCCAAAATGGCAGCCAAGGAGGCAATACTTGAGTTTGGAACTTCAAATAAATTTTATGTAAACGATATATATGCTTGATACCAACAATTGCTATTTACGTGCAACAATATGTTGCATGATTGACATGCATGTATTTGCATGGATTTGAGAGTCCGCATTTGAGGTATGTGGATGCCCGGAAGTAAATATGAGGGCCCGTCCGGATGCGCCCGCAAGCGTGCCCGGGCGCGTTTGCGGGCATTTGAGGGGCTGGATTTGCCAATTCCGGCTATATATGCTCTTAGGGTGGGCCGCCCTGCGGCCGAGACAGGAAACATCTTGCGCTTCTAATAAAAAAAATTCAGAATTGCTAATTTTCAGCCGGATGAAATTAATTCGCTTTCATTCGTTTTTTTTGTCCGTCCGATCCCTGTGCCAAGATTCGTGCATTCCTTCCAGCTCTCGGGCCGTTTGGTTTTATCGTGCCCGTAACCTTTCGCCGGGAGACCCGTTAATCTCGCGGGGTCGTGTGTCCTCGTCGGTCTCTTTTATTTTTCCCCTAAAAAAAGTCTCTTTTATTTTTGAATTTTGTTTTTCTCCCCGTGTAGTTGCCTTTCTCTGTTTCTGGTACAATCTAGAGCCCTACCGGGTCTAGGGCGTAGGTGGTATGGGAAGGAGGGAGGCGGGCGTGGGCTGGAGCACGGTGGCCGGCGACAAGACACCATCCTTGCGACGGCGGCGGCGGCAGCGAAGGCAAGAGGCGGCTAGGGTTTAGGGTTTCCGGCTCCTCTAGGAGCCGGGCAATAGAATAGTCTTATTGCTTAAATCTGAAAAAAAGTCTTACAACCCGTTTATATAACTATAACATGAAATAAAACTAAGATAACTTGCGGGCTAAGCTTGCCCGGTGGGCCTCCTACGGCCGTAGGTCCGGCCGGTCATAACAGTTTCCTTCCCCATTTTGAGTGGCTAGAGCTTGCAGGAAGAAATGCATGGCGATTTTGGTTGGAGTTCTCGGTTGCTGATTAGCTACCCGTGCCCACCTTCTAATGAGAGTAACTCTTCAACTCATACATTGTTTAATTTCCCTTCGTGCTTACCGAAGGATGATTGCTATGATGATTACTATGATGATTGCTATGATGATTGTTATGATCCCGTTAATTCTCTTGAAATATCCCTTTTTGATGATGCTTGCTATGCTTGTGGCCAAGATGCCAATATGAATTATGCTTATGGAGATAAACCTGCTATAGTTCCTTATGTTAAACATGAAATTGTTGCTATTACACCCACACATGATAGTCCTATTATCTTTTTGAATTCTTCCGACTACACTATATCGGAGAAGTTTGTGCTTATTAAGGATTATCTTGATGGGTTGCGTTTTACTACTACACATGATGATTTTGATAGATATAATATGCATGTGCTTGCTGCTCCTACTTGCAATTATTATGAGAGAGGAACTATATCTCCACCTCTCTATGTTTCCAATATGATAAAATTGCAAGAAACTGCTTATACTATGCATTGGCCTTTACTATGTGTGCATGAATTGTTCTTTTATGACATGCCGATGCATAGGAAGAGAGTTAGACTTCGTTGTTGCATGATATATGTTACTTTGTGCTCACTAATAAATTACAAATCATTGTTAATTAAAATTGGCTTTGATATACCTTGGGATCCGGGTGGATCCATTACTTGACCACTATATGCCTAGCTTAATGGCTTTAAAGAAAGCGCTGCCAGGGAGACAACCCGGAAGTTTTAGAGAGTCATTTACTTCTGTTGATTGCTTTCATATAGTTTTAAAACAAAATAAAAAGAAAGAGGGGAACTCAAATCTTTTCGAAAAGGAAAGTGAAAGTGAGAAAGACAAGCATTGTTGAAGTGGGAGCTAGCCTTGAACTTTGTTCATGCTCACGGAAACTTTGTGAATCTTAATTACAGAAAAATTTCATCAAAAGTAATTATCCCCTTGTACAATTCCATTGTATTATAAAAATAATGTGCTAAGGTTTGCCTTTAGGATGTTTACAATGCTTGTTGGTTTGTACGGTGCAGGACAGAAACTTTGGCTGTAGTGCGCAATTTTACATTTTTTGCTGGAACGTCAAACGGTTCTGATTATTTTTGCACTATCTTGCTGTACAAATAGTTTATTGTTCCTAATTTTGGTAGAATTTTTGGGGTACCAGAAGTATGGTGAATGTTCATATTTCTACAGACTGTTCTGTTTAAGACAGATTCTGTTTTTGATGCATAGTTTACTTGTTTTGATGAAACTAGCAATTTATATCAGTGGATTAAGCCACGAAAAAGTTATATTACAGTAGACACAATGCAAAAACAAAATATGAATTGGTTTGCTACAGCACTTAGAGTAGTGATTTGCTTTATTATACTAACGGATCTTACCGAGTTTTCTGTTGAAGTTTTGTGTGGATGAAGTGTTTGATCGAGGATGACTCGATATGAGGAAAAGGAAGAGAGGCAAGAGCTCAAGCTTGGGGATCCCCAAGGCACACCAAGTAAATATTCAAGGAGACTCAAGCATATAAGCTGGGGATGCCCCGGAAGGCATCCCCTCTTTCTTCAACAAGTATCGATATGTTTTCGTATTCGTTTCGTTCATGCGATATGCGCAAGTCTTGGAGCGTCTTTTGCATTTAGTTTTCATTTTTCTTTTATTCACCATGCTGGTATGAGATAGTCCTTGGTAGATTTATAGAATGCTCATTGCACTTCACTTAAATCTTTTGAGTATGGCTTTATAGAATCCTTCATGTACTTCACTTATATCATTTGAAGTTTGGATTGCCTTTTTCTCTTCACATAGAAAACCGCCACTTGTAGAATGCTCTTTTGCTTCACTCATATTTGTTAGAGCGTGGGCATATCTTTTGTAGAAAGAATTAACCTCTCTTGCTTCACTTATATCTACTTAGAGAGATGACAGGAATTGGTCAATCACATGGTTAGTCATAAAATCCTACATAAACTTGTGGACCACTGAATATGATATGTTTGATTCCTTGCAATAGTTTTGCGATATAGAGATGATAATATGTGGGAGGTACTAGTAGATGGTTGTGTTTAGTAAGGATGTTGGTGTTAAGGTTTGTGATTCCCGAAGCATGCACGTATGGTCTACTAACTATGTAACCAAATTGGCGCGCATTCTATTTTGATTGTTTATCTTTGCGTGAAGGTCGGGGGCGCGCGATGGTTAACTCCTACCAACCTCTCCCCTAGGACTATGCGTGTAGTACTTTGTTTCGATGGCTAATAAATTTTTGCAATAAGTATGTGAGTTCTTTATGACTAATGTTGAGTCCATGGATTATACGCACTCTCACCCTTCCATCATTGCTAGCCTCTTCGGTACCATGCCTTGCCCTTTCTCACCTCGAGAGTCGGTGCAAACTTCGTCGGTGCATCCAAACCCCGTGATACGATACGCTCTATCACACATAAGCCTCCTTATATCTTCCTCAAAACAGCCACCATACCTACCTATCATGGTATTTCCATAGCCATTCCGAGATATATTGCCATGCAACTTCCATCATCATCATATACATGACTTGAGCATTCAATGTCATATTGCTTTGCATGATCGTAAGATAGCTAGCATGATGTTTTCATGGCTTGTCCGTTTTTCTTGATGTCATTGCTACGCTAGATCATTGCACATCCCGGTACACCGCCGGAGGCATTCATATAGAGTCATATCTTTGTTCTAGTATCGAGTTGTAATATTGAGTTTTAAGTAAATAAAGTGTGATGATCATCATTATAGAGCATTGCCCCAGAAAAAAAAGAGGCCAAAGAAGCCTAAATAAAAAAAGGCGGCCAAAGAAGCCCGCCCAAAAAAAGAAAAAAAAGAGGGAAAAAAGGAAAGAAAAGGGGCAATGTTACTATCCTTTTACCACACTTGTGCTTCAAAGTAGCACCGCGTTCTTCATATAGAGAGTCTCCTATGTTATCACTTTCATATACTAGTGGGAATTTTCATTATAGAACTTGGCTTGTATATACCAACGATGGGCTTCCTCAAATGCCCTAGGTCTTCATGAGCAAGCAAGTTGGATGCACACCCACTTAGTTTTCAGTTTGAGATTTCATACACTTATAGCTCTAGTGCATCTGTTGCATGGCAATCCCTACTCCTCGCATTGACATCAATTGATGGGCATCTCCATAGCCCGTTGACTAGCCGCGTCGATGTGAGACTTTATCCCTTTTTTCTTCTCCACATAACCTCCACCATCATATTCTATTCCACCCATAGTGCTATATCCATGGCTCACGCTCATGTATTGCGTGAGAGTTGAAAAAGTTTGAAAATACTAAAGTATGAAACAATTGCTTGGCTGACACCAGGATAGGCATGAGGGGTACCTTGTGTTAAGAAAAGGGAGCATACAAGACTATATGATTTTGTAGGGATAACATTCTGAAGTATTGATATTTTGAAAGACATGATTATTTGTTGGGATGCCCTAAGTATTATTGTTTTTATGTCAAATGATAGACTATTGCTTTGAATCACTCGTGTCTTAATATTCATGCCATGATTAGATACATGATCAAGATTATGCTAGGTAGCATTCCACATAAAAATTATCTTTTTTATCATTTACCTACTCGAGGACGAGCAAGAATTAAGCTTGGGGATGCTGATACGTCTCCATCGTATCTATAATTTTTTATTGTTCCATGCCAATATTATTCAACTTTCATATACTTTTGGCAACTTTTTATACTATTTTTGGGACTAACATATTGATCCAGTGCCTAGTGCCAGTTCCTGTTTATTGCATGTTTTATGTTTCGCAGAAACCCAATATCAAACGAGTCCAAACGGGATAAAAACGGACGGAGAATTATTTTGTAATATTTGTGATTTATGGGAGGAAGAATCAACACGAGACGGTGCCCGAGGGGTCCACGAGACAGGGGGCAAGCCCCAGGGGGGCAGGCGTGCCCTGGGCACCCCGTAAGGCGGTTGACGCCCTTCTTTTGCCGCAAGAAAGCTAATTTTATGAGAAAAATCTGGGCGAAAGATTCATCTAGGGAGAAGGTCAAGGAAGAAGAAGAAGGGGGGGGCCTCTCCCCCTTGCTTCCGGGGGCCATCAAATCACCGCCATCTTCACCAACACCTCCATCATCTTCACCAACATCTCCATCACCTTCCCCCATCTATATCCAGCGGGCCACTCTCTCGCAACCCATTGTACCTCTACTTGAACATGGTGCTTTATGCTTCATATTATTATCCAATGATGTTTTGCCATCCTATGATGTCGGAGTAGATTTTCGTTGTCCTATCGGTGATTGATGAATTGCTATGATTGGTTTGAGTTGCATGTTTTATTATTGGTGATGTCCTATGGTGCTCTCCGTGTCGCGCAAGCGTGAGGGATCCCCGCTGTAGGGTTTGCAATATGTTCATGATTTTCTTATGGTGCGTGGCGCGAGTGACAGAAGCACAGACCCGAGTAAGTAGGTTGTTTGCGTATGGGATAAAGGGGACTTGATACTTTAATGCTATGGTTAGGTTTTACCTTAATGATCTTTAGTAGTTGCGGATGCTTGATAGAGTTCCAATCATAAGTGCATATGATCCAAGAAGAGAAAGTATGTTAGCTTATGCCTCTCCCTCAAATAGAATTGCAATAGTGATTACCGGTCTAGTAACGTAGTCAATTCCTTAGGGACAATTTCACAACTCCTACCACCACTTTTCCACACTCGCTATATTTACTTTATTGCTTCTTTATCTAAACAGACCCTAGTTTATATTTACGTGTTCTTTATTATCTTGCAAACCTATCCTATCACACCTACAAAGTACTTCTAGTTTCATACTTGTTCTAGGTAAAGTGAACACTAATCGTGCGTAGAGTCGTATCAGTGGCAGATAGGACTTGAGAGAATATTTGTTCTACCTTTAGCTCCTCGTTGGGTTTGACACTCTTACTTATCGAAAGAGGCTACAATTGATCCTGTATACTTGCGGGTTATCAACAGCCACATGTTGACTGAGTCGCATGCAATAGGTATAAGGATTTGGTTCACCCTCACGGTAATGAAGATAGTAACCATAATGCTCGAACATACAAACTTCGCCCCGTGGCACTTTAGAACACCGAGGCGCAAGGTGACTCTTCAAACAGAGCACCATGTGCATTCACACCGGAAGAATCATCATCATCATTGTTCACACATTTGATACCCAAATGATAACTTTTATCACCATATGGGAAAAGCAAGGAGTACTATAGAGCCATAAGGTTAGAATTGAGAGAAGACATGTGCTCCAACATACCAGCATGTGTCTCTACAACCACATCAAATTTCTTGCGCTCGGGAGTAAGATCACCAACAATCACAACAGCCACATCAGAGGCAGTTGGACCAGAAAAACGCATGCCGTGAGGCCCGCCATCATTTCCTAAGAAGCGGATATATCCCTTGGCTCATCAGGAGAAGACAAATTTTGGCAAGCAATTCTGTATTTGTGTACGAAATGATGATGCCTATTCAACATATCAATGAGGCTTGCTACTGTATCCGGATCAGGCTCAAGAGAACTATCACCTTCACGGTCAAACACATTAATTCTTCTTTTGACTTCATCAGCTGAATCAACAATATATAGCTGTGCAAACTTAGGACTTTCATCTTCGGAAGGAAGAAGAGGACCAATTATGTGATAGACGACCCCATTCATCTTGAATACATATGGGCCACCCCCGACATTAACTCTGTGGTCAATTTGAGCACCAAGAGATGTGAAACAAAACATAGAATTACAATGTCTAATCAAGCGCATGAAACGGGCACAAACAAGACCACCATTTAAATGAAGTAAACCCTTCAATGGATGGGGCCAATGAAAGGATCGATATGGTTGACTAGAGGGGGGGAGGTGAATAGGCAACTAACAATTTTTAAGCTTTTCTTTACCAAATTAAACTTTGCAACAAAATAGGTTGTCTAGATGTGCAACTAAGTGAGCAACCTATATGATGCAATAACAACTAGCACACAACCAAGCAAAGGATGTAAAACAAGTAGGCTTGCAAAAGTACAGGCACGAAATAACCAAGAGTGGAGCCGGTGGAGACGAGGATGTGTTACCGGAGTTCCTTCCTTTTAAAGGGAAGTATGTCTCCGTTAGAGCGGTGTGGAGGCACAATGCTCCCCAAGAAGCCACTAGGGCCACCGTATTCTCCTCACGCCCTCACACAATGCGAGATGCCATGATTCCACTATTGGTGCCCTTGAAGGCGGCGACCGAACCTTTACAAGCAAGGTTGGGGCAATCTCCACAACAATCGGAGGCTCCCAACAACAACAACACCACGAAGCTTCACCACAATGGAGTATGGCTTCGAGGTGACCTCAACTGTATAGGGTGCTCAACACCCAAGAGTAACAAGATCCGCAAGGGATAAGTGGGGGAATCAAATTTCTCTTGGTGGAAGTGTAGATCTGGGCCTTCTCAACCAATCCCGAGCAAATCAACAAGTTTGATTGGCTAGGGAGGGAGATCGGGCGAAAATGGAGCTTTGAGCAACAATGGAGCTTTGGGGGAAAGAGGTGAGTCAACTTGGAGGAAGAAGACACCTTTATATAGTGGGGGAACAAATCCAACCGTTACCCCACTGAGCAGCCCCGCACAGAGCGGTACTACCGCTAGGGCAGGGCGGTACTACCGCTAAGAGCGGTACTACCGCTCCCTACCTAGCGGTACTACCGTGCTGCGAGGAGGTCAGGCCACTGGCCCCAGAGCGGTACTACCGCGGGAGTAGGAGTGGTACTACCGCTCGGAGCGGTACTACCGCTTCTACTACCGCTTCTAGTGCCGCAAAACCCGACACGAGAAAACACAGTCTCGAATCGAGGCGGCAGTACCGCGGTACAGCTGCGGTACTACGGCCGAAGCCCGCGAGCAGTACTACCGCTGAGAGCGGTACTACCGCTCCCTGGGGCGGTACTACTGCTGGAGGGCTTCGGCGGTACTACCGCTGTAGACCGCGGTACTACCGCTGGCACAGGGCAAAGCAGGAACGGAAGAGAAGATGCAGCTCCAAAGATGCGACAGGAAGACGACGGGTGTGATAGGGATGAGTACGTGTTGATTCCACCCTAGTCTTACCAAAGCGGATCCCCTCTTAATAGTACGGTGACTCCTACGAAACTAGTCCACCAACAACGAAACGAAGGAGCTACACCGTCTTGAATAACACACCGAGGGGAGGAAATTGTCTCGTGCCAATGGATGATTCTCTGAAAGAACTTAATGCACATGATTAGTCCGCAAAAGCATTGTCATCAATCACCAAAACCACTAGGGGATAAACATGCCCTTACAATCCCCCCCTTTTTGGTGGATTGATGACAATTCGGGATTTGCACAAGCATGATATAGAGTAAGCATACAAACCCCACCGTCCTAAAATGTAGATGGGCTCCCCCTAGATGTGTGCTATCTAGATAAGTGCTTTGGACTGCACAGCACACATACTAGGATCAATGCTCCCCCTAAATTTTAGAGACCAACAATCTAAGCAAGGTATATGAGAGCAGCATAGATGATATAACAAGAAAAACAAGAAACACATAAGCTAGATAGTAACATAGATAAGGTAGCATATGTCTCACACCATATGACTCGAACTTAGGTCTCACTCGAACTTAGGTCTCACAGACAAACCAACCAAAGCAAATGCGAGGAAAACACGAACAAGAGATGAAAGACAAAGACACAACTCGCAAATCCCTAAACTCTCTCCCCCTTTGGCATCGAGACACCAAAAAGGAGAGGGAGTGTTGCTACGGCTCCAGGTGAGAGCAAATTAGGGACACACGCATCAGAGCCCAGCGAAAGCATCGGCACCACCGTCGTCAGTCAGGAAGTGCTCGGCATCAGAATCGGTCCACGGGCAGTGCTGCTGAATCCACTCCTCCTCCTAAGTAAGCTGGTCCTCAGATCCACTGTTGACTATAGCACCCAACTGACGCATGAGCTCCTTGTGACGACCTCGAGCCTTCTTCTCAGCCACGTGGGTCATGTACTGACCGTGAGCCTCCATGCAGAACAACTTCTTCATCTTAGACTTGAGCTTCTTAGCCCAAGCGGGCTCTGCCTCAGAAGGCATGTAGTCATCATCCTCATCATCATCAGCTGCAGGCTCCTCCTCTGTCTCCATGGCAGCAGCAGACGAAGGAACTCCAGTCCTAGGGGCCTGAGTGCCCCAGTTATCCTTCTTCCTCAGACGCTTGACATCGTGAGAGATCAACTCTCCAGACTCCAGAGGCACCTTTGGGTAAACATGATCCCAGGCCTTCTCAATGAGCAGCATGATGAACGAGCCATAGATTGGGCACTTGCGCTCGGAGATAGCAGACAGCAGCTCGGACCACATAACGTGAGAGATATCCAAAGACTCTCCGGTGGGCTGTGTCTTCTCACGCTGGCAGAAAAGAAGCATGTCCACGAGATAAGAGTGAACCTGGTCTAGATTCCCGATGCGAGGGAAAAGAGTCTCTCTGAAGATGCGGTGAAGGATATCCAGATAGGCAGGCAGCTCATAGGTTTCCTTCTTTTTCTCATGGTTGATCCTCAGAGTGTAGTAGGGCCAGAGTGCTTTCTTGTGAGTGGCATTGGGGCGGCCGTGAGGGCGAAAGCCGATAGGAGACTCAAGGCCTAGATCTTGCACCCCAATCAACTGCATGAACGCTTTCCACTTGACTGAAAGCAACTTGCCATTTGTCATTCAGGTCAGAGTCCTGTCCTCATCAGTCCCAAGGTGAACCGTGGCATAGAATTGGGCCACCATATCAGCATCAAAATCCTTGTTGAATTTCATGATCCCAAGAATGTTCAGTTGAGTGCACATCTCAAGAGCTTCACCAAAGTAGTCAGGGTCTTGCTCCATATGGTCGGTGTCGATGGAGTGCACGTTGACATAGAAATTCTTCTTGGCTTTGAGAACATCGAAGAATATGGCAAACTGGAACCTGTTCCAGAATGGACGGTTGACCAAAGTGGGATCTTGGTCAGCTTCATACGGGTTACGGCGGCGCCTAGCCCAGAACTCCTTCGGCGGCATTTCTGGCACGGTTTTCCCTGGTTTTGGCTTGACCCCAGCCTTCTTCTGGAGTTGAGGTGGACGTGGAGGTGGAGGTGGAGCACTTGAAGACCCTCCGGCAGGCTCGGTGGTGCGATAGCGCTTGGACGTGGCACGTCCGGGGTTGACACGACGAGCCTGATGCTCAGGGACCTCATCACCTGGAACCACACACAAGAACACGCAAACAACCAGAAAGAACGAGCATAAGCCACAAAACACGAGCAAAAAGATCACTGAAAGGTAGAAGTAGAGTGGAAGTTGGTAAAGAGCGGTAGTACCGCGACCAGCTAGCGGTAGTACCGCCATGAGCGGTAGTACCGCTCCACAGGGAGCGGTAGTACCGCCCTGGAGAGGGCGGCAGTACCGCTCAGGATGGGGAAACTGCAGTTTCCTACTACCGTGATCAGATCTAGCACTACCGTCCTACCAAATTCAAAAATACTCCAACCAAACATCAATCCAAACTGCCTAGAAGCATTCTCCATCCTACTCAAGCCTAGATTTGGCCAAAAATCTAGAGATGCAACTGCTACTGCCCCTAAGATGCTAGATTGGAAATCTAGACAAAAAGAACGAGAGAACAAGGGCAATACCGGCATCCATGGCAAGAGGACAAGGTGGGGACCGTCTCCACCGAAGGGAATGGAGAGGGACGGCCTGGAGAGGGAGATCCGCCGGAGCCCTCCCGCGGCGCCGGTTGCTGGAAAGAGAGAGGAACAGACGAGGGGGCGTGCGAATGGGTATGGGGGAGAAGAAACTCCCCCTGCCCCCGATATAACCCTTGCCCGCGCCTCTCAGCGGTAGTACCGCGCTGGAGGGTGGTAGTACCGCTTGGAGCGGTAGTACCGCTCGCCAGCGGCGGTAGTACCGCCAGCGGCGGTAGTACCGCCAGCAACCAAAAAAAACTTCTAGACTAACAAGAAAAGAACACACGAAAAGAACGGGAAGGCAAAGACAAGAAAAACAAAGACCAACAAGACACCACAAACACGAACAACGAGCCGGAACCCACTCCTTCAAAGCAACCAAACGAAAGAAGAGCGGGCTCTGGCCTCTCTCAAGAGAGGGTGATGGCCGGAGCCACCTATGTTTGAGTCAATTGGTATGGCACCGCGAAGAATTATCCTTGGGCCCATGACCAAAACTCGTCTTTGAAGCACAAGTACCATCAAAAATGGCTAATGTGAAAGAGTTGATCGTTTTATGCATAATGGGGGGAGGGAGAGTTCATTGAGAGAACAACACTCCCCCTATGTCCATGCCTACACCTAAACTAGACAACAAGTTGAGTGTGGTGGGGGGTGCACGGGTTCAAGTCACATTGCTCAAATCAATGATATTTAGCTCATGCCTTAACTCGCGAAATCTTGCTTCATCCAAGGGCTTTGTGAAGATATCTGCAAGGTTATCATGAGTGTTGACATACTTGAGCTCGATCTCCCCTCGCCTAATGTGATCCCGGATGAAGTGATACCGAATCTCAATGTGCTTCGTCTTGAAGTGTTGCACCGGGTTGAGAGAAATCTTTATGGCACTTTCATTATCACACCAAAGAGGCACTTTGTCACAAATGACACCGTACTCCTTTAAAGTTTGCCTCATCCATAGGAGTTGAGCACAACAACTACCGGCCGCCACATACTCCGCTTCGGTGGACGAGAGAGACACACAACTTTGCTTCTTGGAAGACCAACTTACCAAAGAGCAACCAAGAAATTGGCACCCTCCGGAGGTGGACTTCCTATCCACTTTGTCTCCCGCCCAATCGGAATCCGTGAAACCTTCAAGCTTGAAGTTTGCTCCTCTTGGGTACCATAAGCCAAAGTTTGGGGTATGAGCCAAATATCGAAAGATTCGCTTGACCGCCACAAAGTGACTTTCCTTTGGTGCGGCTTGAAAACGTGCACACATCCCCACACTCAACATGATATCCGGTCTAGATGCACAAAGATAAAGCAAGGAGCCAATCATGGAGCGATATACCTTTTGATCCACCGCTTTACCATTGGGATCGATGTCAAGTTCGCACTTGGTAGGCATTGGTGTAGTAGCCGGCTTGACATCACTTAGCTTGAATCTTTTAAGCATGTCTTGAGTGTATTTGGCTTGGTTGATGAAGGTTCCTTCTCTTCTTTGTTTGATGTCAAAACCAAGGAAGAACTTCAACTCTCCCATCGAAGACATCTTGAACTTGGAGGTCATGAGAGCGGCAAATTCCTCATTGAAAGCTTTGTTAGGAGAACCAAAGATAATATCATCAACATATAGTTGGCATACAAACAACTCCTCGTTGACCTTCTTAGTAAAAAGAGTGGGATCGATTTTTCCTACTTCAAATCCACGATCTTGTAGCAGCTCGATAAGATGGTCATACCACGCACGTGGGGCTTGTTTAAGGCCATAGAGTGCCTTATCGAGTTGATACACATGATCCGGGAAGTAGGGGTCCTCGAACCCGGGGGGTTGCTTGACATAAACCAACTCATTAATAGGACCATTAAGAAAAGCACTTTTCACATCCATTTGTTGCAACTTAAAGTTGTGGTGGGAAGCATAGGCAATCAACAAACGTATGGATTCAAGACGAGCAATGGGAGCAAAGGTTTCACCGTAGTCGATACCCTCGACTTGGGAGTAGCCTTGTGCTACCAATCTTGCCTTGTTGCGAACGATGTTCCCATGAGCATCTTGCTTGTTCTTGAAGATCCACTTGGTTCCAATGACATTGTGGTCCTCCGATGGCCTTGGCACCAATCTCCATACTTTGATGTACTTGAAGTTGTTGAGTTCCTCATGCATGGCATTGAGCCAATCCGAGTCTTCGAGCGCCTCATAGACCTTTTGGGGTTCAACACAAGAGACAAACGCGTGATGTTCACAATAGTTTGCTAATTGTCTACGAGTGCTTATCCCCTTTCTTAGGCTTCCAACCACATTTTCCATGAGATGGCCTTGGGTGGTGAGCTTGGAAGCAATCTTCACGGCATGATGCTCTAATTCCTCCTCGGATGTGGAGGTAGGAGGGTTGACTTGATCATCTTGAGCGTCGTCTTGAGCTTGTTCTTGATCTTGAGCTTGCTCTTGAGCTTGAGCTTGCTCTTGATCTTGAACTTGCTCGAGGGGGAGAACTTGACTTTGGGCATCATTTAGAGGTTCACCACCATCTTGAGGTTGATCTTGCCCTTGGTCTTGTTCACAAGGTTGAGGGCCTTCACTTTGTTCTTCGGAAGCGTGTGGGTCTTGATGAGGTGATGGCTCTACTTGAGTAGAGCATTGTCCTTCTCCTTCGGCCACAAGGGGTTCCTCAACGGGTAGGATTTGACTAATACCCATCCTTCTTATGGCTTGGGGAGGAATTTCATCACCTACATCACAAGTACCACTTTGCTCCACTTGGGAGCCGTTATTTTCGTCAAACTCCACGTTACACGTCTCCTCAATGAGTCTGGTGGACTTGTTGAGGACACGGTAAGCATGAGAGTTTGTAGCATAACCAACAAATATGCCCTCATGAGCTCTAGCCTCTAATTTAGACAAACGAACACCTTTCTTGAGAATGAAACACTTACAACCAAACACCCGGAAGTACTTGAGGTTGGGCTTGTTGCCGGTGAGTATCTCATAAGGAGTCTTGTTCAAGCCTTTGCGAAGATAGAGACAATTGGATGCATGACATGCGGTGTTGATGGCTTCGGCCCAAAAGTTGTACGGAGACTTGAATTCCGCCATCATGGTCCTTGCCGCATCCATCAACGTCCGGTTCTTCCTCTCCGCAACACCATTTTGTTGAGGGGTATATGGTGCAGAATATTGATGCTTGATCCCCTCATCACTAAGAAACTCATCCAAGGTGTAGTTCTTGAACTCGGTGCCGTTGTCACTTCGTATTGTCAAGATCTTTGCATCATGTTGACGTTGAGCTTCATTTGCAAAGTCGATGACGGTTTGTTGAGTCTCACTAAGTGTATCTTGAATAATCATCCACAATCACCAAGCAATACTTTGTCCTCCAAGACTATCAAAAGATGGAGGCCCGAAGAGATCCATGTGAAGGAGTTCCAAGGGTCTCTTCAAGAAGATGATGGTTGACGGAGGGTGAGCCTTTTCATGAAGCTTTCCTTCGATACAAGCACTGCAAGCACGATCTTTGGCAAAACTAACATTTGTTAGTCCACGAACATGGTCCCCCTTGAGAAGACTTTGCAAAGATCTCATATTGACGTGGGCTAAACGGTGATGCCAAAGCCATCCCACGTCAAATTTAGCCATTAGGCATGTCGCGGTCTTAGTGGGTCACTCCGAAAAGTTAATCACATAGAGACCATTCTCGACATGCCCAACAAAGGCTACTTTAAGACTCTTGCTCCACAAGAGGGCCACGGTATCAATATCAAAGAATGTAGCAAAGCCCATGAGTGCAAGTTGACAAACGGAAAGTAAATTGAATGCAAGGGACTCAACAAGCATGACTTTCTCGATCGTCGGATCATGAGAAATGACAACCTTGCCGAGACCCAATACCTTAGAATGTGATGCATCACCCCACTCGACATTGGTGGGCATAGATGGAATCTCTTGCACGTCCACCACCAAGTCCTTGCTCCCGGTCATATGATTTGTTGCTCCACTATCGAGCAACCATGATCCCCCACCGGAAGCAAACACCTACATGAGATCAATGCTTGGTTTTAGGTGCCCATTTAGTAATGGGTCCTTCCATGTTAGTAACAAGGGTCTTGGGAACCCAAATAGACCATTCAATGTACTCATAAGAAGAACCAACAAATTTAGCATAGACATGTCCATCACTAGCACGGCACAACACATATGACGGGTTAAAGTCGCCGGCTTTGTTTGAGGAAATGCTTTTGCCCTTTTGGACATCAACTCCCTTCACTTCCTTTTTCTTCTTAGAAGCACCCTCTCCCTCTTTCACAAACGTTTGTTTGAGAGGAGGAGGACGATTGGTCTTGTTGTTCTTCTTCTTCTTGCTCTTGGACTTGGGTGCAAACCCAATTCCTTCTTTGGCCACAACTTCCTTTTGATTGCTCAAAAGGTCGTTGAGGTTCTTCTCACCTTGAATACAAGACACGAGGCCTTTCTCAAGTTGATCCTTCAACTTGGCATTTTCCTCCACAAGATGCACATGCTCACAACATGGGTTAGTGGCACATGCATTATCAATTAATACCATATGAGGAAAGGTGGCCTTTTCCTTGATCAGCTTAACTTGGAGTTGAGCATGAGACTCTTTGAGGTTAGCATGAGTACCCTTCAAGACTTTGTGGGCCTTGTCAAGTATCTCAAACTCCTCTTTGAGTCTAGCATGATCAACCCCAAGTTTAGCCTTCTCGGATGTTAGCACACGAGACATGACAAGAGCATGATCAAGATCTTTCTTTCACTTAGCATGGTCATCATTGTGTGACTCCTCAAGAGTCAAACGATGCACACGCTCTTCCTCAAGAGCATTAGAGAGATCCGATATCTCATCGGCATAGTCACGACTATGCCCTTCCATCTTGGAGATGGTTTCTTCGTGAGCCTCGATCATGTCATTGGCCTCACCAAGTTGTTCCAAGAGAGCAACAAAGTGCTTCTTGGACTTTCCCTTGAGCTTACTCATAAAAGACTCAAATTCATTCACTTCCTCATTAGACTCAACATGTTCATCAATGCAATCCTCCAAGGAGGGATTAGTAATGATGGTGGTTGTGATGTTGGGGGTTACCTTGTTTGAAGCTTTAGCCATGAGGCATCTAGCGGTGATGTTCTCGTTGGGTGATTCGAAGAGAGACACCCGGGGAGTAGTAGCAATGGCAACGGACGCCATGGCCATTGCTTCTTTTTTTTCATCATCATCGTCATCCTCTTGGTATTCTTGTTGAACCACCAACCCACGAGTGGGAGTCTTCTTGGCGAAGTTGTTCTTGTTGGGGAAGGACTTAGCTTTGTCTTTTCGGATGAACTTGCCACCGTTGTCTTCCTGCTTCTCGTAAGGACAATCCGCAACGAAATGGCTCACATTGCCACAGTTGAAGCAAGTTCTAACTCGTTGCTTGCCCTTGACGCCACTTGAGTTGTTCTTGTTGAAGTTGGGTCTTGAACTCTTCTTTCTCCAAAATTGTCTTGAAGCAAGGGCCATGTGCTCATGGTAGTCAAACTTGGTGTCTTCGGGGTTGCTTTCCTCATCTTCCACTTCTTCCTCTTCTTCCATAGTAACCTTGGCCTTCAAAGCAAGGTTAGGCTTGTTTGCTCTTTGAGAACGTAGCACCGCATTATCGGCGGTCTTGTCCAAGATGCTCATTGCAACGAACTCATCCAACACTTCACTTGAGGTCATGGAGTGGAAGTCTGGTCGTTGACGAATGACGGAGGACATGGCCTTGTTGTAGGGCATCATGGCCTTGAGGAACTTCCGCTTGATCCAATTGTCATTCGTGTCCTTGCTTCCATGATCTCGAAGTGCGACTGCGAGTTTGGTCACTCTTCGAAAGAGCTCACGAGGTTCTTCATCTTCTTTCATTGCAAACTCATCGGCTTCATCTTGCACCACTTCATAGTTGGAGCGTTGAATACTAGCACTTCCATGATAGAGACCCTCGACACATTTCCATGCTTCTTTAGCCATGACATGGGGTCGAAGATGAGGGAGATCTTCGGGAAGGATTGCATCTTGGATGATGAAGAGAGCACTCTCATTGAATTGATTGTCCACGGCTTCTCGAGGGGTGAAGTTGCTTGGGTCATGAGGATAAAAACCTTCTTCAATGATTCTCCAAAGGTTAGCGTTCACATGTTTTAAATGACGCTTAAAGCGATAGACTCAAGAATCAAAATCTTCATGTTTCTCATATTTAGGAGGAGGACCGGCATGATTCAAGTGAGTGGAGGAGATTGGCCCTCCATAAACCGGGGGTTCCAAAGATGCCGGTACCATTTCTAGCACTAATAGAAGGACTCTTATCAATGTTAGCTTCCCCCTTGTCGGAGAGAGCATCCGTCACCTTGTTGATGGATTCACCCACTTTCATCGGCGAGGTAGATTGTTTAAGTCCTTCTAGGAATTCCTTAAACATGTCCTTGACCTCGGT
Organism: Triticum timopheevii; assembly: GCA_963921465.1. Taxonomy (NCBI): domain Eukaryota; kingdom Viridiplantae; phylum Streptophyta; class Magnoliopsida; order Poales; family Poaceae; genus Triticum; species Triticum timopheevii. Next base: position 655,999,088 of record OY997264.1, read on the forward strand.
CGTCATGGAGGTTTTCAATGTTTCCAAAGCAACATTGAATCCCTCACGTGAGATCGAGTTACCCCCATCTCCCGTAGATGAGATCGGATTCGCACCGGAGTGCTCTCCCACCTCATCTACGACATCAACCATACTCTTTGGACGGTAAAGTCCTTATAAAGAGATGAGGCTCTGATACCAATTGAAAGGATCGATATGGTTGACTAGAGGGGGGGTGAATAGGCAACTAACAATTTTTAAGCTTTTCTTTACCAAATTAAACTTTGCAACAAAATAGGTTGTCTAGATGTGCAACTAAGTGAGCAACCTATATGATGCAATAACAACTAGCACACAAGCAATCAAAGGATGTAAAACAAGTAGGCTTGCAAAAGTAAAGGCACGAAATAACCAAGAGTGGAGCCGGTGGAGACGAGGGTGTGTTACCGGAGTTCCTTCCTTTTAAAGGGAAGTACGTCTCCGTTAGAGCAGTGTGGAGGCACAATGCTCCCCAAGAAGCCACTAGGGCCACCGTATTCTCCTCACGCCCTCACACAATGTGAGATGCCGTGATTCCACTATTGGTGCCCTTGAAGGCGGCGACCGAACCTTTACAAGCAAGGTTGGGGCAATCTCCACAACAATCGGAGGCTCCCAACAACAACAACACCACGAAGCTTCACCACAATGGAGTATGGCTTCGAGGTGACCTCAACCGTCTAGGGTGCTCAACACCCAAGAGTAACAAGATCCGCAAGGGATAAGTGGGGGGGATCAAATTTCTCTTGGTGGAAGTGTAGATCTGGGCCTTCTCAACCAATCCCGAGCAAATCAACAAGTTTGATTGGCTAGGGAGAGAGATCGGGCGAAAATGGAGCTTTGAGCAACAATGGAGCTTTGGGGGAAAGAGGTGAGTCAACTTGGAGGAAGAAGACACCTTTATATAGTGGGGGAACAAATCCAACCGTTACCCCACTGAGCAGCCCCGCACAGAGCGGTACTACCGCTAGGGCAGGGCGGTACTACCGCTGAGAGCGGTACTACCGCTCCCTACCTAGCGGTACTACCGTGCTGGCGAGGAGGTCAGGCCACTGGCCCCAGAGCGGTACTACCGCGGGAGTAGGAGCGGTACTACCGCTCGGAGCGGTACTTCCGCTTCTACTATCGCTTCTAGTGCCGCAAAACCCGACACGAGAAAACACAGTCTCGAATCGAGGCGGCAGTAGTGCGGTACAGCTGCGGTACTACGACCGAAGCCTGCGAGCGGTACTACCGCTCTGCGGAGCGGTACTACCGCTGAGAGCGGTACTACCGCTCCCTGGAGCGGTACTACCGCTGGAGGGCTTCGGCGGTACTACCGCTGTAGACCGCGGTACTACCGCTGGCACAGGGCGAAGCAGGAACGGAAGAGAAGATGCAGCTCCAAAGATGCGAAAGGAAGACGACGGGTGTGATAGGGATGAGTACGTGTTGATTCCACCCTAGTCTTACCAAAGCGGATCCCCTCTTAATAGTACGGTGACTCCTACGAAACTAGTCCACCAACAACGAAACGAAGAAGCTACACCGTCTTGAATAACACACCGAGGGGAGGAAATCGTCTTGTGCCAATGGATGATTCTCTGAAAGAACTTAACGCACATGATTAGTCCGCAAAAGCATTGTCATCAATCACCAAAACCACTAGGGGATAAACATGCCCTTACAGCCAATCTGCAAACTTTGGCAAAGAAATCTTGCCATCTCAGCGGCAACGGGTATAAATAGGCTGTCGAGGATTAACATCCTTATGACGTGTGGACCCTTCATGAAACCAATAAAATGCCCCACATTTCCGACAGGTAAAACCTGGCGCACCATAATAAGATCTCCCCCGTGAAACAGCTTGCAAAAATTATTAATTAGTACACTTAATAAATTGAAACAACCAAGGAGACCCCATATAAAAGAAGAATAAGAAAACACAAAATATTACCTTCAAGTAAACTGATATATTCCTTAGGAAAAGGCGGCTGCATCGGTTGAACTGTAATAAAAAAACATTAGCATTCTAAAACCTTAAAGTAAGTAAACATTGTTTACAGGTCAGTAGAGAAGGTTGTAGCAGTAAATAGATACTTTTTTTCTTCTTGATCAAAAATCACGAATTAACTTGCATTTGTGCCGATTGTACAAAATATCCAACCGATCCAAATTAGGTGTACCTAGGACTAAATATAACAAAAGTATCACTAATGAATCACATGAAGCAGAAATATTTAAAAACACAAACACCAATACATAATGTAACAAACCAAAAGGGGTTGGCCTGTCAAGAGGACCCATGCTCAACAATGGGACAACATGTGGAGGAACAACTATCAACTCATCGCCAAACTGATGGTCATGAAGAGTAGAATTTTCAGATGTCACATCAACAGAAGTGTCAACAGACTCACAACCATCTGTTTCAACCACATGTACACCAATCTCAACACCATCACTGCATTTCAATTGGCCTGCAAAAAAGGAAAAAGGGAACTCTGAAAATAGAAAAATAAAACAAAATACGTACACCAACTAAACAGATCAACATACCAAAATTAGAATCAGAAATTGCAAGTGATGGTACACCATTGGAGAAAGTAAACGAATATACACCTGCAATATGAAAAAAAAGTAACAGCTGATGTCGGTGTCAAAACCGGCGGATCTCGGGTAGGGGGTCCCGAACTGTGCGTCTAGGCGGATGGTAACAGGAGACAAGGGACACGATGTTTTACCCAGGTTCGGGCCCTCTTGATGGAGGTAAAACCCTACGTCCTACTTGATTAATATTGATGATGTGTATTACAAGAGTGGATCTACCACGAGATCAAGGAGGCTAAACCCTAGAAGCTAGCCTATGGTATGATTGTTGTAATGGAGGTTATGTCCTACGGACTAAAGCCCGCCGGTTTATATAGACACCGGAGAGGGCTAGGGTTACATAGAGTCGGTTACAATGGTAGAAGATCTACATATCCGTATTGCCAAGCTTGCCTTCCACGCCAAGGAAAGTCCCATCCGGACACGGGGCGAAGTCTTCAATCTTGTATCTTCATAGTCTTGTAGTCCGGCGGACGATGATAGTCCGGCTGTCCGGACACCCCCTAGTCCAGGACTCCCTCAGTAGCCCCCAAACCAGGCTTCAATGACGATAAGTCCAGCGCGTATGTAGTCTTCGGCGTTGCAAGGCGGGTTCTCCTTCAAGTTCCACGTACCTGCCGAACAGTGTCCGGCTTCCTCATTAATGTTGCACTTCTTGGCTCCCACGCCCAATAATGGCCTTCTTCCACGCATCGCACGAATGCAAAAAGTCAGGGTATCCTTTATGTTTTACCCCCTAGCTGTGCAAATAATCTGCCTATAAGAGAGGCAAGAATCCAGATCCAAATCACACCATCCTCCCTCCGCGAATACTCATTGGAGCGCTTCTCACCAAGAATCCATTCCATCATGGACCGTCGACGCGGCTCCTCTTCTCGCGTTCCCAGCCCTCTGCCTGGAGATTGGAGGAGATGCTCTGTTCTGCACAACGAGCTGGTGAAGCTCCAGGCGGGGGGATATCTCCCTCCGGCCTTCATGGTTCCGGTTCGAGCCGGGCTGGCCACCTACCAAGGTGGAAAGCAAGCGGAGGCTACCCCAAGTCCCAACAAAGGGGAGCGGGTATGCTTCGTCCCCTATCTGATAAGGGGACTCAGATTTCCTATACATCTGTTCCTCCGCGGGCTCCTGGAGTTCTACGGACTCCAGCTCCATCACCTTACACCCGCCTCTATCCTGCATATCGCGGGTTACGTAGCTCTTTGCGAGCTATTTCTGGGCATCGAGCTCCATTTTGCACTGTGGAAGAGGTTCTTCTGCCTCGTACCCCGCTCTCACGAGGGGTCCATATATCAAGTGGGCGGTGCCGAAATATGGCGCATTTGCCGGGACCGGATATCCATCCGGAACCCCTAAGAAGGCGTCCGAAGAGTGGCCTTCGGAATGGTTTTACATAGAGGACGCTCCGCTGCCGGACCCTATTCGGATCGGCCTCCCGGAGTTCAGCACTGCTCCTCTGAAGAAACGCCTTAGTTGGCGCCCGCGGAGCCCCCAACTGGAGGAAGACAAGAGCGTCCATTATCTGATGGGCCGAATAAGATTACTGGCCCATTCCGGGTTGACCATGATTGGAGTCATGGCAACATGCATTACGCGGGGGGTGCAGCCACTGCAATACAGGGGACACCCCATGTGGGATTTCAACGGGGAAGACGATGCCACCCGTCATGGCCGCAAAGGACCGGATTCGGCCGAGGATCTGGTGCAGATCCTGTCCGGCCTGTACAAGGGGGAGAAGGACGACTTCCTCCAGACGAACCCCTTGAATGGGTTCTCCATGAATAACCCTCGGCGTTGGGTAAGCGAACACTTTAAGGGCCCGACCCATGCTTTCAAAATTTAAGCTTCTCATATTATGCCTTCGGCGCAGGAACTGCGTCGGATTGTGGAGGACATGATAAGCCCAGCTCCGCAACCCGAGGATCCGGAAAGATCCCAGGATCCAGCCTCCGAAGAGGATCCGGACATAAAGGTGGAGCTAATCGACGGCGTGTTCCACCAGCTCAGCATGGATAATGCTTTAGTCGCCATAACGGCTGACTATCCCGGACTATATCCGGCTTCCCAGGTGATTGTGACCGAAGTCCTGACATCGTTATTCCTTTCTTGTTTATTTTTGACCACCGTATACGATGGCGCTGTGCAGGAGGCGCCTTTAGGGCGGGAAGCCGAGCCTACGGCGGCTGACCAACAAAGGCCAGTCCGGACCAGTAGGCGGAAGAGGAGCGCGGCGCGAACTGAAACGTCGCTGCAAAGGTATAGCTCACAATTCATTACTTGGAGCAACGTTCCTAGGAAGCGTTTGAGTGCTCATGACTTTTGTAGGAGAAAAAGCGCCCGCCGAACTGCGGGCGTGGAGGTTGCCAATCCAACCTCTACCAACCAGGCTCCAGCACCTGGTCTGGAGGGGGAGGCGAGCGCAAGGCGCGAGCCGGACACTCCTCCGACAGAGGATGCCGACAGACTGTCCGCCACCAAGTCTGAGGTGGAGAGCGCCATGAACCATAGGCGCCACCGGACAGTATTTCGTGACGCGTGCTTCTCCCCTGAGGCGTTGAATGCCTTTAACGCGGGGGACGCGCACCTCCGTGCTGCTCAAGATGGTTTTACCAGAGCCACGGAGCAGTACGTAAAAGACATGCGGGTAAGAGAATTTAATAGCTATATATGCCAGTAGCCCCTGAGACTTAAAGTAGTTATATTAACTGATTTAAGGATCATTTGAAACACAGGATCTTACTGAGAAGAATACCCAACTGTCTCAGGAACTGCAAGAGTGCAAGGCCCAACTTGAGGCCGCACTCGCTGCCGCAGGAGGAAACACAGAGACCCCTCCTGGTAACACATTATTTGAAAAATATAAGTGCTGTGCGGCGTGCGCGTAAGTCTAATAATGACATTGCAGGTGCTGCCGGACAAGATCCGGATAGGCAGGAACTACTGCGCCAGCTGAAGGCCGGCGAGAGGGTGCTGAATAGAGTGCAGCAAGAAAGGAACAAGCTCCAAGATGCCCATGCCCAGCTTGGAGAAGAGTTGAAAGGCGTTCGGGCCGAGCTGTCCGGCTCCGTTAAGGAGAATCAGCGGCTTCGTCGCGGCATCTATAGTAAGTGCTTGAGCGGACTCCTTTGAAAAGAAGAGCTCGGCGAGGAAGTCAATTGACAAAATATGTCTTGTAGGTATACTCACATGTCGCCCTGCGGAGGAGATGCCCGTATCAACGGGTGATCAACTTCCCGAGTTGTTGCAGCTACTCGAACGAGTTCGGCAGGCAATGAGTGGCGTCGTCCAGGCTTTATGGCCAGCCCTCTCCCTACCCGAGGGCCTTGGGGAGCTTGCGAAGAAGCTTCAGGGAGTGCGGCAGCGCTTCCGTCTATGGAAGATTTCGGCCTGCCGCCAAGGTGCCAGGGAGGCTTGGGCCATGGTGAAGACGCGGTACAAGAAGGCGGATCCCAACCACATGGCCGAGGTCGGACCTGTGGGGCCCGATGGGAAGGAGATCCCTGTGAGTTTAGTATACGGCCAAGTAGAGTTGGCCACTAGATTTTCCCAACAGGACTGTAAATTAGACAGCCTGTTAGACGGGATTGAGGAGGAATACAATCAGTAGATTTGACAATGTATTTTTAAAATGACATGTGAAATGCCTTCTAGCCGGATTGTAGATATTTTGTCTTTGCCGACCTTTTCGCTTCAACCTCGGGACCCTAGAGTCCGGAGTGTGTCCGAATACCTTCTCGGTTAAGAAACAACCGGTGTATGCATGGAGACCAGGCGTAGGGGTCATTAGTGCTTTATCAGACAAGTGCCCAACTAGTTATGTTATATTACATGGTTAGTAAGAAACATCTTCCAGGAAGAATAGTTCCGTTAAGGGTTCCTTTCCCTGGGAGGCATGCCCTAAAGTGCATGTCCGGACTGCGAAAAAAGCAGAAAAACATCTGGGGGCAGATAAATAAGTAGGTAAGAAATCATCTTTCAAGTCACCGACCGAATATTCCCTTAAGAACGCTAGCTTTCGGCTTCACCCAGTCTGAGGTACACATCCGGCTGACCCGGCAGTAACAATCGCAGAGGTGCTCCCTTTACCTCCTAGCCGAACAATCGGGAACATAGGGGTAAGCACAGGAGCCAGGAAACCCAGCTTGGCCAAAACTTAAGTCATATCGATGCATATAATGGTGAGTAAAAGGTACATGTGGAAGCTTGACACATGTGTTGGGCATTAAGCCCTTATAATTGAGCTTCTGGAAAAGAAGCCCCCAGGTATAATGAGTGCGGATGGCACATCAAGTGTATGCGAACAATGCGCAAGTAGGCCCTTAAGGGCTTTTTAGTAAAAGGTTAAGAGAAGAAAGAGAAACAAAAGACAGCTGAAGTGTAAAAATTTGAACGGGGGAAGGGGACGAACTCTTAGTCCGGCGCTAGGCATAGAATCTTCGGAGGCGGGCTGCGTTCCATGGATTCGGCTCGAGTCGGTTGTCCGACACATTTCGTAGACGGTACGCTCCGCCGGTCAGGACTTGATCGATAATGAAGGGGCCCTCCCATTTGGGCTTGAGCTTGTCCTTTTTCTTGTCCGGCAGGCGTAGAACTAGTTCGCCAACGTTGTAAGTCTTGGCCCGTACTTCTCTGCTTTGATATCTTCGAGCCTGCTGCTGATAGAATGTGGAAAGAAGCCTTGGCAACGTCGCGTTCTTCCTCCAATGCGTCCAAGCTATCCTGCCGATCCAGCTCGGCCTCTCTTTCTTCATACATGCGCACTTGAGGTGAGTCATGAATAATGTCGCAGGGCAGAACTGCCTCTGCGCCGTATACCATAAAAATGGTGTGAATCCGATAGTACGGTTGGGCGTTGTCCGCAGGCCCCAGAGCACGGAGTCGAGCTCCTCTACCCAGTGCGTGTCGGATTTCGTAAGTGACCGCACTAGTCTGGGTTTAATACCGCTCATTATTAGACCATTTGCTCGTTCCACTTGACCGTTGGTTTGAGGATGATAGACTGAAGCGTAATCGAGCTTAATGCCCATGTTTTTGCACCATGACTTAACCTCGTCGGCCGTGAAATTCATGCCGTTATCGGTGATGATGCTGTGGGGGACACCATAACGGTGTACTACCCCGGATATAAAGTCTATCACTGGTCCGGACTCTGCCGTTTTGACTGGTTTGGCCTCTATCCATTTGGTGAACTTGTCCACCATGACCAATAGGTACCTTTGCTTGTGGGTTCCCCCTTTAAGGGGGTCCAACCATGTCAAGCCCCCAGACCGTGAACGGCCAGGTAATGGGTATAGTTTTGAGGGCGGCGGGTGGCATATGGCTCTGATTAGCAAAGAGCTGACAACCGACGCATCTTTGGACTAAGTCCTGAGCATCTGCCCGGGCCGTCGGCCAATAAAATCCTGTACGGAATGCCTTTCCTACAAGGGCCCGAGCTGCGGCGTGGTGTCCGCCTAGTCCGGCATGAATTTCAGCCAGAAGGTTTCGCCCTTCCTCTTCGGAGATGCACCTTTGAAGGACTCCGATTGTGCTTTTCTTATAAAGTTCTCCCTCATGGACCTTGTAGGCTTTAGATCGCCGGACTATGCAGCGGGCCTCATTTTGGTCTTCGGGAAGTTCCTGCCTAAGCAAGTAGGCTAGGAATGGTTCTGTCCACGGGGCGATTACTGCCATTACGTCGTGGGCTGAAGGTGTTTTGTCATCGGCTGAATCACCGGTTGGCGCGGTTTTTTTCGGTTTGTCGTTTCCGGACTCCTCTTCCCATAGTACGGATGGCTTGAAGAGCCGTTCTAGGAAGATGTTTGGAGGGACAGCGTCACGTTTTGCGCCGATGCGTGCCAGTATGTCGGCTGCTTGGTTATTATCTCGGGCTACGTGATGGAATTCGAGTCCTTCAAACCGAGCTGACATTTTTAGGACAGCGTTGCGATATGCTGCCATTTTCGGATCCTTGGCGTCAAAGTCTCCATTTATTTGGGATATTGCAAGGTTTGAATCCCCGCGCACCTCTAGGCGTTGAATGCCCATGGAGATTGCCATCCGGAGACCATGTAAAAGGGCCTCGTATTCGGCTGCGTTGTTGGAGTCCGTGTACATTATTTGAAGTACGTATTGGACTGTGTCCCCGGTCGGGACGTCAATACGACGCCAGCCCCCAGTCCGGCCAACATTTTAGAGTCGTCGAAGTGCATAATCCAATTGGAGTATGCGCCGTACTCTTTAGGGAGCTCGGCTTCGGTCCATTCAGCGACAAAGTCAGCCAAAACTTGTGACTTTATAGCTCGCCGAGGTTTGTAAGTTATATCGAATGGTAAGAGCTCAATGGCCCATTTTGCAATCCTGCCCGTTGCGTCGCGGTTGTTTATAATGTCATTGAGTGGTACTTCGGAGGCCACTGTTATCGAACACTCTTGAAAGTAGTGTCAGAGCTTCCGGGATGCCATGAACACCGCATACGCTATCTTTTGATAGTGCGGGTAACGGGACTTGCAGGGGGTTAACACAGTGGATACATAGTACACTGGTTTTTGAAGAGGGAATTTATGCCCTTCTGTTTCTCGTTCAACGACGAGTACCGCGCTTACAACTTGATGTGTTGCTGTGATGTATAACAACATTGGTTCGCCCAGGTTGGGCGCAGCCAGGACCGGATTTGTTGCCAATATGGCCTTTATTTCTTCGAGTCCGGCCGTGGCAGCATCCGTCCACTCGAAGTGTTCGGTGCGCCTAAGGAGGCGATAGAGGGGCAATGCCTTTTCTCCTAGACGGGAGATAAAGCGGCTTAGAGCCGCCACGCATCCAGTCAATTTTTGTATTTGCTTGAGGTCTTTTGGGATGTCTAGCTGTGACAGAGCTCGGATCTTGGCTGGATTTGCTTCAATTCCTCTACCGGATACGATGAAGCCCAGCAGCTTTTCGGCTGGTACGCCGAAAATACATTTTTCCGGATTCAGCTTGATGTCATATGCTCTGAGGTTGTCGAATGTGAGCCTCAAGTCGTCTACTAGAGTTTCGACATGTTTGGTTTTGACGACTACGTCGTCTACGTATGCCTCTACTGTTTTGCCGATCTGGGTGGCCAGACATGTTTGAATCATGCGCTGATATGTTGCGCCGGCGTTTTTAAGTCCGAAAGGCATCGTGTTGAAGCAGAATGGTCCATATGGAGTGATGAATGCCGTTGCGGCTTGGTCCGCTTCCGCCATCTTGATTTTATGGTAGCCGGAGTATGTGTCAAGGAAGCACAATGAGTCGTGCCCTGCAGTAGCATCGATTATCTGGTCGATGCGGTGGAGGGGGAAGGGATCCTTTGGGCAGGCCTTGTTGAGGTCTTTAAAATCGACGCATAGGCGCCAAGATTTGTCCTTCTTTGGTACCATTACCAGGTTTGCTAGCCAATCCGGATGTTTGATATCTCTGATGAATCCGGCTTCCAATAGTTTGGCTAGCTCTTCTCCCATTGCCTGTCTTTTGGGTTCGGAAAATCGTCGAAGAGCCTGTTTGACTGGCTTGAATCCTTTTAGGATGTTTAGGTTGTGTTCTGCCAATCTGCGTGGGATTCCGGGCATATCCGAGGGGTGCCAGGCGAAAATGTCCTAATTTTCCCGAAGGAATTCTCGCAGTGCGGCGTCTACCTCAGGGTTCAATTGTGCCCCGATGGAGGCCGTCTTAGTTGGGTCCGTTGGATGGACCTGGAATTTTACTATTTCGTCCGTTGGTTTAAAGGAGGTGGACTTGGATCTCTTATCGAGTATCACGTCGTCCCTATTTACAGTAGAGCGCAGCGCGGTGAGTTCTTCTGCCGCTAGGGCTTCGGATAGTGCCTCCAGGGCTAATGCGGCTGTCTTGTTTTCGGCGCAGAGTGCTATGTCCGGATCACTAACGAGAGTGATTATTCCGCCGGGCCCAGGCATTTTGAGCTTCATGTACCCGTAATGGGGTACTGCTTGAAAAATTATGAATGCCTCTCGTCCTAATATAGCGTGATATCCGTTGTTGAACGGGGCCACTTGGAACGTGACTTCTTCGGATCTGTAATTGTCCGGCGAGCCAAATACCACATCGAGTGTGATTTTTCCGGTGCAGCGCGCTTCCCGGCTAGGGATTATTCCTCTGAAGGTTGTGCTGCTTCGCTCAATGCGGCTCCAGTCTATTTCCATTTTTTGAAGAGTTTCCTCGTAGATGAGGTTTAATCCGCTGCCGCCATCCATGAGGACCTTTGTAAGTCGAAAGCCGTCCACTATTGGACTAAGTACCGGTGCGGCTGGTGCTCGGGCTGTTCGGAATTTAGGTTCGTCGCTGGCGTTGAAGGTGATGGCAGTGTCGCTCCATGGATTTGTTGTTGCTACTTGGTAGACTTCGGCGAAGCTGCGGATTGTTCGTTTCCGCATATTATTTGATGCGAAAGTCTCGAAGACTGTTGATACCGTACCGGTATTGTTGGAGTGGTTTTCCGGGGCTAAAAGCTCCTCGCCACTTTTGGCCACCTGTCGTAATATCCAACATGCTCGAAGGCTATGTGTTGGGACGGCGCCCTCTGTACTGTGAAGTTTACAGGGTCCGCTGAGCCATCCCTCCAGTACGGTTCTGTGCCCTCTATGGGGTTTTTGCTTTTTGGTTTTTGTATCTGGGGCCTGAGTGTGATGCACCCTTTTGTTGCGGACTAGGGTTGTATTCGGGGCCGGATTGTCCCAAAACTGGTTTTCGGTTTTCTGGAAACTCTCCATCGCACAGTATTTTCGTACTATGGACGCCAGATCGGCGAAGCGTGTTATTTCACGACGGCTGATGGCGTTCAATATTCCCTTGTCTGTGCAATTATTGCAAAAGATTGAGATTGCGTTTTCCTCTCGGCCGTCCTTTATCCTGTCCATAACCAGGAGGAATCTGGCCCAGTAGTGATGTACTGTTTCAGCGGGCTCTTGCCGTATTAGAGATAGATCGCATATGTCTGGGCGGGTGGGTGGAACAAAGTTCGGAACCCTACCCATCTCAAGGCTTGAAGGCCGTGAAGTTTCCGAATTTGGAAGCTTGGATTGCTGGACGTTGTCCAACGAGTCCGGTCCGACGCCTGACTTTAAGTTCAGTGCTTGATCGAAGTCCGTCCCTCCACGGAAATCCGGCATGAAGGGTTCGAGAACCCGGACATGACTAGTTTTCAATACAGGAGAAGAGTCACCGCATTGTTCTTCTACCACTACGACGTGGTGGGTGACCTGGGGAGAGTTAATCTCTCTTAGATCGGTTTTAAGCCCAATCTGATTGTAGTCAGTAGCGACTCCCAGGGCGGCGATGCGATCCAAGAGCTCGTTGACAGACGAGAGCTCTATTGGATCCAGCCGCTCGGCAAGTTCCGAGATGGCGTGAAGATTGCTTTTGACGACTTGAGAAGTCATTGTCGAAGCAGTGGCCGGACAGGCGGTCATAAGAAAACCACCTAGCCGGATAGTTTGGCCGGCGGCCAAGGCCCCTTTGGCGAAAATACCGTCCTTGAAGACGGGTGGAGGCATCCTTCCTATCGGCGACGGCACAGAGGAACTCTCAATGAAAGCACCAATGTCGGTGTCAAAACCGGCGGATCTCGGGTAGGGGGTCCCGAACTGTGCGTCTAGGCGGATGGTAATAGGAGACAAGGGACACGATGTTTTACCCAGGTTCGGGCCCTCTTGATGGAGGTAAAATCCTACGTCCTGCTTGATTAATATTGATGATGTGTATTACAAGAGTGGATCTACCACGAGATCAAGGAGGCTAAACCCTAGAAGCTAGCCTATGGTATGATTGTTGTAATGGAGGTTATGTCCTGCGGACTAAAGCCCGCCGGTTTATATAGACACCGGAGAGGGCTAGGGTTACATAGAGTCGATTACAATGATAGGAGATCTACATATCCGTATTGCCAAGCTTGCCTTCCACGCCAAGGAAAGTCCCATCCGGACACGGGGCGAAGTCTTCAATCTCGTATCTTCATAGTCTTGTAGTCCGGCGGACGATGATAGTCCGGCTGTCCGGACACCCCCTAGTCCAGAACTCCCTCAGCTGACTATACATAATCAATGAGAACCCATAACAGAACACTGTAAACCTAAGTGTAAACCAACCCTGAGTACAATCAACAGGTCGCTTCCCCATACGAATTTCTTGTCGACGGCGATGTGCCTCCCGAGCACACAAAGATGCATATCTATCTTCTAAAAAACATGTAAATAATTAGTCATCACAACACAACTAAATATAAGTAAATGATAAAAAACAATATAAACAATGGTACAAACAACACACCATTGTGAGAAGAAGCAATAGAAGGGAAATCCAATAAGGGGCGGACTGCCTGGTGACCTCGCTGGAGCCGAAACACAGTAGACCGTGGACGCGAACATGGACGATCAACGCCAGCGAACATGGATGTTCATCTTCACCATGGCAAGCGAACACTAACCCCAAGCCGGAACACAGTAGACACGTTCAGTAGACAAAGCACGTACAGAGCCATGAGAACCACCAACGTCCGCGCATCCAACACGACCAGCACAAGAAATCCCACAACGGGTCTTACATGGACGACCACGATGACGAGGAGCACGGGCATCGCGGCGCACCATCAGGGTAGGAGGGGAGAACACGAACCGGAAACATGAAACAAACTGATAGCTAATCCTATTTGAAATCTCTAAAAAAACAAATATTTAGGAACGGAGGGAGTAGATTTCTGCGCAAAAAAAGAGGGAGTAGATTTGTTGAAAAGAATTCTATGAGACCAGCTCTCACGGATTAGCAGGTGAGACCCATCTTGATGGATGACACGTGGCATTCACAAATCACAAAGCATCTACCCCACCCCCCGCCTAAAATCAGGGGGGGAGAGATTATATGCTTCATGATTTGTGAATGCCATGTGTCATCCATCAGGGCGGGTCTCACTTGCTAACCGTGAGACCTGGTCTCATATAATTTTTTTCCCTGATGCTCATGCATCATGTGGGGGTCAGATGCCCCCGCCAAAATGTCCTCCGTCTGCCCCGTGATTACTAGTAGTATTTTTCCTTTTTGCTATATTCTACCTGAATAAAACATCATCCAGGATATTTTCCTAGGAGAGTTGCAATACTACTATTACCTCTCGCGGTGTTTCCTTTACTTGTGTTATTAAAGAAAGGAAAAAAAAGGCAAGTTCTTCCACTACTGCAAAAATGCATGTAGCTGCCAAAATCTTCAGTGACATGCACACATATTGCTCCTCACTGGTATCCTGAAAAATAAGTAGAGGGCACGGTTCCCTATTCGCCCTCACAGCAGACGAAGCACGTACAGAGCCATGAGAACCACCAACGCCAGCGCGACCAACACAACTAGCACCAGAAATCCCACAACGGGTCTTACATGGATGACCACGATGGCGAGGAGCACGGGTATCACGGCGAACCATCAGGGAAGGAGGGGGAGAGCACGAACCGGAAACATGAAACAAACTGATAGTTAATCCTATTTGAAATCTCTAAAAAGACAAATATTTAGCAACGGAGGAGTAGATTTGTTGGATTATCACTATAAATAGATTTTATATGTATTAATATTTAATGCTTACCTTCTAAAAAAATAAATATTTAGATATACATTGATATTATCCTTAAATAGGTCTGATTGATTACTATATATGTCCTCCTGTGTGTTGCCTTACAACCAGAACATTAGTCTGCTACATCAATCTAGATAGTCTGTTCACTATATTGTGAATGACAATGTCAAAAGTTGTGGCAGTAGTGATAGTTCTTAGTTTGATGATGATCATCACGGTCATGCACAAGGAGCGAGCTGTGACAGCTATTCATGCAATATAACACTTACTGCTATTCAACCATATTCATATAAACATGCCATGAGATAACTACTCAAGCAAAAATGCAAAACACTCATCATATCAAAGGTTCAAACATGCTTGCCTGGTTCGGAGTAGTCGGAGTCTAGCTCGGTGAAGTTCGTGGTTCCGTCACCTCCTCCGGTATCTACGGTATAAAGAAAATACGTACTAACGTAAATACCGTGTGTGCACAAAAAGTGTTCCAAATATTTTTCAAATAAATATGATAAAAAACTAGACAGAAAAATAAAGATGACAGAAAAATAATCAATCAAAAATCATTTTGTTGTTTAAAAGTTATTAAAGATTTAGCCCAGGGACTTGTCTATAATGAAACAGAAAGTTTCCAGGGGGTAGAACAGAAAAAGACAGAAAACGTTTCAGATTGAAAGCGTATTTGCCCGAAGGCGTTTTCAGAAAACATTTCAAAAAAAAAAAGCTGACGGGGGGTCCCACCCGTCGGGTTTAAACTCTAAAACAGAGTCAGCGGCGCCCGGAGGCTGTGGTGGTCGCCGGCGGCGATCCACGGCGAGGTAGGGTGAAAGGAGGGTACCTACGGGTTCCTTGGGTCCTTCCGCACCTGTGGGTGGTGGAGTTGGTCGTCGGCGAGCACCACGTCGACGGCGGCCTCAACTCCGGCGGACGGTGGTTCGGGTGTTGTTGGATCTCGCCGGGGAGGGCTGCAAAGGTTGAATTGGGGCTCGGGTTAGAGCATTGGGTGCACTAGAGGGCTACAGACGCGGTTTGGGAGATGGGGATGGTCTCACCTGAGTGAATCAAGCCGGAGCCCGAGGCGGATCGGGGCGGCCGGAGTCGAGGAAGGAGACCTCCTCGGGGTCCTCCTGGTGGCTTGGCGGGGCTCTGGGGAGATGGAGTTGTGCTGCGCGGTCGAGAACGAGCTCGGGGCCCCCTTTTATAGCTGGTCCGAGGCGGTGGCCGTGAACGGGATAACTCCGGTGGCGATTACGGCGGTGCAGTGGTTGGTCTGGTGGTTTAGGGGGCTAGGCATCACCGTGGGGGTCTACTGGTTCGGTTTAGGTGCTAAGCTTGGCCTGCCTTGGTTGATACTCCAGGTTCCCGACGGAACGGCGCACGGAGCTTGTCGGCGGCAGGGAGCACGCTCTGCGCTGCTCAGGCCACGGCGACGGTGCCGCAGCTTGCACAGGTAAGCAGACAACCACGCGGAGGCCTCGTGTGGCTTGGGCGGTGCTGGACGGCGCCGAAAGCTGGAGCTGATCCCTGCTGGCCGCCACGGGTGGCTCTACCACCGCAGAAGCTGCCGGCGTCGGCGGGACACGTCACCACCGACGATGGTGCCCGTCCAAATGACCATGCATATTGTAGACTAACAACCCCCAGGCAAAACATCATGACATGGACCTTTGAGCAATCCAAAACATGTTGCTTTATTAAGCATTCTCATCAACACATCAACTACAAGATTAAACAGCAGAGGAGAAAAGGGGGGTCTCCTTGCCTCAACCCCCTACTAGTAGGAAAGAGTCACTCTCATAGCTGTTAAGTAGTATATATTAATATTAATGTCATTGAAAATAAGTATATATGCCGGCGGTGTCTCATTGGTCTGCCAAAACTTATTCATCACGTTATGTTACACAAGTGCATGCATCGCAGCGGCAAACTCTGTATCTGTATGACAACGATAGCTTATGTGTACAAAATATATATAGGTACAAAGAGCTAAAACCTTCTATTAGCACCAAAAAAAAAACTAACGAGACCGAATATATATAGATAGCACACTAGATTAATTCACCCACAGCTACTGAAGTCATGTTCACTCAATACCGTACCACTCCTTGTGAAATTCGTACATCTCTGTGTCATCCGGAAGAACCGCTCTTACACTCTCCCTTTGCTTGCACCTCTTTGCCCACTGCGTGAGGTTGGGGCACTCCACGTCAAGCTCAAACCGCCCAAGCTGCTCGTACCCATGAAACATGCTTGAAAATGGGATAGTAACGATGTCTAAGAATCCGAATTCGTCGCCAGAAAAGAAGCCCTTGTCCCCGAGCACCTCCTCTAGGCGTTTGAGTTGCTCCACCAACTCTTCTTTCTCCTCGCCCTTGCTCTCCAGAAACCTTACTTGGGCGCCGAACACCTAATTTCGTTCAGGTTTTCACATATAAAGTAACGCATCGAGGAAACAAAATTTACTCCAACAGAAAAGTGACAATAATTTTGCATACCTTGTGGTCAACGAAGTCAGCCCAGAACCTAGCGTCAGCCCTGTCGACTGGGTTGCCGGGGAGCAGACGGGTTTCCTCGCCCCAGACCTCGTCGATGTACTCGACGATGTTGACGGAGCCGCAGACCGGACGGCCGTGGTGGATCAGGATGGGTACCATGTGGAGAACAGGGTTCATGCGCCGCACCAGATCGCTCCTCTCGCGGACGCGGAGGTCCTCCTCCACGTACTCGAACGCCACGCCTAGCTCGCGCAGCGCGAACCGCACCCGCATGCCGAACTCGTTGGCCCAGAAGTCGACGCCCGTCACGGCGCTCTCGCCGGCGTCCATGCCTTTCTTCGGGCGTCTCTGTCTCTCTGGCTTCTTCAAGGTACAACTAGCTACTGTAGAAAGTAGAAAAGCTTGGGTGGAACTTGTTGCGTGGAGGCATGCAGCGCGACAGCTGGGATTTATTTATAGGCGATCCAGCTCCACGTACGCTATGGCATCATGGCTGACGGCTGCATGCATCAATTGACTCTGTAGGTATGACGGTCATGCACGGCAAGGTCCATCTCTCCCTGCATGAGCGCACAGCACATTCGTACACTTTTTGTTGTTCCACGTTGCCGCCCGTCTAATACTCTCACTAGCTAGTCCGTGACAGATTTTGGAGAGGCTGTCAAAATGATGTACTACTTGTATATATCCTTTTGGTTTGTCTGGGCTTTTTTTAGAAAAAAAAAACGAGGATGACCCGTGGTCTGCATCTGGACGTTACTTACGGCCATTTTATTAATTATTCTCACAAGACCTTACAGAGTCATACAGCAGTAAGACTAAAGCCGCCGCCTAAACAACAAACTATCGCTACACCTATCCAGTTGATGAAGGGGCGCAGATAGTCTGGGCCTAATACCAAACAGACATCGCAGTCAAGCCTAAGATCTAAGACCTGAGACCCCAACATAGCCACTTGCCGCGTCTGGGGCACACACTGGTCCGGCGTGCTCTCAGAAGGCGCCGCCGCCAACTGCCACCGCTCCATCTTCAGAACTGTATTGATGCATCAACCTTGCTCGGTCCAGCTATCGTCGACGCCACCACGGCACCCAACGGCACCTCCTCCCTGCGCGCAAACAGCTGAACACGTCGCGGTCGCCACTGATACACCTCAGCGCCATGCTGCCAAATACCACCAGCCGACACAGCTTGAAGCCCTTGGTGGATCTGTCGTGCGTAGCACCTGCCGACCAGGCATGACCAAGCGCAGCACCTGTCGGTCAGGCATGACTTGACATCTCCACCGAAGCTCTGTGCAAGACGAAGTCGCTCCACCTCCTGCCTCTAACTTCCAGCGCTGCTCCACAAAACGATGCTCCCAAGAGAAAAACGACACCGCAGTGCCGCCATCGTCCAGTCTGGAACACCAAATCCTAGGGTTTCCCCCGGAGCAATACGAGTGGGTCGACGGTAGTCACATGACGATGCCTTCATCAAGGTAACGACGTGGAACGCCGCCATCGCCCGTCGTCAGCTCGGTTTTCACCGGCAACTACGTCTCCCTGACTCGCAGCTGGTGCCAGATGACGGATCCCGAGATCCGAACACCCAGCCTCAGGCCGACCACCTCTGACGGAAGAGATGACCACCACCGCTGGCTGCACCGGTCAGAACAGATCTGATCGGAGGTGCCGCCGACGAGACCACTAGGCCCTCCACGCCGCCATCGCCGATCTGAAGGCATCATGCACGCCACCGCAGCCAAACCGGCCGCAGCCGCCGCCGCCGCCCGAAGGGCCATCTGCAGCGCCCGCAGCCCTTGCCTCCGCCGCGCCAAGCCGTCGCCGTCCGAGGACGGGCCGGCCTCCCGCCGCCTGCAGCCATCCGCCGCGCCGCAGATCCCAGATCGGTCGCGCCACCACACGCCTTGAGGTCCGCCCCACCCCGGAGACGCGCGAAAGAGGAGATCCCCCGCCACCGCCGTCGGCCCCCGGGCTTAGCCCGGCGGCGGGAGAGGAGGACGGAGTTTGCGGCGGCGGCTAGGTTTCTGGCTCCGCCCGAGTCGCCCTAGGGATTCACTCAACACTACGGTATACCCTAGCTAAGCTGGACCAATTCCGAGGAAGGGAAAATCGCCGGATCATGGCAAAAGTGAGATCGACTATGTGCAAGTTGCCTGGTTTTTGTTTTTGTATCAATCCATTTCGCACCACAAAAATATGACTAACCACGAATTTGTTTTAGGTGATTTGCTTAACCAGCCCAAATCAACCCTTTGAAAACAACGTAATAAACCCCCACACTGAAGCAAAAACAAAGCACGATACATATACCGATAGTGGTGCTCACGCACAAGCTCCGTGGGCTGGCCCAGCAACGACAGCTACGTTGGATTTCACGGTTGGCTGCTTACCAGTCACCGTTGACCAGTTCATGGTTTACAAAATGAATCTAAAAATTTTAAAAATCGTGATCTTATGTTGAATACATGAGCTTTTCAATATTTTCGCTATTATTTGAATTACAAACATTTTTTTGAATCCTCGAACAATTTTTGGGTTTATGAATGTTTTTCAAATCTGTGGACATTTAATCATATTTGTGGAAATTTTTAATAGAAATAAATCCAACCAAGAGATATCGTTTGAGGTTATAAAACTGACTGGCATAAATAACCAAAGAAAAAATAAAGAGAGTGTCAGGTTGGGAAACAATTGTCTCATCGTGGGATGGGCCTGCCCCATGTACCTCGTCCGTGAGAGATTGTGGGTGATCGCTTGCATATATAATAGCTGATAATAGTACAATATAAAAGCTGATAATAGTACAATTTTCGGACTCCAGTGTAATATTACACACATGTTCTATAGTACTTGTATGTATATTTACACACACAAGAATAAATAAAAAAGAAATTATCCATGAAAAAATGAATTAATGACCTTGGAATTACCCTTTAAGATAAAGGAAAAGAAGAAAATATTACCCATTAAGAAGAATGAAAAGAAAAACATAACGAAATTTTTTGCAATTAATATAAACATAAATTGCTCTGTTTTATGATACACAAGAATAAGAATATAATTGTGGAACTTCTGCAAAAAAATGTTTTGTAAGAAAGATGAATTAGTTGCATTAGTTTATGCACCTTTTTTTTGGTTGAATATGATGCACTTGAGTAAACAATTTTTTTGAATTGTCACCGAGGGGGAGTGAATCCCACGTGGATAATTTTTTTCATTTGTAGTTTCTTATAAGGGAAACGTTTGCGGCCGGGGCACCGGCCGAAACGTTCCGCCGGCCGCACGCGGGCCTTGCAATCGATATCGATCGTGCGTTGCCCAGGGCCACGAGCTCTTCCTACTCAAACCTTATATCTCATGCGAACCGTTTTTCCCATCTGTCTCTTTCTTCTTCCTCACGACCGCTCCCTTTCCCCATCTACGCCTCATGCATATCACACTGTCATGACGAGGCTTGCAGCTAGGGCGAGCCACGGCAGGGCGGAGAAGACGGCGACGACCAGTGCCTCCTCCCTCCCCTTTTCCCCTTGCAGTCCCCCTGCGCACCCTCACCTCACCTTCCCCAGACAAGAGCTGCGACCGACAGTCGTCAGAGCTGAAACCAGGAGTTTACAGATGCTACGATCGCCTTCTTATTCTTTGCTGGAACCAACGAGCTGCGATGGGCAATCAATAGAACTGCATCCGGTGATACAAAATGCTACGACCAGGGCTAGTTTTTGCTGAAACCAGAAAGAGAGCTGAGGCTGCAAATGGTGTGGAGAAGCTGCAAACAACACATAAAAATGCTACAACCGGTGTCCAGGGAAGCTACCACCGGCTTCTTCAAAAGTTTCAAACAGAGACAGGGAAGCTAGGAAGATGTTACTGCACAAACCAAAAAAGCTGCAACCGGCTACGAGATCGCTGCAATGGTATTTCTGAAAAGCTTCAACCGGGAACAACATGAACGGCGAGCTACAACCGAAGGCGACGACATTTTTTTTGTTGCAACCGTGTTGACGTTTTGCTACCATTGTGACGGCAATTTGCTACATCCATCGCAGCCCATGACGTCGGAGATGACATTTTTGCTGCGGTCGTCTTCAATTTTTGCTACCACGGCGACGGCAATTCGCTACATCCATCACAGCCCATGACGTCGGAGATGACATTTTTGCTGCAATCGTCGTCAACTTTTGCTACGACCGGCGAGGCATTTTGCTACATCCATTCATGACACATATGTGACCAGGCCGGGACAGCGATGGCGCCTCGTTTAGCTACAAGCCATCACCTGCGTAGCCCCGGTACTACAAGCGCGTTGCATTTTTGCTTCAACTAGAAACCACAAAAGCTACTAACTAGTGTTTTCTGCTATGATATGCGATGGGTGATGGCGAGCTATGTCGGGGGAGGGTATCGGCCATGAGTGACGGCGAGCACGCCAGCGAGCTGCGGCCGTCGCACAGCGAAGCTGCAACCCGTCGCCACAGGAGCCAACCTGCAGGATGCATCTGTTGCATGGTTGAAGCCGGCGACGCGGACGGCCGACAAGGGCTGCGACCGGCGACTAGGACGGCCGGCGAGGACGGCGACTAGGACGGCCGGAGATGGAAGGGAGCGATGAGATGCAAAAAGATCCTTCGTACCAGTGCTTTGACGAAGACAACGATCGAACGGTTCCTATCCTTCTAATCGGGTGGCTGCGGGCCGACCGGCCCAAAGTTGGGCCGGTGCGCCGGCGCAGATCATTGCCCTTCTTATAAGGCTTTACAGCCTAAACAAAGAACAGGTTCAAATGAACGAGACTTCACAGGGGGCCCAAGGAAAACACACACACACACACAGGAGTTACTCCGAGAACCTTCGGAAACAGTTGATTGACGAGAAAACTCATCACGACCCAAACTCATCACCACCTTTCCTGCTCACCGGCCTGTTGGCTGATTGCGCCAGGAGCTCATTTTTTTTGTTGAATGAAGCTCTCAAAGTTTGACGCGAAAAGAGAAAAACATGGCCGCGTGCTGAGAATATTCCACCCCAGCCAGCTGCATGTGGTTGAGGAGTACTGGACGTAACGGGAAGCAGCTAGCCCTCATCGTTTCCGGCGGTGGACCGGCGGCACGCACGTCGACGGTCAGCACAAGAAAAGAAACCACCACCACGCTCTACTTTCCTTCTCGATCGATCTTGACCTTCACATAGTACTACAATCTACAAATCCAGACGATAAATAGCTACGTAGAGCCCAGCTGCTAGCTAGAGATCGACCATGGCAATCGCATTGGCAACCTTCCTGCAGCTGCTGCTGCTACCGCTCTTCTCCCTCGCCGCCGCTGTCTTCCTCCTCCTTCATGCCCGTGCGTCGTGGAGACTCCACAAGCCGGCGGCGCCCTACCCGCTGCTCGGCCACCTGCCCCAGTTCCTGGCGAACCGGCACCGCATCCTGGACTGGATGACCGAGGTGCTCGCGCGCCAGCCCACCTGCACGCTCGTCTTCCACCGCCCGGGCGGCGAGCGGGGCGTCATCACCGCCAACCCGGCCAACCTGGAGCACGTCATGCGCGCCGGCTTCGGCAACTACCCCAAGGGCCCGCGCTTCGCGTCGGCGCTCCACGACTTCCTGGGCCATGGCATCCTCAACGTCGACGGCCATGCGTGGCGCGCGCAGCGCAAGGCCGCCAGCTACGAGTTCAACACGCGCTCGCTGCGCCTCTTCGTCGCCCGCACCGTTCACGGCGAGCTCCACGGCAGGCTCCTCCCGCTCCTGCGCCGCGCCGCCGGCTCAGGCCGTCCGGTCGACCTGCAGGACACGCTCGAACGGTACGCCTTTGATAATATCTGCCGCGTCGCCTTCGACCACGACCCCCGGCAGCTCCCGGACGGGGATGCAGCCGAGAGCACCGCGACCGAGAGCACGGCGAGCGGCAGGTTCGCCGACGCGTTCCGCGACGCAGCCAATCTCAGCGCGGGCAGGTTCCGTTACGCCGTCCCGGGGCTCTGGAAGATAAAGAAGGCGCTCAACCTGGGTTCCGAGCGCCGGCTCCGCGAGTCCATCGCCGTGGTGCACGGCTTCGCCGACGGCATCATCCGGTCGCGGCGGGAGGAGATGAGCACGGGCTGCGAGAAGCACGACCTCCTGTCGCGGTTCATGGCGAGCCAGCTGGGCGAGGGCTACACCGAGACGACGGCCCTCCGCGACGTGGTGATCAGCTTCCTGCTGGCCGGCCGGGAGACAACGTCTTCCGCGCTCACCTGGTTTTTCTGGCTGCTGTCCTCGCGCCCGGACGTGGAGCGCCGCATCCGCGACGAGGTCGCCGCCGTGCGCGCCCGCCGTGCAATCTCCGATCTCAACCGAGCCGGGTTCGACCTCGACGAGCTGAGGGAGATGCACTACGTGCACGCGGCCATCACGGAGTCGATGCGGCTGTACCCGCCGGTGCCGGTGAATTCGGTGCAGGCGCGGGCGGCAGACGTTCTCCCGGACGGCACGGCGGTGGGGGCGGGGTGGTTCGTGTCATACAACACGTACGCGATGGGGCGGATGGAGTCGGTGTGGGGCGAGGATGTGCGGGTGTACCGGCCGGAGCGGTGGCTGGACCCGGCGGACGGGACGTTCCGGCCGGAGAGCCCGTTCCGGTACATAGTGTTCCACGCGGGGCCGAGGATCTGCCTCGGGAAGGAGATGGCCTACATCCAGATGAAGTCCATCGTGGCGTCCGTGGTGGAGGAGTTCGAGGTGGCGGTGGACAGCGGCTACACGCCGCGGCAGGTGGCCTCGTTGACGTTGAGGATGGCCGACGGGCTCCCGGTGAGGGTCAAGGCTTTCCCTAGAGGGAATTGAGTACGACGGGATGGAAGGGAAAAATCTGCTTTGAACAATTATTTGCCGAACAATACAAGTAGAAAATAGAGAGGGAGATTCATGGAACACTAAGAATTTGTGTACATACAATTGTACGCATATAACAGGAACATATAAATGATATACCCAAGGTACGATAGAGAGAAATGATATACCTAAGAAATATATAACCCAAAAGTTATATACCCCTAAATGCTAATTAAAGTATGATAATAATCAATCTATTTTTAAAGGCATACTCAAGTCCCTGTAAGATATATGTGTAAAAAAATGTATATACCCATAAATGCATATGCCCATAAGTGCATACTCAAGTCCCTGTAAAATATTTTTAAGTGTATACACCCATAAATGTATGTACCCCAACGTGAAATTTATGTGTATATACTCAAATATAAAAATTTATGTGTACATGCCCCAGCATGCCGGACAGAGATGTATGCGAGGTATGATACTCAAGGAATATGATACTCGATAAATTATTCTACCATGAATTATGACTTAAGTATTAATAGGCCAATAATTATTAAGTATTTTTCACATACCTTACTACACGTTCATGTTTTGAAATTAGGAAAATTTAATGCATTGATGACTATCCATTAATTTAAACTATAAATGATTGTCATGCATGCACACATGCTTATTAATAATGCCATATATAATCATATTTATGGTTTACCATATCAACACCAACGTCGTACATCAGCTCACCATCTAACATCTATGAAGTAAGGTGCCCAGGCACCTAGGTGTCTCAAATAGTAGTGACGCAGACGGTGAGACTGGAGAAGAATCCTATTCTATATTTTCTAACTAATCACGATACTGAACATCCTCCTGCAGTCCCAATGGTAGTGACGCAGACGGTGAGACTAGAAAAGAGTCCGAAGGTAAGCTTACGGACATCCGCCCCACCGTCATAACTGTCGATGCATCGCGAAAGTTGTGGTTGGAGTAAAAACCGACGAGATTGCTCAAGCAAGTCGATAACCCTTTGTGCCGATGTCGATGTTAGAGTTGTGTCGAATATTGTGTACAAGTTAGGTTACAGTTGGACTCTGAGTTGTATTGTGTTTAGATAGGATATGGAGTCGTGTCTTAGTAGGACACTTGTATCCTAGGCCTCTCATATATAGCGGGGCTAGACACACGATGTAACCTATGCCAATATAATAGCACCCGAATGCAGGGGAAGCCGGCGGCATGTGCAGGTGTCCAGGGCGACCGGGTGCGGTATTGTAGCGGTGTCATGGGGAGGAGCGCCCATAGTCAGGCCCCGAAGATGTAATCATATCGGTGAACCTCATTAACAAATCTCGGTGTCGTGCTCGTGTGATTGCTTGGTCCTCGGATGATCAGAGCTAGGTTATTTGAAGGTCGCAGCTATGTTGATCTAAACGAGACGAAGCTGGTTTGCTGTTTATTTCATCACAGTGGTGAACGGATCAGTGGACGAAGGCCTCGGTTGATAAGCAATCGGAATCATCTGGATGCGTCGGCGGGGGCGAGTTGCAAAGGGCGTCAGGTCAATAGATGGCTCCTATGGCACGTGCGCGTGGGAGGTGCGGCGATCGATCGGATGGATCAATGGGGCGAGCATCAGGTGGTGCGCATAGGTGCTGGTGGGATCGATGACGTACGTCTAGCGGCTGGTGCGTGCAGCAGTGTGGAAGCCCATGGCGGCAGTGCGGCCATGTGGCTGCAGCAGGGGGCCAAGGCCGAAGCTGGCCAGAAGAGCGGCGCAGGTGCTGCCCATGAGCAGGCTAGAGTTTGCATGGACTCGTGGCGTGTGCGTGCAGATGCAACACCGTGGATGATTTGTTTTGAAAAAAAAAGATCGGGACCGAGTCCCTGGAGGCAGCAGATCAGATTTGCGCGTTAGAAAATCCATCAAGGATAAGCAGTCTTCGGAAAGCGGAAGGTCATGGCAAAGCAAAGCTTAGCATTGGAGTCGAGCCAAGAGCCACATCACGTGAAGGCCAAGAGTGTTTTTTGGTTGGCATTTTTTTTGGTTGGCATTGCTATTAGTACATGGAGACTGTTCGTGTACTTGGGCATCACGTTGATAGCTCGGATATTTTTCACGGTCAGCTGTACAAAGAACCATGGCGTCAATGGGTGTCAGGTTTGAGTGGAGAAGTTCGTGGAACTGAAAACCTTGGGTTATGGCAGACATGGGTGAAAGATTGTTGGCGCACAGGGATGCTTGAAGGCATTGCAGGAAGTCATGTCAATTGTGATGGATGGGAATTCGCCGAAGACGGTATGGGAGCCTCGAGCGTGTCGTACAGTCGAACGAGTTTGGCTGGGTCGGACTGGACAGTCTGACGAGATCGATGCAAGTCGGTTGGTACAGAAGACGGTGGTGAGATCGGCGACGACGACATAGGTGTGTAGTGCTAATGGTGACCGACTTCTGGGGCGTGGAAACACGTGGCACGGGCCCGAGGGCTTGTGTGGCTTCGACAAGACTATGGCGCGCGATTGATTCGGTGGTGTATACACGGAGCTTGAAGTTGATGAGGCGCAAGTGTGGACTGATCATCTACCATGGAGTCATGTTGAAGGTGGAGCTGGATTGAGAGGCTACGGCGTAAGTCGACAAAGAGTCGAAGCCTATTCAGCGGGAAAAGCGAGTGACATGCAGTTCGGACTGGAGCTCAGTAGTCTGATGGAAGTGTGGATCAGTCGGTGATGATCGGTGGTACTCTGCAGTGGGGTTGAGTGGTGTGGGTTCGGGCCCCTTGAGACTCGACCGGGACAGCGGAGGCTCGACGCGGTAATAGCGGCGAGGCGTGCGGTGCGCATGGGACATGGAGACGGGCCAGGGCTCTGGTGGTCACACATGTGGTGAGACAACTGCGAATTTGACTCGGGATGACTACAAGCAATGGTGAAATTCCTTCAAGTTTCAGACAGGCGGTCAAGGAAGAGCGGTGGCGTTGAGTTCAGGTAACTCTTATGTGTGATACCTAATATGTGAGTTGTTCACTTTCATGCAGGTCAGTGATCAGTGTGTGATGGCGTTGGACTGATACTCTGAAAGTTGGGAGCGCAAACTAGAGTAATGTGGAACTTAATTTCGCTCGAACATTGATTGTGGTCAAGAAAAGAAGGGACTACAAGTTGCAGGTGGAGCCATATGGAGTCTTTGGAGTAGCAGCGGTGCTCATAGGATAAGCTCAAGTCCAATGTACATGGAAGTTTGACGCGTTGACAAATTCAAGGTGGCGGAGAATATTCGCCAAGGTGGAGTTTGTTAGAGTTGTGTCGAATATTGTGTACAAGTTAGGTTACAGTTGGACTCTGAGTTGTATTGTGTTTAGATAGGATATGGAGTCGTGTCCTAGTAGGACACTTCTATCCTAGGCCTCTCATATATAGCGGGTCTAGACACACGATGTAACATATGCCAACATAATAGCACCGGAACGCAAGGGAAGCTGGCGGCATGTGCCGGTGTCCAGGGCGACCGGGTGCGGTATTGTAGCGGTGTCATGGGGAGGAGCGCCCATAGTCAGGCCCCGAAGATGTAATCATATCGGTGAACCTTGTTAACAAATTTCGGTGTCGTGCTCGTGTGATTGTTTGGTCCTCGGATGATCAACGGTATGCCTCGGATTTATTCTAATGTAGCCGAGAGCGTACGGTGGTGTAGCGGTGGTGGTCGAGGTAGCCGTGCGAAGCATTGCTGTGGTCGATGTCAAATCGAGGTGGCTGATGTCGAGGTAGTTTCCATGAAGCCGTGGACGCAACCGCGCAAGGAGGCGTACGTACGTGCCGCTGGTCCACCGCCGCCATACATGGTCTGTTGGGCTAGCTTCCCGTTACGTTCAGTACTCCTCAACCTTATGCAGACATGCTTCTCTCAAAAAGAAAATGCAGGCATGCAGCTGGGGTGGAATATTCCAGCGTGCGGCCATGTTTGTCTCTCTTTTGGCGTCAAACTTTGAGAGTTTTATTCAACAAATGAGGTCCTGGCACAATCAACCAATAGGCCGGTGAGCAGGAAAGGAGGCTCGGAGTAAGACCAACTCTGGGAGGCTCGGAGTAAGACAACTCTGGGTGACCACAAGCGAGCAAGCATGCTTAGTGCAAAGATGGATACATTAGCTGATCCTGTTTACATGCTGAACATCAACTAAAAAAACGATCGAGATTTCCGGCCGGCTCCCGAAGAAGAAGTGGTATATCTGTACTCCAAGGACTTTGAATGGTCATGGCTCTCCACCTGAATAGTCACATGTGTGTGTTTCTACGACGGATGGAAGAAATACTGTTACAAATTGTCCACTTCGATTTCCATTCAACTAGCTTGTTTCAAGGAAAAGTCATTTTGATCAACACCAATGACCTTTCTATGCAGTGCCGTGTTGGGAAACGCAGTAATTTCAAAAAAAAAAATCATACGCACACGCAAGATTATGGTGATGCAAAGCAACGAGCGGGAGAGTGTTGTCACGTACCCTCGTAGACTGTAAGCGGAAGCGTTATGACAACGCGGTTGATATAGTCGTACGTCTTCACGATCCGACCGATCCTAGTACCGAAAGTACGGCACCTCCGCGATCTGCACACGTTCGGCTCAGTGACATCCCACGAACTCTCGATCCAGCTGAGTGTCGAGGAAGAGCTTCGTCAACACGACGGCATGATCACGGTGATGATGAAGTTACCGGCGCAAGGCTTCGCCTAAACACTGCAACGATATGACCGAGGTGGATTATGGTGGAGGGGGGCACTGCACACGACTAAGAGATCAATGATCAACTTGTGTGTCTATGGGTGGCCCCCTCCTCCGTATATAAAGGAGTGAAGGAGGGGGAGGGTCGGCCCTCTATGGTGCGCCCTGGAGGAGTCCTACTCCAACCGGGAGTAGGATTCCCCCCTTTCCCTAGTTGGACTAGGAGAGAAGGAAGGGGGAGAGAGGGAGGAAGGAAAGGGGGGTGCCCCCCACCCTTCCTAGTCCAATTCGGACCAGAGGGGGAGGGGGCGTGCGGCCAGCCCTGCCCCTCTCTCTCTCTCTCCACTAAAGCCCATTAGGGCCCATATACTCCCCGGGGGGTTCCGATAACCCCCCGGTACTCTGGTATATGCCCGAACTCTCTCGAACCTTTCCGATGTCTAAACATAGTCATCCAATATATTGATCTTTATGTCTCGACCATTTTGAGGCTCCTCGTCATGTCCGTGATCATATCCGGGACTCCGAACTACCTTCGGTACATCAAAACACACAAACTCATAATATCGATCGTCACCGTACGTTAAGCGCGCGGACCCTACGGGTTTGAGAACTATGTAGACATGACCGAGACACGTCTCCGGTCAATAACCAATAGCAGAACCTGGATGCTCATATTGGCTCCCACATATTCTACGAAGATCTTTATCGGTCAAACCGCATAACAACATACGTTGTTTCCTTTGTCATCGGTATGTTACTTGCCCGAGATTCGATCGTCGGTATCTCAATAACTAGTTCAATCTCGTTACCGGCAAGTCTCTTTACTCGTTCCGTAATGCATCATCCCGTAACTAACTCATTAGTTACATTGCTTGCAAGGCTTATAGTGATGTGCATTACCGAGAGGGCCCAGAGATACCTCTCCGACAATCGGAGTGACAAATCCTAATCTTGATCTATGCCAACTCAACAAACACCATCGGAGACACCTGTAGAGCATCTTTATAATCCACCCAGTTACGTTGTGACGTTTGATAGCACACAAAGTGTTCCTCCGGTATTCGGGAGTTGCATAATCTCATAGTCATAGAAACATGTATAAGTCATGAAGAAAGCAATAGCAACATACTAAACAATCAAGTGCTAAGCTAACGGAATGGGTCAAGTCAATCACATCATTCTCTAATGATCTGATCTCATTCATCAAATGACAACACATGTCTATGGCTAGGAAACTTAACCATCTTTGATTAACGAGCTAGTCAAACTACTAGTGACACTCTGTTTGTCTATGTATTCACACATGTATTAAGTTTCCGGTTAATACAATTCTAGCATGAATAATAAACATTTATCATGAAATAAGGAAATAAATAATAACTTTATTATTGCCTCTAGGGCATATTTCCTTCAGTCTCCCACATGTACTAGAGTCAATAATCTAGATCACATCACCATGTGATTAACATCAATAGTTCACATCACCATGTGATTAACACCCATAGTTCACATCGTCATGTGACCAATAACCAAAGGGTTTATTAGAGTCAATAATCTAGTTCACATCGATATGTGATTAACACCCAAAGAGTACTTAGGTGTGATCATGTTTTGCTTGTGAGAGAAGTTTAGTCTACGGGTCTGCCATATTCAGATCCGTAAGTTTTTTGCGAATTTCTATGTCTACAATACTCTTCACGGAGCTACTCTAGTGAATTGCTCCCACTTTCAATATGTATCTAGATCGAGACTTAGAATCATCCAGATCGGTGCCAAGGCTTGGATCGACGTAACTCTTTACGACGAACTCTTTGCCACCTCCATAATCGAGAAACATTTTCTTATTCCACTAAGGATAATTTTGACCGATGTCCAGTGATCCACTCCTGGATCACTATTGTATCCTCTTGCCAAACTCATGGCGAGGTACACAATAGGTCTGGTACATAGCATAGCATACTTTATAGAACCTATGACTGAGGCATAGGGAATGACTTCTCATTCTCTTTCTATTCCTGCCGTGGTCGGGTTTTGAGTCTTACTCAACTTTACATCTTGCAATACAGGCAAGAACTCCTTTGTTGACTGTTCCATTTTGAACTACTTCAAAAACTTGTCAAGGTATGTACTCATTGAATTTATCAAGCGTCTTGATCTATCTCTATAGATCTTGATGCTCAATATGTAAACAGCTTCACCGAGGTCTTTCTTTGAAAAACTCATTTCAAACACTCCTTTATGCTTCCCAGAAAATTCTACATTATTTCCGATCAACAATATGTCATTCACATCTACTTATCAGAAATGTTGTAGTGCTCCCACTCACTTTCTTGTAAATATAGGCTTCACCGCAAGTCTGTATAAAACTATATGCTTTGATCAACTCATCAAAGCATATATTCCAACATCGGCCACGCCTTTGACAAGCTACCTAACGCACGAGTCATAATAAGCAACCGACATTGGCTAATTATTATGTCTTGACGTCGTACTCCTCCAGTCCCTTTTACTCTGCATATAAGAATTGTCTGAAGTAAAGTTTGACCATATTTATATAAAAAAATCAACATCTACCATGTTAAAGTTATACAATATGAAAATTTAAGTCATGACACATCTACTGATATTGATTTCATATTGTGAATGTTGGTATTTTTTTCTATAAAGTTGGTCAAACTTTACGAGGCTTGACTTTAGACAAATCTTATATGCTAACTAAAAGGACCGGAGGGAGTATGGAGGGATGTGCCCGTACATGCATTTTTCCTACACATACGGACACAATGATGCGACATCCCTTCTCTTTGTGAATGCCATGATTCGATCATCCATGCAACACACTTGATCCTCTTCTGGGTTTACAACTTGATTACTCTAAATATGTGGAACACAGACTAGGGCTAAACAGAACGTAGCACAAGACAAATGGCTCTACCATCATATCCAGTAAAATGGAGTAGTAGTCTTCTCCAATGTCAAGGCATGAAGCAAGTGGGCTTGATTGTTGAGCGGAGTAAGCTTATGTTACGCCCCAGTTGCATTTGCAAACCCATCGACAAAATGTCTTCCCAACGGACTATAGTAGTTTTCTACTCCATTCTTTTTCTCTTTTTCCGAGGAGGTTTTCACTTCATTCGACCAACTAAGTTGTGTTATGGAGAAATTTAGAAAATACCGATTCAAGTGCTCGACTGTTTTTGTAGAGAAATGCATAACGACGGTTTGTATTACACTGGGAAAACATAGATACATCATTGGTGATTACATCAACTAGAAAGTCCTATTAAGAGGCTCGTCCTGTTAAACAAACAATATTAGGTAGAGCCCTCCACTCTAGTGGATAAAAGATCGGCAAGCATATATTGACTTTTGCAATCTGGGCCCAACTCGCATAACAAACTGTGAAACATTGACAGAAGTTTAAGCATGTCATTCCAAACTATACATATATATCCTTTTTTACTCAGAAATCCGCACTTCTGATTGTATAAGCTTTCCTTTAAATTTGTTTGCTATCAACATCAAACCAGTACTGAGTTTTTGCCCAAAATAAGAAATCGCAACAAATCAGGAAAACAACAAAGCCTGCAGTCCAACTCCCAAGCACAACGACCCATGATTCATTTGCCAATGTGGACGTGCAGATATCCTTGTCCCTGTCACAGAAAGCAAAGCAATGGGCATCGTTGATGTAGAAATTAAGATAGCAAAAATTTGTATAAAAGCACCAGTAAGGCAGTAACGAACAAAATGTGAGATTTAGCAATTACAGATTTGTTTCTCTCGGCCCATAAGGTTCAAGGACCTTGAAATACCCACCTTGGATAAAATATCAGGGACTAATAATGCCTTGGCAAAAAAAGCCTTACATAAACTACATGTCTTGGAAGCCGGGAGCAACTAATAATCAAGTGGTACCTTGAAGGACTTTCGCGGTGGTCACTTTTTTGGCATGTGAGCACGTCAAGTGGTGCGCCCAGCCGAGGCCATGTGTCACGCGCTAGAGCACCCTGGGGATTTCTATAATGTTTTTTTCATGCATGGTGTTTTCAGGTTTTATTTGTTTATTATTATTATTATTATTATTATTATTATTATTATTATTATTATTTCGGATTTTGCTAAGGTTTCACTAGGTTTTTGTGGAATGTTTTTGTTTTTCTGGTTTTCATGAAAAGCGATTCTGTCCCGCTAGAAGCACAACATGTGCTTCTGCGACAAGCACAACTATGCTTCCCGAAAAGGAAAAAGTATAGCTGTGCTTCCGCGAGAAGCCCAACATGTGGATCCCAAAAATAAAAATGTACAGTGGTGCTTCGTGAAAAAGGGGAAATTATTTAGGGAAGCATAGTTGTGATTCACTAAATGATTTTTTTTAATTTGAAACAAATATTGAAATTTCCTATCATTTTGTAAAAAGGAAGCATTTAAAAAAAGAGAAACATAAAAAATCCCAAAGAAAACTGTAAAACAAAACAACAGAAAAAGCAGTTCCTTCAAAAGCAAAACCTTGTACAAAGTGCCATTCCTCTCGAAACAGTTGAACAATAATAAGTATGCAAAAGTGCAGTATGTTTTCGATATTATGCCAAGAAAGAAATAATAGGCCGGCATTCAAAAGTGCAGTATGTTTTTTGATACTTTGCCAAGTAGGAAACTAACCAACCTTGTTAACTTGATCAGTCATCAATGAAGGCGAAGCTCCCAATGGCGACGACAATGACGAATGGCCCAATGGAGGCGCACAGAACGACCCTCCCCAATGAAAAACGGTGTCGGCGGACGTCAGGTGAACGTGAAATCCAGAAGGCGGCCCAGGCCTCCGCGACCCCTGCGACGAAAACACCGGCGAGGGCGAGGTAATAGGCGAGCCTGTGGTGGCTGAAGACCGCTCCCCGGGGCGGCCTGTAGAGCATGGTGCCCACGTCGACGATGAGGGTGAGCAAGGCCAGCGTCCACAGTGCTCGGGGGAGAAGAACCGGGGACATGGCGGCGGGCTCGGCTGGCGGGTCTATGTCGACCCTGACGTGGTCGCCACGGCTGCCCTGTGTCTGTGTAGCAATGGAAGCAGTTGGCATCACCAGCACCGCAAAAACGAGGAGACGTGGGATGCGCTCGCTGGCTGACTCACCTGCTGCGCCCCGGCGGCGGTGTTGTCGGCGGGAACCTGGAAGGCGGCCGCCACCACATCGGCCACGCCCCCCACAAGCTGCATGCCAAACGCACCGTACCAAGGCAACTTATATAAGTAGGCACTAATCTTAGTAAGTTGCCGATTGAGAGTGTTTTTACAGAGGATCCTAGAACCTAGTAGTAAGATTGCATAGATAAGTAGTAGTAGTACCTGGCAGATGTCGCTGTCGGAGACGAGGTTGTGTGCGGAATCCAGATGCCTGCATGAAAGAAAAAGGTCCATGAGGAAACTTGATCATATCACAAGATGATGCGAGGGGATCTTGTACTTGCACTAGTACCAAACCAAGCTGTTGGCTCCGACTGACCGACCACTTACTTGTTCTCACCGTCCTCCGCCCTCAAGCCCTCGCCCATTGGCTTCCAAAGGTACGTGAGAGAGAGAGAGAGAGAGAGAGAGAGAGAGAGAGAGTGTGTGTGTTTAGTTGTTGTTGATGAATGAGACGCTGGGTGGCGTTTACTTATAGTCGATTCAGGTGGTCGTCTCGAGTCACAATCACCCCATTTAATTTGCTAGCTCCTGACACAAGACACAGGCCGTCTTATCGAGTCGTTTTCGTTTCCAAGCTAGCTAGCCGACCCAACGGCAAGGACAAGAATATGCTTTCAACTTTGCGATCGATCTAGGAGTAGCTAGCTAGCTCCACTACGCACTCGAATCCCACGAAACAGTGGTGGGCAGACCATCACGCGTCCCTCCATCAAAAAAATTCCACATTCCCCGAAACATGTGGCAGGAATATATTTTATTTTTCACCACGGACGACGGCTACGCAGCGCAGGAGGTTCCCAACCACGAGCCACCGCCCTCTTTTGCTAATAACCATCGTTTATATCTCTACTGCATCAATTACATGCCCTGAATCAACGAATATAGCCAGCTACAAATCACTTAAGAGTCAGTTAGTTACACTCCTGGTACGGTGCTTCAACTTGGCGCAAACAATTACTCCTACTTTGTTGCTACAACTTCAACAAAGTGGTGCAAAAACTTGGGTTTGTCATGCAAATACACTGCTTATCGTACGTGTTTGGATATGAAGTCTACACCGACTAGGCTCGCCGGCGTGGCATGGGTCCCACTGTCAGCGACCAGTTGGGTTTATTTATTTTTCAAAAAAATCCCATGCCATGGCATATATATAACCCCTCAATCCCAAATCGGAGCCTCCAAATCCCTAAGCCGTGTTCCCCAATTCCAAAGCACAACGGCGCAGTCCCTTGCATTGAGCACGACTGCTTATGTGCATATAATGGCGGCCATCCGTTGTCTTGAGGTTAGCTCACGCGATCCCTCTGTCTCACCCGTCACGTACAGCCCTCTCTGACCCCTCCCTCGTCGCTCTCTCTCTCTCTCTCTCACCAATCTCTCACCTCCGTGTTTGTAGATGGATGGCACCGGCGTACCGAGGATGGTCGATAGCAGGGTGAAGATGGAGGAGGACGATGAGCCCTCGACAAAGATTGCTTCGGTCATGTCCTGGGACAGGAATCAAGTAAACCCATCTTACCTCTCAAAATGCAGTGCGTTGGATTTTAGGGTTAATGGGGTTTTAACCAAGGATAATGAGCTGTTGATTGTGGTCGCTTGCATGACATGACACACTCTCGATACGAGTTCTAATGGGCTAGATCAGAGAGGTGGATTTGTGCGGGCACTTCAGTGCGCCAGTTTTGTATGTATGCAGTGAAGGAGTGGACACTCGCAGGAGATTTTTGTCCTGCTACTATATGAGGTAAAGGCCGTCTTGCACTCTGTTTTCTCTGGTATGCCTCCAATTTCTTCCTCTCTTCCTCCATTTATCTTTTTTTAGTCAAAACACACTTATTTTTATTGCTCAAGGACAAGGTTCATAGGGATACAATTTAGGTCCAGAGGCTTAAGGAGCCACATATGACGCCCTAAGGAAAGTCCTAAAGCGTGTTTAGCGAGGCTATGAGCCTCCATGCTGGTCTCGCGACCTTCAAAGATGAAGGTATATTTGGTAAAATGGCCCGCCAAAGCTAAAATCTCTTTGACGATGGTAGCATGTCGTCCACCGGTGCCTCTCTATATATCGTTCACCACTGCTTGGCAGTCAGAAGATATGATCAACGCAATAATGACAGGTCTTGAGCAAGTGCGACCCGATGTATGACGACATGGACAGGCAGTTGTTCGAGATGATCCAAGACGGAGGTGGAGGCGGAGCCAGAGTCTGCTTCGAGGATGGAAAGCAGATGACTCGGGTCCAAAGAGGAGGGGGTGGAAAGCTTCAACATGCGGGAGGATGAGTTATTATGCGATGGTTTGAGCACTAGCCTCGATCTGATCCATGACACTGAGAAAAAGGGTGAAATATATTGGTCCAATATCCATTCTTGATTCCATGAGCACACGAATTTTGATCCCTGTTGCAACAAACTCATTCGCGATCGTGAGATAAAGTCGCTCAACCATCGTCGGTGTCCAAGTAAGTTGTTATATGTGCTGGTCTTTTGGCCGGATATGCTCGAAGAGAGGAGGGTTGAGGTCACGACCGCTTTGGAGGATACCAAGATGTTGACTATAAGGATGGACGAGTTGGATGGCGTACGGCGATGATCGTCTGTGTCGTCCGTGTCAAGATGTTGAAGCACTTGGCGACCGAGAAGGAGGCGCATTGTGAGGAGGCGGCGACAGAGCGAGCGAGGAGGTTCGGATAGCCGGTCTGGCAGGGCAAAAATGCCCTTTTTGCATGGACTGATGAACTGATACTTTTGTGACAACACATATAAAAACTACGAATATCCGCCTCTTTTGGTTGTAACCGGACGCTATGTGAACGCCGCACTTTAACTTGCGCTCATATTGTTATGCATTTGAAATGAAAATTTGCCGGACCTGAACATTCGTTTAGAAGGGAGGCCGGCTCCCACATCCGCATCTGCGGACTGGTCAGTCCATGGACAAATGGTGTGTCTGTTTTAAGAGATGGCGTTGGAGATGCCTTAAGCACCGGGAAAAAGCGAGTGTTGTCAAAGTCAGTGACCAATAAGGCATGACCCGGAGATGCAGCCGCCATTTTTGTCTATGAATTTAACTCGTAGAATTGTAGTTTGACATGAGTTAATACGACAGATAGGAGTTAAAACTATAGTGCAGGTAGAATTATGAACTGTAACTATCAGCTCAGCAACAACACACACCCCTGGGTGATATTGACAGTTAGGTGCAAACGGCCACTTAATTTTTCAATCAAAGTTCAAGTCCTGGATTTGCCCTTCACAGATCATACTGACACACGTTTCAAACTTACAACTTGCTCCTAGGGAACACCCCAGACTAAACTAAGGTGCCCATAGTTTGAACTTTGAAGCAGACTGACCAAAGAAGCAAAATTGACAGGTGCAGTAACAGTTGGTCGGACTAAAACGTCTTAATACTGAACTCCAATGCTTCAGAAAGAAAAGAGAAAAAGGGAGACATGAAATTGAAGAATATCACACATCTCCAAGATGATCAAGCATTATACCCAAGCGCCATAAGGCCATATATAAATCTCCCGTTTATAGTGGCACGTGTTCGTAAAAACTCACCCATGGCAGTTGATTGCACCATCTGACGCACCAAATATCAAATAGCAATACAGAGGCTCAGCCTGTCATGCACACTATACGTACATCTCTGTTACAATTTCTTCAGAAAAGAGCAGTTCCCCATCACGATCTCAGTGTCAGTGACAAGACTGGCCGTGCCCATGGTTTCAGCCTTTTACCAGGTTCGTTCTCACCAGTGTGGTGACGATTTGTACCGAAGAAAGAGCACCGGTTCCTACAGCTGATACACTCTGCTCAGCCAGGTTATATTACATACTCGCAGTTAACATACATCATCAAGGGCCACACGCCTTCTTCAAGGCCTCGAAGACGCCTTTGAGTGTCGCGTCCTGCACTAGCACGACCTTCTCCCTCGATTTCGAGCCGGAGCCGATACACACCTCTCTTTTCTTCACTCCAAGCACCTGCATTCATGCGTGCACATTTACAAAAGGTTCTCGGCATTTCAGATGGAGCAAAGAAAATGAAGCATCAAAGAGTGACTTCATCTGTGCCATTAGATTATCATGCCAAACCAGGGAATATACTTCCAGCACATAAGGCGCCTATTGTCTTATTAATGAGCTAAACATTGGAAAATGTACCTATTGTCTCAATCAGCAACCCATAAGGTACTACCCAAAGATACATCTGCCATTTTTGTCCATGAATTCAACCCCTTGAATTGTAGTTTGACTGCAAATTTATGTGGTCCGTAGGAGATAAAACAAGATACTAAAGCATAGTGCAAGTAGGATTATGGACTGTAACTATCTGGTCAGCAGCAACAAACCCCTGGCTGTCAATGGCAGTTAGGTGCAAACAGCCAATTAATTCTGTAGATTTTCCGTCAAAAGAAAGAACCGGGGTCATTTGTGGTCTTAGATCAACCAAAGTTCAAATCCTTGAATTGCCCTTGCCAGAATCATACAGACACAGGCATCAAACTCAGTGAACCTCGGTGCTATCTTCCTCCTACTGAACACCCCAACAAAACTAAGGTGGCCAAGTCTGAAGCAGAATGGCCAAAGAAGCAAAACTGGCAGCTGCGGTAACACGAGGCTAAAATGTCCTACTCGATTGCAATGCTCCAGGGAAAATAAAGGAGTTTCGAAATTCAAGAAAGAACATCATATGCATCTCCAAGGTGAACAAGCTTCGCCCATCCATGTCCTCGACGGTCTGTTCAGTGCTACTTGTGTCATATGCTTCAACAACACTTTCTAACATGCTTAAAGTCTGAACTTTGATGGCGAAGATCTCAGGCCATCAGTTTGCAACAGTGAAGTGCATCAGGAATCAAAGCAAATCATACCAAACTTAAACCTTCTTCAATCTAATCTAGTTCACAGCTATACCATGGAACTACCAATCATCATCTAGGCGGGCAGTTCGTCACTTCGTCTAGATCAAGAAGTATCAGCAGGGAGAGGAGAAGCACTAAATTACCGAGCTGATGAAGTCTACGAGGGCGGCGTTGGCCTCCCCGTCCCTGGCCGGCGCGTCGATCTGCACCCCGACGGCCTCCTCCCCGATCTCTGCAAATTAACCCAGGAGTTAGGAGCGGATCAGCGAGGACGAGGACTGGGTGGGGGACGGAGTACTGTACAGACCGGTGATGGTGGCCATCTTGGAGCCGGGCTTAGCGTGGACGGAGATGGCGACGGTGGACGGCGGCATCAGGCGGAGGCAGCCCGGGAACTCCCCGCCGGCGGCAGCGCCGCTCGCCGCCGCCGTCGCCGGGGCCCCCTTGGCCTTGCTGCCTCGCTTCCCTGGAGCCATCTCCTCCGGGTCTTCACTTGGGCCGGGCCCGAGTCCATCGGCACAATATATCCCGTGGAGGCCCAGGAGACGACCAGCCTCTCACCCAGCACGATGATGACTCAGCTCCAAGCCACGCCGCTCAGAACCCTAGCCCTCTCCCGCCGCCGGCGGGGCGCCGGCGCGGCGGCGCGGCCGACGGCGGGCTCCGTACGGTGCTCCGCCGCGGCCAGGAGCTACAGCATTACGCTCCTCCCCGGCGACGGCATCGGCCCCGAGGTCGTCGCCGTCGCCAAGGACGTCCTCTCCGCCGCCGGCTCCAAGGAAGGTAGGCTTACCTGAACTCAGCTCCGCGGCGCCCAATGGCACTAGCACTAGCAGGGTGACGACGATGATGGTAGCCCGTTTGTTTTCCTTGCTTCGCAGGCGTGGAGCTCCGGTTCCGGGAGATGCTGATGGGCGGCGCGGCGCTGGACGCGGCCGGTGTGCCGCTCCCCGACGAGACGCTCGCGGCGGCGCGGGCCTCGGACGCCATCCTCCTCGGCGCGATTGGAGGGTGAGTGCAAATTTTCTGTTAACAACAGCAACATCACTGGT
Organism: Triticum timopheevii; assembly: GCA_963921465.1. Taxonomy (NCBI): domain Eukaryota; kingdom Viridiplantae; phylum Streptophyta; class Magnoliopsida; order Poales; family Poaceae; genus Triticum; species Triticum timopheevii. The sequence continues at coordinate 656,038,410 of OY997264.1, forward strand.
GACAGCTCCGGAGTGCATTTGCTTTGGTCAGAATTAGTGATGTGCACCTGCGTTTTCTTTCAGTAACTGGATGCCATGCTGCGGTTTGCAGGTATAAATGGGATAACAATGAGAAGCATCTCAAGCCCGAGACCGGGCTGCTCAACATCCGTGCCGGGCTAGGTGTGTTTGCCAATCTGCGGCCAGCCACCGTGTTACCGCAGGTATATCAACATGCCATTTTAGTTCCACAGCACTGCAGGTTGGTACTTTAGATAGGTATTTGTCTTAAGTTGCATCTGAGGCCATGTATCGAAGGCATCAGAGTGTGTCCTGCGTCCCGGCTTAATCTGTACTAGTAGTGGATTAACTTCTTTGTTCCGATTAGTACTAACATCATTGTCCTGTTTTTCTAATGCTGCTACTCAAAATTCTGCCTTTAGTACTTTAGGTAGCTAGTTAACTATATGGCCTACATCGCTTAGGTTGCATCCAAGACCATGTATCGAAGCCATCGGAGTGTCTCCTGTCTCCTGACATGATCTGTACTAGCAGCACATAGTTTCAATGAGCAATAAAATACTAGCAAATGAAGTCATAGCAGCAAAATTTGGGCTGAATGGACTTGTTTGCTTCACTTATTACTGGTTATATACTTACAATAATGTGATGATTTGCTCATATGTTCCCCATGTAATTACTCCTCTCTTTGGTCTCACACTTTTGTAGTTAGTAGATGCATCTACTTTGAAGAAAGAGGTAGCTGAAGGAGTTGACATCATGGTTGTTAGAGAGCTTACTGGAGGTAATGTTAACTAAATTACGATTAATCATGGATAGTTATTCCTCTTTTGTTGCTATTTACATATTTTCAGGTGCATTCTGATTAACTTGAAACGTCTGCTGGTATTTCATTATTCTGTGTGGCAGGGATCTACTTTGGCAAACCTAGGGGTTTTGGAACCAATGACAAGGGAGAGGAAACTGGCTTCAACACTGAAATATATTCAGTTTCAGAGGTGACTCTGCTGTTCCTCAGACATTTCAACTATATCCCCGATAACTATTTCTTGAAAATTAGTCATAGTCCTTGCTGTTCTTCAATTAGTCGTAGTCCTTGCTTCTCTTCAAGGCATAAGCTTGATTAAATCTGCTGATTGTATTGTTTCACTGTTTCTTTACTCTCTGATGTCATAATCTGTAATAAGAACTATTCTTTTGTACCATTTTGATCAAATAGTTCAATAATCTGTAATAACTTTGATCTTTGTTGTTACTTTGCTCTGCCTCCAGATTGATCGTATTGCACGTGTTGCATTTGAGGTTGCTCGCAAGAGAGGAGGGAAACTTTGCTCAGTGGACAAAGCGAATGTGCTTGAGGTACTTAATTATATTGATGCAAAACATCTATTGAACTCCTTTTGCAGAATATACTTGTATAGATGTCTTACTCTCTTACTTAGTTCAACCAACTTGTATCAAAGCTTGAACTGAGGCATGGAGTTATATTTGAGACACCAGGATATTTGAATTTTTTATAGTTCTACCTTGGACATCTAATTCGTACAACAATTATGACCCAACATTTTCTGACACTAGAAATCATCTTGAAATCATAAGCTTGCATATTCTGAATATTTACTTCCGCACACATACAGTACAACCTTATGCCATAATATTTCTGCAGGCATCTATGCTATGGAGGAAACGGGTAACTGCAATAGCTTCTGAATTCCCTGACGTTGAGCTGTCACACATGTACGTTGATAATGCTGCAATGCAGCTTGTTAGGAACCCTAAGCAGGTTTGTTTCTTTGTATGTAATTTATGTTACGCTGAGCTAATTAAGCAGTGAGAATGTGCTGACCTACTGAGTTTGGTGCATCATCACAGTTTGACACAATTGTGACAAACAACATTTTTGGTGACATATTATCGGACGAAGCATCAATGATCACAGGAAGCATTGGAATGCTTCCATCTGCCAGCGTTGGTGAATCGGTAATAAAGGCCCCGCGATTTTCTTTCAAGTCACATTAAATTGCCTGCAAACACACTTATGCTGAAAATGCCGGAAAAAATCTTTTAAGGATCTTTTTCTTTGTAGGGACCGGGTCTATTTGAACCTATCCATGGCTCTGCTCCTGACATTGCTGGGCAGGTTGATACAGCTTGTAATTTCAGAACATCTATTTGTGCAGAAACCTACTATGTTGCCTTTCGTTGTCTAACCCTGCTTAAAATCCTGCTTGCTCTTGCAGGACAAGGCAAACCCATTAGCTACAATTCTTAGTGCTGCAATGCTATTGAAATATGGCCTTGGTGTAGAAAGTGCTGCAAAGAGAATTGAAGCCGCGGTTACAGAGACACTGGACAATGGATTCCGAACTGGGGACATATATTCTCCTGGGACGGTAAGATTAGTACATGCAAACATATTCAATAATTGCTGAATATTTTCTACAGTTATGTTTGAAGAGAAATCCAATGCCTATGTTTCTGTCAAACAAATAATTAAATATTCATCTGCTTCGTATAGTTGTAGCTCTCTACTTGCACATCAATTACAAGTAGTTGGATGGTTTGACAGATAGAAGGCTTTCGTCCTCTCTTCCTTAGCCTGCCAAACTTATGCCCTGTGACCATTGGTTGTGGAATATACTCGTTAGCAAGCACTACTTTTTGCTCTCTTGTTTCGGACCTTACATGGTTATATGTTCTTCTGCTGCAGACATTGGTTGGATGCAAGAGGATGGGAGAGGAAGTCCTGAAGGCTCTGGAGTCACAGAAGTAAACGGTAACCGATAGCCATCAGTACGGAGGGTTGAAGAAGCCTGCGACATGGGATGGTCGAAAGCGCACCGGGATCTGATCTGACCTTACCCCGCCAAAGATCGTCGATCTTGCCCCTGGATTGTGTGATTTTGTTTTTATGTTTGCCTGCTTCCGCCCTTGTAGTTGGGTGCAGGAATTTAGCGGATCGTCTTTTCCCGTTCCCTTGCTCATTGGAAAGATTTTTGTGTGCGTTGATTGAATGAATTGTATCAGCGATGGATAGAAAAATGGGGATGGTTCCCTTTGCTCCTGGCTGGAATGAAAAAGATATTGGATTTTGTGCAACTGTCATTTGGGATAAGTCAGTACATTCCTGTCATGTCCCATCTAATGTATCTTCTTAAAAAAACGAGTCGATAGCAGAACTGATCCTCAACTAGATTTTGGGGTAAGACGGTTCCGCTAATCTAAGCAGCAGATTCCAGTGTGACTTTGTGAACCTAAAATCCCTGTCAATATGACTTTCCCAGAGATTTTATTAGCTATATCAAAAGTAAATAGAGTGGAAGAAGATGGATTTATTTTTTGGGGGGGCATTCAAAGATTAAAGGATTATAATAGAAAACCGACCTACACTCAACCTAAGGATTTAAGTTTTTGTGCGCCTACATTTGGGGGTAAGATTGGTCTGCTAATTTGATGGTCTATTATTGAGCAGCAAAATTCAAATGGCTTTCTGAAACTGAATCTCCACTCATATTTTCATTTCCTATTTGTAAAGATTCATTCTATGTTTCAAAAGATTCCGAGACGAAACGAGAGAGTGACAAAAGGAAATGATTCCAATGTGGCCGAACCTGAAAGATTTTTTGTAAATGGGTGGAATTTTCATTTTTTTTTGTATTTATAAGAAGAATAAAAAAATAAAAAGGAAAATAAGGGGAAATCCGACCTACCGGATTCGAACCAGTGACCTAAGGATTTAATCTGCATCCACTACAGTCCTCCGCTCTACCAACTGAGCTAAGGTCGGCTTTTGTTTATCTTCCTCCCGTTAAGCTTTTAAAGCTAACCCGTAGCCCAGCGCAGCTATGCCACCAACGTCCCCAACAATTAGTGACAGGCAGGAGGCGGTTTAGCCAGGCAGCAGAGTATTTTGAGATGGAACACGTCGACAGATTCATTCAGGCAATGATGCTCTATATTTTTTTTTTCGAGAGAGACATGCTCTAAAATTTATTATACCTTGACTTGAGGCGACCCAAGAACAAGCCAAGTCCTTGGCTCGGTACACCCAACATCCTCCTTCAACTGAATCCAGCAATGCACGTATCGTACGTACTTACTTGGCTAGTCTATACTGAACTTTGCTCAGAAGAAGGCTCACCACTACAGTAGGTAAGTATAGCATTCACCGTGCTTGCCTCAGAAGTCATAACTGTGCTTTAACCAGACTAACTTTTTTTTTCGAACCGGGCTTTTCCCCTTTCCATTACTTTCATAACGGAAATACAATGTCTCAGGAACTGAAACCAGCAAGGCTAGAGAGAAAGAGGAAAAGCGAGTTCGGGGCAACATCAGGAAACCCACTATCTGCGCCTGTCATTAGGAACAACAGATCATGGGGCGAAAACCTGATGTCACCCAAAACCGCGCTAACGAACACCTAAGGAAAGTATCACAAGTCTTACAGATAACACCATCAGACGCCAGGCCACAGCCGCCATAACAACAAAAACCTAAAAGAACTACCAGAACCCTCCTACCAAGGTCTAACTGGGCACAGATCTTGTTCCAGAAAAGACCGCCATTGGATCAGATCAGATTGTATGTGTGTAGCCTGGAGCCTGCATAAGCACAACTCCAGACAGACCGAATATCTCGACGGCTAAATGAACAATCCACCGCTCTCGTCAGAAAAATCAAGCTCTTCTGGGATGTAAATATCGCAAAAATAAAATTGCACGGGAACTGCAGGGATTATGATAATAACGGTGAGTCAATTTCCAGCCCCCTTTGCACCGTAAACAGATTCATTCAGACAAGGACGAATAGTAGGGATAGTGTCAGCATACCGGCGAGTTACTGGCAGGTCAGCCAGCACAACTCAAGGATTACAAGGCCCCAACAGAGACGCATCAAGGAGGGGCAGGCCAATGCATATCAGTAGGACCAGTGGTCTCCAAGAAGAACTCGAGTCTCTCAGGGCATTCAACATTCTCCTCCAAGTAAATTCAGCAATGTACGTTACGTACCTGGCTAATCCATATATAGATGCTGAAGTTGCTCATGAGGCTCAGTAACTGGCATTCACTTTGCCGCGGCCAGACAGACCACCGAGGCCAAAGGAAAGCATGAAATTTCAGGGCCATGCGAGGTCCTCGGGACTCTGTTTTAGCTGAGGAACCAGCCGGCAATTCAAAACCAAGCTGCTGGCACCTTCATTCCCCCAGTAACTCACTCACACTTCGAAAACAAGTGATCTGCATCCACCCCTGTTTAGTCTTGTATACAGAAAGAACAAAGGGGGCTTCCTCCTTATCCTCATACGAGATCGAGCTGCCTGCAGGATACTGTGACCAAATCAGTGCCCAAATCAAATGCTCAACTTCACTTGGGCATATGGCAATTTCCAAATCTTCTTCCTATAAGGACCATCATCAGATCAGATCAGATTTTATCTTGCCTGCAGCCTGCACAACTCTGGGCAGAGCGAATATCTTGATGACACGCCAATGGATGGCCATGTTGCCTAGCATCTCGGTGGTAAAGCCGTTTGTGTTTCTTTTCCCTTTTGTCAAGCCAGCCTATGAGGTGTGTGTTTCAGTGTGACTTGTGTCATGTGTGTCACCAGTAGTCTCTGCAGGAGCAGGCACCATCCTGGAACCTGTGGAACCGGTTGGCATCCCTGACAACCATCGCCCGCCCCACCACCCACGACAGCCCCTTGAAGAACTCATGGCAGTCGCCGCACACCCGCAGATTCTTGTACACTCTGATCACTTGCTCCCCGTCACCGTGACCATGCTCACGGTGGTGCAGCAGCCACAGCCCCACAGCCAGCCGCTCGCTGTGCCCCCGCAGGCCCTCGGCACGCGACTCCTCGTCCACGTCATGCAGCCGCGTGCCGTCACCGATCACGGCGCCTGGGGTGTACCCAAGCTGCTCCCTCATCATGCTCTCCATGTCCAGCAGGACACTGCGGATATCAGTGGTGCGCGGGTGGGCAGCATCGCCGCCGCCGTAGAAGAAGTGCGCCTCCTTGCCGACCTCCACCCAGCTGCACCCACCCTGCTTCCGCAGGCCCCGGCGCCGCATGGCATCGCGCACCTGCTGGTGCTCGTGCCACTCACCGGCCTCGGCAAAAATGTTCGACAGCATGACATAGTTGGCCGGGTTGTCGCCGTCCATGGCCAGGAGGGCCTTGCCTGCCTCCCTGGCTGTGGTGACGTCCTTGTGCACCCTGCAGGCGCTGAGCAGAGTCTGCCACACGCCGATGGTGGGCTCCATCGGCATCGTCGCAACAAGGTCCCTGGCCTCCGTGAGCTCCCCGGCGCGGCCGAGGAGGTCTACCATGCACGCATAGTGCTCAGCCCTCGGCCTCAGTCGTTTGTCCTGGCGGATCAACGAGAAATACCGGCGACACTCCTCAACAAGGCCAGAGTGGCTGCACGCCGACAGGAGGGCCAGGTAGCTCACCTCGTCAGGCTCGACGCCTTCCGTTCGCATTTTCTCGAACATGTCAATGGCCTCTCGGCCATGGCCATGCTTCCCAAGGCCGTTGATCATCGCTGTCCACGAGACGACGTTCCTCGCCGGCGTCTCCCGAAACCGCCGCTCTGCCTCATCGGTCAGTCCACACTTATGGTACATGTCCACCAGGGAGTTGGAAACTGACACATCCACCCCAGCTGGGTTCTTCACGGTGTAGCAGTGCACTTGTTTCCCCTGCTCGATGAGTGCGAAGTCCGCAAACATGCCGACAACGCTGGAGAGGACATGCCCGTCGGCACGGACGCCGGAGCTCCAGAACCGCCGGAATAACTTCAGTGCTTCCTTCACCTGCCCTTCTTGTGCGTGTCCGACGATCACCGTCGTCCACTGGATGGCATTCTTCCTTTCCAACCGATCGAACACCTGCATTGCCGCCGGCAGGCACTGGCATTTTACGTACACATCAAGCAGCGCGCCGGCGAGGATGGCATTGGACGCCGTGAAGACCCCTCTGACCGACATGGCCGCGTGAACCTGCACGCCCTCGCGAGCCGCGCCTAGGCCACTGCAAGCTTTCAGCAAACTGGCGAAGGTGAACTCATCGGGCTGACAATCCTCGTCACCTCGCCGCTGCATCTCCCGGAAGACGAGCAGCGAGTCCCTGCCTTGCCCGGCGTGCGCGTAGCCGGAGATCATGGCGTTCCAGGTGACGAGGTCCCTGAACGCAGCAGCGCCATCAAACACCCGCCGCGCGTCGCCGATCCTCCCGCCCTTGGAGTACACGAGCACCAGCGAGTTGGCGACGACGCCGTGGCCCTCGAAGCCCATCCTGACGCAGGCCCCGTGGACACGAACACCGGCGCCCGTGTCGCCGACGACGCCGCACGCCTTGAGGGTGGCCGAGAGGGTGAACTCGTTCGGCGGGACCTCCGAGAGCCTGCTCATCTCCCCGAAGAGCCGGAGGCACTCCCCGGCGCGCCCCTGCTGCAGGAAGCCCACCATGAGGGCCGTCCAGGAGACCACGTTCCTCTCGGGCATTCCGTCGAACACCTGGCCGGCCATGTCGAGGCGGCCGCACTTGGCGTACATGTCGATGAGGTTGTTGCCCAGCATGGTGTCCGACACGAAGCCGAGCTTGGTGAGCGCGCCGTGGAGCTGCGCGCCGCCGCGGAGGTCCGGGCCCCTCGCGCTCGCCCGGAGGAGGTCGGCGAGCATCCTCCGCCGCTCCATTGGGTTCGCCCGCGAGAGTTGGAAGGGAGATGGCGCCGCCGGACAATGAGAGATCGCGGCGAGGTCAGCATGTGGATGGGCGCCGGCCGCGCTCGGCGCCGGTCGTGGGCGCGCACGGTGCGCGCTGGGAGTGGCGTCGGACGGGGAAAGAGAAGAGGGAGAGGGACAAGTGTGGCATTTTTTTCCTCTGTAATTTCTGAAGTGATGGAATGTGAATTTCAAGGTTCAGTACTGATTTGGCCCAAAATCAGCCATATTCAAATGGAAATTTTGAACTTGGTGGCATGCTTTCATTTTCAGTTTATCTGATGTTGGCTACAATGTATCTAGACATATTTTAGTTCTAGATATATCCATTTTTATTTATTTATGTGACAAGTAATTTTGGAAGGAGTATTGTTTCTCTTACATTCCAAAACAAACTAGCCTCCTTCCCCTCCCCCCCCCCCCCCCCCCCCCCCCCAGTATTTACTACTAACAATGTAAACTAATAAAAGAGCGTTTAGATTACTAAAGTAGTAATGTAAACGCTCTTATATTTGTTTATGAAGGGAGTAGAAAATTTGATCCTCTTTTTTTTTTTCTAGTTGCACGTAATGACAGCAAAGATCAAAAATAAGAAGCGAATTCCAGGTTAGTTGTCATTTTCCTTTACACTGGTTGACTTGCATCCAGAGTTTCCTTGCATTATACTCCTTCCGTCGGGAAATACTTGTCATCAAAATAAATAAAAGGGGATGTATCTAGATGTATTTTAGTTATAGATACATCTCTTTTTATCCATTTTGATGACGAGTATTTCCGGACGGATGGAGTATTCACACATTCACATTTCTCCATACAGTAGGTCAAGTACAGTAAAGTAATCAGCCAGTCCTAAGCTTCAGATATTGAGCAGTCCTACAGGCTACAGTTAAATGGCACCAAACTGTATATCTGTAAAGTACAAACATTCAGATCTATGTTGCCACTATCTGAAGCCAGCACAAAGGAGCCAACGGATCCTATGCTTCAGATGATACTGCGGCCAGCACCAAAATCCTCTTCAGTTTCAGCGTGGCATCTATGGTCGGAGGAAGCCGTGGTTGATGAATTCTTGCAAGGACAGCCGCTTCACTGAAAACAAAACAGGCGTTCAAACGTCAGCTATGTAACCATCCAGAGTTTCAGCATTTTTGGTTAAAGGGAGAGGCGGCATGGCCAGCGTCGATAGACCTGGATTCGTGCATAGTAGTCTGGTGCATATGTCGATGGAATCAGGATGCAGGCTGGGTACCACGAGTTGCGAGAACGGAAGGGAGCTGCTAGTTCTGTTTATGCATTGGAGCATCTGAAGAAAGTAAACATGTGAGCCAAGGAGGACTGTTGTGAAATCTAAGTTTCTGATAGGATGATTGAACACAATTGGCGAGTGAAAGCGCATGACCTGCACATTGCTTCTACCATGGAATGGTGGGTAGCCGTTCAAGAGCTCAAAGAGGATCGCGCCAATACTCCACAAGTCTACCTGCACACAGGAGATGTTCAGATTTGTGGCCGAAAAGGTTGGGCATGTGAGCATATAAGGCATACCTTGTCATCGTACTTCTGAAATAGCATGACTTCAGGGGCCATGTACAAACGGGTGCCGCAGGCTGTCTCCGCATACTCCCCAGGATGAAGAACCCTAGTAAAGAGCAACAAACGTGACTGTATTTTTGTTTGTCCAGAAACTTGATTGCGTAACTAACGAGCCTTATTTATCACACAGAACCACTCCACCATGTTTAGCATCATTACATATATTTTTGGCTTCTGCTACTCTGATGTGGTTCAGTAGCTAATAGATGTTGAAAGAACGTCCAATGATTGATTTCAAAGTTGACCAAAAGAACAGCAGCGGTTGCTACCACTACAATGAATGGCATATTTTTTCCTGCAACTACTCATACTCCCTCCGTTCGGAAATACTTGTCATTGAAATGGATGTATCTAGATGTATTTTAGTTCTAGATACATCCATTTTGATGACAAGTAATTCCGAACGGAGGGAGTACATGATAAAATGAGTACTTGTCAATACAAGAACTGCCATTTCAGAACTAACCTGGACAGACCAAAATCGGATATCTTGAGTATCGCATCGCTGCCAGGACAAGAGAGTAGGATGTTCTGCAACAATCCATTCAACAGCTCTATCAATTCAAAATTGACAGTTTCAACCTAGTTGGAGAACATCAAACAAGGAAATTAACAAGGGATTCCAGTCCCTGGACCTCAGGCTTCAAGTCCCGGTGGACGACGTGGTGCCGGCGGAGCACTTGCAAACCAGCTCCTGCCAGCCACAAGGGGGCAAGCTCCAGTTTTCACACATCACATCGAATCGAAATCGATGGTGGAAACAAAAATTCAGCGAACAATTTGGGGAATACAGTAGATGATAGGGTGAATTACCGATCTGTCTCATGAAATTCCTGGCGACGCTCTCCTCCACCCTGCCGCCGGTGCTCTGGATGTAGGTCGCCAGGTCTCCCCCCTCGCACAGCTCCATGACGAGGTAGATGCAGCCCGGGGTCTGTCCGAGACAGGGCATAATAAGCCACTCGATTGGTACAAGAAGAGAAGGGAGGCTTGGGGGCGTTCGTACCCGGACGACGTCGAGGAGGCGGATGATGTTGGGGTGGCTCACGGCGGCGAGGAAGCGGAGCTCGCAGTCGAGGCTGTCGCGGAGGCGGGCGGGGAGGCCGGCCAGCCGCACCTGCTTCACGGCCGCGGGGGCGCCGGTCGACAGCCGCACCGCGCGCCACACCGACGTGGCCGGGGGCCGCCCGCCGAGGCGCTCCCGCAGCTCGTAGCCGCCGACCACCGTCGGCGCCGCCTCCGTGCTCCTCCCTGCCATCGAGAACGGACTGGAAGGCCGTACCCAAGCGAGACAAAAAATAATAATTCTTGGAATCAAAATAGCGATTCTGATTGGGCCAAGAGCCCATTTTCCGACAGGCCGTGAGCCCAGGATGAGAAAGCTCAAACTATTAACAAAGGTCCATTATTTACTCATTTTTTTTATTAAAAGCCCATTGGTTTCTAAAAAAAGCCCATCGATTATTCCCCTAAAAATGAGAGCAGCTAAATGGAGGTTATCCTTGCGGAGATCGGCAGGTCCTGGGAGCATGCCAAGTGGTGCATCTAGCCGCCGTCACATGTCACGTGCTGGGTGCTCCCTCTGAATTTCCTATTTTATTTTTCTATATATGTTTTCGGGTTTATATGGTTTATTTCTGGTTTTTCGGTTTTCTACTGGTTTTTCTTAGGTTTCGTACAGAAAAAATCGTGGATCTTTTTCAGCGTGAAAATAATAAATTGTGCTCCCATGAAAAAAGCATAGATTACTTCTCGTGGCAACACAAAATTGTTTTCATGAGAACAAGAAAAATTGTGCTTCCAGATTTGTTTCTCATGTAGGCTGATACGTCTCCAACGTATCTATAATTTATGAAGTATTCATGCTGTTATTTTATCATTCTTGAATGTTTTACAATCATTTTATAGCAACTTTATATCATTTTTTGGGACTAACCTATTGACCTAGTGCCTAGTGGCAGTTGCTATTTTTTTCTTGTTTTTGACATCGCAGGAAATCAATACCCAACGGAGTCCAAACGCAACAAAACTCCATGAAGATTTTATGGACCAGAGCGAACCCAATGGGCCAGAGCTGCACCGGGGGGGGGGGGGTGGGGGGGGGGTGGGGGGTGCCCCGAGGGGGCACAACCCACCAGGGCGCGCTAGGGCCCCCTGGCGCGCCCAGGTGGGTTGTGCCCACCTCGGTGGCCCTCCGCACCCCCTCTTTACCCTATAAATTCACAAATATTCCGAAACCCATGGGGGTAGCCCTAGATCAGAAGTTCCGCCGCTGCAAGGCCTCTATATCCACGAGATCCAATCTACACCCCGTTCTGGCACCCTGCCGGAGGGGGGAATCATCTCCGATGGCCATCTTCATCATCCCGGCGGCCACCATGATGAGGAGGGAGTAGTCCACCCTCCGGGCTGAGGATTTGTACCAGTAGCTATGCGTTTGATCTCTCTCTCTCTCTCTCTCTCATGATCTATATCATGGGCTTTGTTAATATAATCGGATCATATGATGTTTCTCCCCTCTATACTTGTAACACCCGCGATGCGGCTATATCTCTCACGTGTCGAGGCACGACTTAGAGGCATAATCGCATTATAGGTTTTGTCGCAAGAAGGGTCATCTTCACACAATCCCATGTAATGAACAAAAATGGGATAAAGAGAGTTGGCTTACAATCGCCACTTCACACAATACATAAATAAATTCATACATCATTCAAAATACACTCATAGATCGGCTACGGTCAAGTCCAAATGAAAAGAAGATAACCCCAAATGCTAGATCCCCGATCGTCCCAACTGGGCTCCACTACTGATCATCCGGAAACGAAACATAGTAACGACCAAGGTCCTCGTCGAACTCCCGCTTGAGCTCGGTTGCGTCACTTGCACTGGTATCCTCGGCACCTGCATCTTCTTTGGTAGAATCTGTGAGTCACGAGGACTTAACAATCTCACACCCGCGAGATTAAGACTATTTAAGCTCATGGGTAGGAAAGGGGTAAGGTGGTCGAGCTGCAGCAAGCACTAAGCATATATGGTGGCTAACATACGCAAGTGAGAGCGAGAAGAGAAGCAACACATCGGTCGAGAAGCTAGAAATGATCAAGAAGTGATCCTGAAACTACTTACGTTCATACATAACCCAAACCATGTTCACTTCCCGGACTCCGCCGAAAAGAGACCATCACAGCTACACACGCAATTGATGCATTTTAATTAAGTCAAGTGTCAAGTTCTCTACAACCGGACATTAACAAATTCCCATCTGCCACATAACCGCGGGCACGGCTCTCAAAAGTTTATACCCTGCAGGGGTGTCCCAACTTAGCCCATCACAAGCTCTCACGGTCAACGAAGGATATTCCTTCTCCCAGGAAGACCTGATCAGTCACGGAATCCCGGTTTACAAGACATTTCGACAATGGTAAAACAAGACCAGCAAAGCCGCCCGAATGTGCCAACAAATCCCGATAGGAGCTGCACATATCTCGTTCTCAGGGCACACCGGATTGTCCAAACTTCCGATAGGCCAGCCTAAAGTTGCCCCTGGTGGCCACCGACGGCTGACAGGTTGGACCAACACTCAGAGGAGCACTGGCCCGGGGGTTTAAAATAAAGATGACCCTTGAGTCCGCGGAACCCAAGGGAAAAAGGCTTAGGTAGGCAAATGGTAAAACCAAGGTTGGGCCTTGCTGGAGGAGTTTTATTCAAAGCGAACTGTCAAGGGGGTCCCATAAATCACCCAACCGCGTAAGGAACGCAAAATCAAGGAACATAACACCGGTATGATGGAAACTAGGGCGGCAAGAGTGGAACAAAACACTAGGCACAAGGCCGAGCCTTCCACCCTTTACCAAGTATATAGGTGCATTAATTAAACAAGAGATATTGTGATATCCCAAAATATCCATGTTCCAACCAGGAACTAACTTCATCTTCACCTGCAACTAGCAACGCTATAAGAGGGGCTGAGCAAAAGCGGTGACATAGCCAAACAACGGTTTGCTAGGAAAGGATGGTTAGAGGCTTGACATGGAAATATGGGAGGCATGATAAACAAGTGGTAGGTAGCGCAAACATAGCAATAGAGCGAACAACTAGCAAAGCAAAGGTAGAAGTGATATCGAGGGTATGGTCATCTTGCCTGCAAAGTTCTCAGAGTTGTCGAAAGCTTGATCCTTGTTAGCGTACTCAACAGGTTCCTCGTTCACGTACTCGTCTCCCGGCTCTACCCAAGGCAAGAAAACAAGCAATGGAACAACAATCAATCACGGTGCAATGCACAAGCAACATGATGCAATACATGGCATGATATGCAAGATATGATATGCAATGCATAAGCGTGCTCCGGAAGGGAAAGAATGATCAAGGCATCAACTTGGCAAACCAAGTATGCCGCTGGAAAGATGAGGTGATTTTGGTTGAAATCGATATAAAGATCACCGGAAACGGATGCACGGTTTGCAAATGGCAAGCAAAACAAGAATGAGACAATTCTGCGATTAACAACACGATGCTACTTAACATGCAACAAGAAACTAAGCTACCCTACTCCAACATAGCAACAAAGCATATGGTAGTGATCTACAAGAGATGCTTGACAACAGATGAACACCGAGCTATGGCTAGATCACACAATAGCAGGTTCAAACAAGCATGGAAAAAGTGCAAAAGATAACTGCACCACAGACTTGGTGAAAATACTAACATGGCAGAAACAACATCAGGAAGCAATGTTTAGGGCAAGCAAACATCATGCTATAGGAACATATCATAGAAAACTAAGGCATGGAATGATACTACTAAATGCATAGAACAAAAGTCACTTAATGACAATGAGCCAAAAAGGATCAGAAGATATGATGGCACGCATGTAAACATAGCAAATTTCGTTAACAGATTCAGACTTGGCAGAAAACAGAGCATGGCATTAACAGAATTATGAAGGCATCTTTACGAGCTCGATTCAATCATCACAAGTCATTGCATGACAAGATAAGCATATCATCAGCAAGAAGACATGTTTATGAAACTAACCATGGCAAGAACAAGTTCATATCATGCTTGGATCACTAGCAACAACCATCGCAAAATTGATTAGCATGTTAACATTCTGCCAGGAACATTTTATAGCAAAAGTAGAGCAAGAAAATGACATGCTATATTACTCCATCATTGCAAGCAGGGGCACGGATAGATATATCATAACCATATTTTCAAAACATCCTTACTGAAGTATCTCAAAATAAGCATGGATCTCTCTGTAGCATCAAGTATACATGGCATCAAAATAACAGCAGAACAGGGACTGAAATCAGCAACATCACGAAGCCTAGTTTGCATGCTTGTGATAGCCACCACACTGATCACAAAAATACATGGCAAGCACCTCTGTAAATATGACATGTTGTAGATCAAAACACCTGTAGAGCTCATGCTCATAGGATGCACACACAAAATGCAATGAAAAAGACAATTCACCAAGTTCTGTTAATAGACAGCAGTTAACATCATATAGCATTCTTGCAACGATTATTTAGGCATCAAGATGAACTCAAACAAGCATTTCACAATGGAACAAAATGAATAGCATCTCATGATGAACATTTTGACATATTATATGCACAAATCGGAGTAACACGCATGGAGTTATGGCATGATGAACAGGGCATTAAAATAACAAAATAACAGGGAGCTCCGGGACTTGGTGAAATTTCACCTCCGCGAAAGTCAACGCGGGACAAGATGGTTCCGGGACGGAGTGGATCGGGACGCGGGGAGGCTGTTTGGTTCGAGGAACGGGTGGATCTCGTCCACCCTGATGAGATCTCGCCGGAGATGGTGCGGTGGTGGCCAGAGTTGGCCGAGGAAGACGCCGGCGAGTTAGCTCCAGGGAGGCGGCCGGACTGCGGGGCCGAGGCGGCGGGGTTCACCGGAGGCGCGGGCGGCGGCGACCGGGCCCGGAGGGCCCCGCGCGGGCTCGCGGGCCGGCGGCGGTGGGAAGCGGCGACGCGCCACGTGGCAGCATGAGAGTGGTGCGGAGGCGGTGGAGGACGCGTCCGGCGTCGCCCGGACGTGTCCGGCGGCGCGAGGGGAGTGGTGGCTAGGGTTTGGACTGTGAAAAATTCGGGGGGGGGGGGGGGGGATCACATATTTATAGGTAGAGGGAGCTAGGAGACTCCAAATGAGGTGCGGTTTTCGCCCACACGATCGTGATCCGACGACGGAGAGTGTGGAGGGGGTTTAGATGGGTTATTGGGCTGTTTTGGATGGGTGTTGGGCTGCAACACACAAGAGGCCTTTGCGGCTACCCGGTTAACCGTTGGAGCATCAAACGGCCTCCAAATGGAACGAAACATGACAGGTGGTCTACCGGTGGTGTACCAAGGCCACTTGGCAAACCTCGGTCCATTCCGAGAACGTTTTTCTCCCGCTCATGAAAAGAGACAAGAGGGGTGCGCCGGGTGCATGTGAGAGTGTCGGATTGCGAAACGGACAACGGGGAAAATGCTCGGATGCATGAGACGAACACGTATGCAAATGAGATGCACATGATGACATGATATGAAATGCAAGACATGAACAAAATGCAAAACGAAAGACAAAACCCAACCACGGAGGGAATACCATAACACATAGCCGAAAATGGCAAGAGCTGGAGTTACAAATATGGAAAGTCACATCTGGGGTGTTACAACACTCCACCACTACAAGAACTCTGGATATTCCATACGGAGGTGATCCTCGCGCTCCCAAGTGGCTTCTCGGTCGGAATGGTGTCACCACTTCACTTTCAGGAATTTGATTGACTTGTTGCGAGTCTTGCGCTCGGTTTCTTCAAGAATAGCAACAGGGTGCTCATGATAAGACAGATCTTCTTGGAGGTCAATTTCTTCGAAGTTGATAGTGCGCTTAGTCGTCTTGAAGCACTTGCGAAGCTGTGACACGTGAAACACATCGTGCACGTTCGCGAAGTTGGACGGAAGCTCAAGTTGATAGGCGAGATCGCCTCTTTTGCCAATGATCTTCAAAGGACCCACGTATCTAGGGGCAAGCTTCCCTTTGATACCGAAGCGACGAGTGCCTTTCATTGGATCGATGCGGAGGTAGACATGGTCCTTGCTATCATAGTAACTCTTCTGGCGCGATTGCGCGGCTTTGAGATTTTCACGGATGACTTTACACATTTCTTCAGCTTCTGTGATCAAGTCGTTGCCAAGAAGTTGGCGTTCACCAGTCTCGGGCCAATTTAGAGGAGTACAACACTTTCTGCCATATAGGATTTCGAATGGGGCCTTGCCCGAACTCGCTTGGAAGCTGTTGTTGTAGGAGAACTCAGCATATGGAAGACAATATTCCCACTTCATACCGAAGGAAATGACACAAGCCCTGAGCATGTCTTCAAGGATTTAATTGACTCGCTCGACTTGGACACTAGTTTGAGGATGGAAAGATGTGCTGAAGCGAATGTTGGTGCCCATGGCCTTCTTAAAGGAGTCCCAGAACTTAGAGGTGAAAATGCTTCCACGATCTAAAGAGATCAATTGTGGAATGCCGTGCAAGGAGACAATTCTGGAGGTGTATAGCTCTGCCAACTGGGCTGCTGTGATGGATTCTTTGATTGGAAGGAAATGAGCCACTTTAGTAAGTTTGTCAATGACAACGAAAATAGCATCATTCCCACGCTTGGACTTTGGAAATCCAGTAACAAAGTCCATTTCAATATGATCGAACTTCCATTCTAGAATAGCAAGAGGTTGGATAGACCAGCTGGTCGCTCGTGTTCTGCTTTCACCCTTCTGCAGACGTCACATTCATTCACGAAATGAGCAATTTCTCGCTTCATTCGAGTCCACCAATACGACTGCTTGAGGTCATGGTACATCTTCGTACTTCCAGGATGAATGGAAAGAAGAGAATTGTGTGCCTCGTTCATAATGACTTTCCTTAGATCGCCTTTAGGAACCACAATTCGATCCTCGAAGAATAGAGTATCTTTGTCATCCAAGCGATAGCACTTGTATTTGGAAATAGCCTTGTCAATACCACGTTTCACCTTCTTCACCATGGTATCCAGGAGTTGTGCCTCATGAATTTGATCTTCCAAAGTAGGAGAGACTATGAGGTTGCCAAGAAAGCCTTGAGGAACAACTTGAAGATTCAGTTTGCGGAAAGCTTCACAAAGGTCCGGTTGGAAGGGCTTGAGAATTAAGCTGTTGCAATAAGCCTTTCTGCTCAGAGCATCTGCAATCACATTCTCCTTGCCATGAGTATATTCAATACTTGGATTGTACTCTTGAATCATTTAGACCCATCGAGTTTGCCTGAGGTTGAGGTTGGGTTGAGTGAAGATATACTTGAGGCTCTTGTGATCGGTGAATATGTCCACTTTCCTTCCCAACAAGAGATGCCTCCATGTTATTAATGCATGGACAATTGCCGCCAACTGAAGGTCGTGAGTGGGGTAGTTCTTTTCGTTGGGCTTCAACTGACGATAGGTATAGGCCACAACTTTCTTCTCTTGCATTAACACAGCACCGAGACCTTGAAGAGAAGCATCACAGAAAACTTCGAATGGTTTGGATTCATCAGGAGGAGTCAAGACAGGAGCTGAGACTAGCTTCTCTTTGAGGGTGTTGAAAGCAACGTCACACTCAGGCGACCAGACATACTTGACATGCTTCTGGAGGAGGTTGGAAAGAGGCTTTGCAATCTTAGAGAAATTCTAAACAAATTTTCGACAATAGCTTGCAAGACCAAGAAAACTGCGGAGCTGCTTGACATTCTGAGGAGGTTCCCAATTCACAATTGCAGACACCTTCTTGGGATTAACAGCAATGCCCTTGGCGGAGATGATGTGACCAAGGTAAAGAACTTCATCAAGCCAGAACTCACATTTGGAAAACTTGGCATAGAATTGATACTCTCTGAGCTTGTCGAGCACCAATCGCAAATGTTTGGCATGATCCTTCTTATTCTTAGAGAAGACCAAGATATCATCGAGATACACCAAGACGAATTCATTGGTGTAGGGGTTGAAGATGAAGTTCATCATTCGAGAGAACGTTGGAGGAGCATTGACAAGGCCGAAAGACATGATAGTATATTCATAAGAACCAAAGCTTGTTCTGAATGCTGTCTTGGGAATATCTTGTTCGCGAATGCGAATCTGATGATAACCCAATACGAAGGTCAAGCTTGGAGAATACTTTAGCACCTTTGAGTTGCTCGAATAGCTCATTGATGTTGGGAAGTGGATACTTGTTCTTGATTGTCTTCTTGTTCAATGGACGGTAATCGACGCATAGTCAGTCCGTGCCATCCTTCTTCTGGACAAAAAGAACTCCACAACCCCATGGAGATGAACTCGGTCTGATCAAACCTAGACGCTCTTGTTCATCGAGCTGTTTCTTCAATTCCTTGAGCTCTTTAGGTCCAAGCTTGTATGGACGCTTGCAAACAGGTTCAGTGCCAGGCTCAAGATCGATAACGAACTCGACTGGCCGGTGCGGAGGCATACCCGGAAGCTCTTCTGGAAAGACATCTTGGCACTCACAAACGACTGGAATCAGAGAGATTGCATCTAACTCGCCCTTCTCATTGAGAGAGAATAACCGAATGGTTTCGTCCCGAGCGGCATAGATGATAACATCCTCAGAAGAGTGTGTCAATTGAATCTCTCTGGCAGCACAATCAAGTTGAGCTTTGTGCTTAGAAAGCCAGTCCATACCGAGAATTAGATCAATATCTGAGTCACCAAGGACAATTGGAGAAGACATAAATTTATAGTTTCCCATCTTGATGGAAACATCCGAAACCATGTAGCTTGCGTTCATGCATTTACCCGGAGAGACAACTGCTAACGGTCTAGGCAAATCTTGGAAAGACAACTCATGCTTAGATGCAAATGGTCTTGAGATGAAACTAAGTGATGCACCAGTGTCAAAAAGAACTTTTGCAGGAAAATCGTTAACAGGAAGATTACCCATGATCACTTCTGAAGAGTCCTCTGCCTGAGCTGCATTCATCATGTTAACCTTTGCAAACATGGAATTATGCTTGACCACTGCATTGCTTGAAGATCTCACAGGAGGAGGAGGCGGAAGGCGCCTTTGGTTGAAGCACTTGTTTGCATAGTGACCTTTCTGCTGGCACTTGTTGCAAGTCACCTCTGAGAGCGGACGATGATAAGGAGCATTTGACCTTGGAGCTTGAGGATTTGACTTGTTCTGATAGCCTGGGTTGGGTGGGTGGGAAGATCCATGACCACCTGAGTTCTTCTGCTGGTAAGGCTGACGAAACAGAGGAGGATGAAGGTAGAACTTCTGCTGCTTAACTGTCACTTGTGAGGAAGAAGAAGACTGAACTGCATCCCTGATTCTCTTCTTAGAAGCCTCACACTTGAGCTGAGCACCTTCTTGCTTGAGGGCCATGTTGTAGAATTGATCGAACCGAGTAGGCTCAACAAGAACGAGAGCTAACTGCAGATCCTCTCTGAGGCCACCTCTGAATTGATAAATCATACTCTTTTCATCAGGAACGTCTTGTTTAGCGAAGCGAGCAAGTTTCTGAAACTGCTTGTTGTATTCGTACACGGACATGCTGCCTTGCTTGAGATTGCGGAACTCCTCACGCTTGGTCTCAACAACACTGGTAGGAATGTGGTGAGCTTTAAAGTCCTGACAGAAGTCAGTCCAAGTAATCACTCTACCTCCTCTGGAATCTTTGTATTGCCGAAACCAATCAGCTGCTTGGTCCTTGAGCTGAAAAGAAGCAAACTTGACGTAGTCCTCATGCCTGACATTGCTACATTCAAAATGCTTGTTGATATCCACGAGCCAATCATCGACGTCTGTGGCCTCGGCACAGTAGCTGAAAGACTTCGGCTGATTTGCAAGGAACTGGTTGAGGGTAGGAAACTGGGGCTGATGGTTGAACTGCCCTTGACCTTGATTCCCTTGGTTGCCTTGGACTTGGTTGCGTTCTTGCAAGATTTGCAAAAGCATCTGGGTACTGCCGTTGGTGGCCGCCACGACAGCTTGCCATGCCTCCGGAGGCGGAGGAGGCGGCGGAGCTGGTGGGTTCGATCGATCATCTTCACCCCGATCCGGGTTGTTGCGAGTTGGCGGAGCCATCCTGAGGAAGATGACATCCGTTAGAACCACCATTGACATGATAGATAAGTAGAATCAAAGGCTAGAAATTGCAACATATAGTGTTCACAATAAACATTCGAACAAGGATGAACGAATGAATTTCGAAGCTAACATCACACGTCCATTAAGGTGATAAGCCACTTGATAAGAGATTGATGAAAGAAAAAAAACCAAGGTACGATTGGAACAAATAAGTGGTAAGGATTACCCAATCACAAACCAAATATATGCGGGAAGAAATGCTAGAGCTACTTGAATCCCACCTATAAACTCCTGAAACTTTCTGGTTATGCAATCAGGTGTTGGGGATACAGGGGAAGCAATATATCTCACCCAGACTAACAATCCCTACATCCAGCTATATCCATCCGTCAACACATAACCAAGAAACCTTCGGAAATTGTGTACCTCAACCTTCGAAAAACCATCCGTTATACGAGTTATGGCAATACTCCTGAACTCCCCAGTACTGGGTGGCATCGAGGTTATCTCACCAACAACTGCATAAAAGAGATTTTTGATGTCGGCGAAACTCGGGTATTCCAGAACTGCAACGATAAAATTGTGACGACAACACCTCGGAGCTCAACTCCCCGGGACACTGCCACAACTCCTAAATGTCAGGAGGCACCAAGAACAATGTTCTCGTCACAAGACTATCGGAACGATCCCAAGATACCCGCGTGATCCTAAAAAAAATTTAGTGAACTTTGAGGAGAGGAAAGTCAAAACATCTACGACAGGAGACCTCACTAGAGCGACAAAGGGACTGAGGAGTAAAAAGAATCCTACTCTCCAATATATATATATAATCCTAAGACTCAAAACATTTTGTTCTAGACTCAACAACGCCAGCGATTCGATCAAGCAGGGGGCTCCTAAGTCGGGGATGGCTCTGATTACCAACTTGTAACGCCCACGATGCGGCTATATCTCTCATGTGTCGAGGCACGACTTAGAGGCATAACCGCATTGTAAGTTTTGTCGCAAGAAGGGTCATCTTCACACAATCCCATGTAATGAACAAGAATGGGATAAAGAGAGTTGGCTTACAATCGCCACTTCACACAACACATAAATAAATTCATACATCATTCAAAATACACTCATAGACCGACTACGGTCAAGTCCAAATGAAAAGAAGATAACCCCAAATGCTAGATCCCCGATCGTCCCAACTGGGCTCCACTACTGATCATCCAGAAACGAAACATAGTAACGACCAAGGTCCTCGTCGAACTCCCACTTGAGCTTGGTTGCGTCACTTGCACTGGTATCCTCGGCACCTGCATCTGTTTTGGTAGAATCTGTGAGTCACGAGGACTCAGCAATCTCACACCCGCGAGATCAAGACTATTTAAGCTCATGGGTAGGAAAGGAGTAAGGTGGTGGAGCTGCAGCAAGCACTAAGCACATAGCTCGTTCTCAGGGCACGCCGGATTGTCCAAACTTCTGATAGGCCAGCCCAGAGTTGGCCCTGGTGGCCGCCGGCGGCTGACAGGTTGGACCAACACTCAGAGGAGCACTGGCCCGGGGGTTTAAAATAAAGATGACCTTGAGTCCGCGGAACCCAAGGGAAAAAGTCTTAGGTAGGCAAATGGTAAAACCAAGGTTGGGTCTTGCTGGAGGAGTTTTATTCAAAGCGAACTGTCAAGGGGGTCCCATAAATCACCTATCCGGGTAAGGAACGCAAAATCAAGGAACATAACACCGGTATGACGGAAACTAGGGCGGCAAGAGTGGAACAAAACACCAGGCATAAGGCCGAGCCTTCCACCCTTTACCAAGTATATAGGTGCATTAATTAAACAAGAGATATTGTGATATCCCAAAATATCCATGTTCCAACCAGGAACAAACTTCAGCTTCACCTGTAACTAGTAACGCTATAAGAGGGGCTGAGCAAAAGCGGTGACATAGCAAACAACGGTTTGCTAGGAAAGGATGGTTAGAGGCTTGACATGGAAATATGGGAGGCATGATAAACAAGTGGTAGGTAGCGCAAACATAGCAATAGAGCGAACAACTAGCAAAGCAAAGGTAGAAGTGATGTCGAGGGTATGGTCGTCTTGCCTGCAAAGTTCTCGAGTTGTCGAAAGCTTGATCCTTGTTAGCGTACTCAACAGGTTCCTCGTTCACGTACTCGTCTCCCGGCTCTACCCAAGGCAAGAACACAAGCAATGGAACAACTATCAATCATGGTGCAATGCACAAGCAACATGATGCAATACATGGCATGATATGCAAGATATGATATGCAATGCATAAGCATGCTCCGGAAGGGAAAGAATGATCAAGGCATCAACTTGGCAAACCAAGTATGCCGCTGGAAATATGATGTGATTTCGGTTTAAATCAATATAAAAATCATCGAAAACGGATGCACGGTTTGCAAATGGCAAGCAAAACAAGAATGAGACAATTCTGCGATTAACAGCACGATGCTACTTAGCATGCAACAAGAAACTAAGCTACTATACTCCAACATAGCAACAAAGCATATGGCAGTGATCTACAAGAGATTCTTGACAAAAGATGAACACTGATCTATGGCTAGATCACAAAATAGCAGGTTCAAACAAGCATGGAAAAAGCGCAAAAGATAACAGCACCACAGACTTGGTGAAAATACTAACATGGCAGAAACAGCATCAGGAAGCAATGTTTAGGGCAAGCAAACATCATGCTATAGGAACATATCATAGAAAACTAAGGCATAGCATGATACTACTAAATGCATAGCACAAAAGTCCCTTACTGACCATGAGCCAAAAAGGATCAGAAGATATGATGGAACCCATGTAAACATAGCAAGTTTCGTTAACAGATTCAGACTTGACAGAAAACAAAGCATGCCATTAACAGAATTATGAAGGCATCTTTGCAAGCTCGATTCACTCATCACAAGTCATTGCATGACAAGATAAGCATAGCATCAGCAAGAAGACATGTTTATGAAACTAACCATGGCAAGAACAAGTTCATAGCATGCTTGGATTACTAGCAACAACCATCGCAAAATTGATTAGCATGTTAACATTCTGCCAGGAACATTTTATAGAAAAAGTAGGGCAAGAAACTGACATGCTAGATTACTCCATAATTGCAAGCAGGGGCATGGATGGATAGAGCATTACCATATGTTCAAAACATCGTTAATGAAGTATCTCAAAATAAGCATGGATCTTTCTGTAGCATCAAGTATATATGGCATCAAAATAACAGCAGAACAGGGACTGAAATCAGCAACATCACGAAGCCTAGCTTTCATGCTTGTGCTAGCCACCACACTGATCACAAAAATCCATGTAGGCTGGCAGGCTGCTGAGGTGGCGTGGTGGCAGAGCCTTCACGAAGATTTGCATGCCACCACATAGGCATGCACTGAGTTGGCCGAGAAGCCTCGCACCGACACGCAGGTGCCTGCCCAGCTGGTGGGCTGGCAGCCGCACGGGAGCGGTGGCAGGAGCTTGGCGGGTGCGGGCCTGGCTGTGGCCTCGCGGACGTCCCTGGCAAGGGTCTTGCCGTGGCGTTGCGGTCGTCGCCGACAAGGGTCTTGCCGGGGGTCTTGTGGGTTTCCTCGGCGAGGATCTCGCCGAGGTTCGTCGTCTTCTATTCTTCTGATTCGAAGTGTTCCTTGTCTTCACAAAGATCTACATGCCACCATGGAGGCGCCTCCCGAGCTCATGTCCCAACGCGGTTGGCTGCGCTGGAGGAACTGGGGCTCAAGGGTGGCATGCCCTGCTGGCGTCAGGTAGGCTGCCCCGGCAAGGGCCTTGCCGGGGCCGTGGGGGCTGCCCTAGCAAGGACCTTGCCGGGGGAAACCACTTTGCCTTCTGGCTCTTTATGCTTCTGTCTTGGCGTTTCTCTGATTCTGTGTTGTGCCTCTGATTTCCTGTCTCTGCCCTGCTTGAGTGTGGCCATGGGCACGGCTCTGACTGCCCGTGCACAAGTAAGGGGTACAAAAGAGCGCCCCTATTTTAGTACACTGACAATTATAGTTTTGTTTTAGTTGATCATAACAAAATATTTTAATTGATTCTTTTTAGTTGACTCCTTTTTCTATTAGAGTTTTATTAAAGCTTTTTAGTTTGCTATTAAAGTTTTTAAGAAAAAATACTTTATGAAAATTCTTTTTGCTATTAAAGTTTTTAACAAAAAATACTTTGATAATTTTAGTTGCATAAATTTTATATAGTTTTAATTTAATATTATTTTGATCATAACTAGAGGTTTATAAAAGCTTTTTAGTTGATTCTTTTTGCTATTGAAGGGATTTCATTTATTACAAAGGGATTTCATTTTTCCACTTATTTTAACTCCAGACTTTTTGTGCATTCAATATGCATCATTCAAAGGCACATCATCAATTTTCAACCCATTTCTGCTTTCATGTGCTATTTTCCATGCATTTAATGATTTATTTTAAGCTAAATGACCCTGAAATTGAAAATCACTACAAATCAACTCTGAAAAGGTTGAAACTTGGCATCGTATCATAATTTCACCCACATAGCATATGCTAAAAAGTTGAGAGGGTTACGGCAAAAAATGGAGGCACTTGTGAACAAACTGGACAATATCTTTCGAAGTATCAGGGTTTGAGACGAAAACTCATCTATTACAAAGGGATTTCATTCTTTTTAACTTATTTTAACTCTAGACGTTTTGTGCGTTTAATATGCACCATTCAAAAGAACATCATCAATTTTCAACCCTTCTCTGACTTCATTTGAAATTTATCATGCATTTAATGATTTAATTTGAGCTAAATGACCATGAAATTGAAAAGCACTAAAAATCAACTCTGAAAAGGTTGAAACTTGGCATGGTATCATAATTTCACCCACATAGCATGTGCTAAAAAATTTAGAAGCTTACGACAAAAACTGGATGCACTTCATGTACAAACTGGACAATCTCTTTCGAGGTATCAGGGTTTCGGACGAAAACTCATCTATTACAAAGGGATTTTATTTTTAACTTATTTTAACTCCAGAATTTTTGTAAATTCAATATGCACCATTCAAAGGCACATCATCAATTTTCAACCCTTTTCTAACTCCATTTGCTATTTTACATGCATTTAATGATTTATTTGGAGCTAAATGACCCTGAAATTGAAAAGCACTGCAAATGAACTCAGAAAAGGTTGAAACTTGGCATGGTATCATAATTTCACCCACATATCATGTGATAAGAAGTTGTGAGGCTTACGGCAAAAACTAAATGCACTTCGTGTACAAACTGGACAATCTCTTCAAAGTATCAGGGTTTCGGACGAAAACTCATCTATTACAAAGGGATTTCATTTTTTGACATGTAACTGCAGTGATATTCTAGATCTAAGCCATTATCAGAATAGTTTGGAGCATAACTATGACTTTCTACCCAGAATCAAAGGTGCAAAATATTCGGTTATCTTGTATATGTCGAACAGTTACTTGAACAATCGTACCATCTGATATGTTGTCTTCACTAGAGAGAAAGTCTTCACTTTTTCTTCACGTGTGTCCCTTGCTTATTGCACCGTAACCACATATAATCTTCATTGTTTAACACGATGCTTGGGTCAGCCTTCAATTTGAAGGGAGGAATTTCATGAAACTTTTCATAATCGTCAGACATGTCTGTCTTGTCCTCCACTACCACGATGTTTCTTTTACCTGAAAGAATTATGTGGCGCTTTGGCTCATCATATGATGTATTCGCTTGCTTATCTTTTCTTTTTCTCGGTTTGGTAGACATGTCCTTCACATAGAAAACCCGCGCCACATCATTGGCTTGGACGAATGATTCGTCTATGTACCCAAGATTATTGAGATCCACTGTTGTCATTCCGTGCTGCGGGTCTACCTATACCCGCCTACTGACAAAAATTGACCAATTTGCACTTAAACAAAGGGACATTAAAATCACGTCCGTAGTCAAGTTCCCATATGTCCTCTATGTAAACATAATATGTGTCCTTTTCCCTATTGGTGTTTGCTGCATCAAAGCGGACACCACTATTTTGGTTGGTGCTCTTTTTATCTTCGGCGACCGTGTAAAATGTATTCCCATTTATCTCATACCCTTGGTAAGTCAATACAGTCGAAGATGGTGTCCTGGACAACAAGTACAACTCATCTCCAACAATCTTATTACCCATGAGATGTGTTTGCAACCAACCGCTAAAAGTCCCGATGTGCTCACGTGTAATCCAGTCGTCATACTTCTCGGGGGTGTTTAGAGCATAGAATATTTTTGTGTTCATTGATATACGAGGCCACCAAGGCAGAATTCTGTATAACTGTGTAGTTTGCTTGCACCCAAGAATGCCTGTCCCTACATATTATTGAATCCAGTCCTAGCGTGCCTTTTTTCCACTCATTCTCCCCTCATGCCGCGATTGAGGAGCACCAATCATTTTAAGGTCAGGAATAAAGTCAACACAAAACGCAATGACCTCCTCTGTTTCATGGCCCTTCGAGATGCTTCCTTCTGGCTTAGCACGGTTACGAACATAATTCTTTAAGACTCCCATGAACCTCTCAAAGGGGAACATATTGTGTAGAAATACATGACCCATAATGGAAATCTCGTCGACTAGGTGAATTAGGACGTGTGTCATAATATTGAAGAAGGATGGTGAGAACACCAACTCGAAACTGACAAGACATTAGACCAAATCATTATGTAATCTTAGTAGGATTTCTGGATCGATTACCTTCTGAGAAATTGCATTGAAAAATGCACATAGCTTCACAATGGCTAATCGAACATTTTCTGGTAAAAGCCCCCTCAATGCAACCGGAAGCAGTTGTGTCATAATCACGTGGCAGTCATGAGACTTTACGTTCTGGAATTTTTTCTCTGCCATATTTATTATTCTCTTTATATTAGACGAGAAGCCAGACAAGACATTGATATTGAGCAGGCATTCAAAAAAGATTGTCTTCTCTGCTTTGGTAAGAGTGTAGCTAACAGGACCTTGATACTGCTTTGGATGCAGGCCGTCTTTTTCGTTCATACGTTGCTGGTCCTCTCGTGTCTCTGGTGTATCTTTTGTCTTCCCATACGCGCCCAAGAATGACACAGGGCCGAAGTACTGCTCACTCTGAAAAACGCTTTCCTGATGGATTTGGCTGATGGAAGCATTGTGAGGGAATATGATGTAGGCGATCGAAGAATTGCTCGACGCCTCCGGCTTGCTCCTCTTGCTGGTACTACTGCAAGAGTTGCAGAGTAGGAACACGACCATAGGGGCATAGCCATCCTGGCGCTGGCGCATGGAGAGCAGCGACGGCGCTGAGCACCGATGTGAGCCATCTTTCTGACCGTCGGCGTGTGGATATGAGCAAGGAGGAGGAGAAGGCGAAAAAGAGAGGGACTCACCGGCGAGAGGCCGCAACTCTACGACGTACGGTTGCGGAGGAGACACTGGTTCATCTCGCTGGGACAAAGGTAAGGTGGCCTCCTCGTACACCCGCGCCAGCCATGCCCGTCCGTCTTAGGATATTAGATCGGGGCGATGCCAGGGCTGCTCGGCCCTGGTGGTTGCTCCGCACCTCGCTCGCCTCTCAACAGCGCTACGGCCGCCGTCCTCAAGGCACCTGCTCGTCCAAATCATGGTGAGGACTTCGCTGCTCCATTTCTCTTCCCTCCTTGTCGCATCATCCCCATCAACAGCTTCCACCTCGATGCATGGCCACCCACAGGCAATTCATGGTCTCTGTGGTGACGATCGTTATTGCCGAGTCATTCTCTCCTTTGCTGGAGACGGAAACTCCCTTACACGTTGCTCTCGAGGTTTTAGTGATCGATTTTTGCGGCCGCTCTTGAGGTTGTAGTGATTGATTTTTGCGAAGTTGGTCGCGGCCAAGATATGCACTTCCACAACACTTGGTTTTCGGCGCGCGGCCGCGCACATCTTGAGGACCGTCGTCAGGCCCGGCCCTTGGGGGGGGGGGGGGGGGGGGGGGGGGGGTTGCCCCCCTTGCCCCCCCCCCCCCCCCCCCCCCCCCCCTGCCTATGTCGATGGAATCAGGATGCAGGCTGGGTACCACGAGTTCTGAGAATGGAAGCGAGCTACTAGTTCTGTTGATGCATTGAAGCATCTCAAGAAAGGCACATGTGAGCTAAGGACTGCTCCAAAATCTAAGTCTCTGAAATCATGATTAAACAAATTTGGGTAGCCGTTCAAGAGCTCAAAGAGGATCGCGCTGATACTCCACAAGTCTACCTGCACGCAGGAGATGTTCAGATTTGTGCCATTCGTTGTGGCAAAGAAAATGTTGGGCACGTATGAAATAGCATGACTTCAGGGGCCATGTACAAACGGGTGCCGCAGGCTGTCTCTGCAAGTTTGCATACTCCCCAGGATGAAGGACCCTAGTAAACACAGAAACAAATGTGACTGGATTTCTGTTTGTCCAAAATTCGACCGCCTAACTAGCGAACCTTACCCATCAAAAGAAACCCATTCCATCAAGTTTTTTTTTGTGGGGTCATTCCATCAAGTTTTAACACCATGCATCACGGCGTATTTCAGGTTTCTGCTACTCCCTCTGTTCACTTTTATAAGATCTTGAAGACATTTTAGACAATGTGCAAAACAACCCATTTCAGTTGTCTGAAACGACTTACAAAAGTGAATGGAGGGAGTACTTCTAATGTCGTTCAGCAGGTATCGCTGCCAGGACAAGAGAGCAGGATGTTCTGCAACAATTCAAGAGGTGTATCAACTCAAATTTCACGGTTCAACCTAGTTAGAAAGCATCACACAGGGAAATTAGAAGACATTTCACTCCCTCGACCTCAGGCTTCAGGTCCCGGTGGACTGACATGGTGCATGCGGAGCACTTGCAAACCAGCTCCTGCCAGCCACGAGAGGGCAAGCTCCAGTTTTTACACATCGCATCGAATAGAAATCGATGGTGGCAAATTAAGATGCTGCTGTCACTACTCACTACTAGAGGAAACAAAAATTCAGCGAACAATTGGGATACAGTAGATGATAGGATGAGTTACCGATCTGTCTCATGAAATTCCTGGCGACGCTCTCCTCCACCCTGCCGCCGGTGCGCTGGATGTAGGTCGCCAGGTCTCCCCCCTCGCACAGCTCCATGACGAGGTAGATGCAGCCCGGGGTCTGGGGCAGAACCAAAGAAGTACTCGACTGGTACGAGACGCCGGACTGCGGCAATCAAGGGAGCTTAGGGTCGGTCGTACCCGGAAGACGTCGAGGAGGCGGATCATGTTGGGCTGGCTGACGGCGGCGAGGAAGACGAGCTCGCAGTCGAGGCTGTCGCGGACGCGGCCGGGGAGGCCGGCCAGCCGCACCTGCTTCACGGCTGCGGGGGCGCCGGTTGACAGCCGCACCGCGCGCCACACCAACGTGGCCGGGGGCCGCCTGCCGAGGCGCTCGCGTAGCTCGTAGCTGTTGGAATTGATCTCAGTGTAACAAACTGAGAGAAATCAGGGAGAGACAAAGTCTCCTCACCTAACGTAAAGATGCACCGCGAGCGAGCGGAGGTGCCAAACCAACGTTTTGGTCCGGTCCCTGTTCCCTAGCGCTTATATACATAAAAGGGAGGTATATGTTCCATGTATGGATGACGATTACAAACACACAGAACCTCAACTGCCGATCCAAAAGAAGCGCCAAGGGTCCAGAAGACCGTCCACCAGTGCCGGCCATCACAGGAGGGTAGTGCCGGCAGTGTCCAGCACTCTGCACGTCCATCTCCATGCTGCTGCTTCTTCCCCAACAAACTCCACTCCCTTGGAGGCTCACGGCAGCTGCATGGAGCCCTGATGGTCTCTGAAAAATCACGGTTAGTTCCCAATATTCTACAGAAGAGGTGTTTTAATCTAGTGATCAAGATCCTATTATGTTAATACTAAAGAATTATTTCTAACATTGGTATCATGAGCACGATTGATCTCTGTTTACAACCCTAACTAGACCATGTTAAATCTTACTTATTAATGTCTTGGTCTAACCTTTTGTATTAGTGCTGCTAATTGGTCATGATTAAAGTATAAGACTCTCTGTTAAGTTGACGATCCATGTTTAGGGTTAATTGCTTCGGTTAAGATTCTAATTGCTATTGGTTAGTGTTAATTCAATGATGATGATGTTCAACGGTTAGACTAATTGAGCCATGCTTCCGCATTATGTTGATCTTTCAACTAGCCCTGTTTAAGCAATCAGAAGGGGGAAATTGCAAAGTCCAGAAAATCCCAATTTGAAACCCTAGAACTAGGAATTCCGCAAATCAGCGCCCAAAAATGATGTAATCGAGAAAAAGAAGAGCTTTTGGGGCACACCTCATGATGCCGCGCCGGTGCACCTTCGGGATCCCGACGCCGGTGACGCCGTCGTCTCCCGGGGCGACGCGCTGAAAGAATCGGCCGCCGCTGAGCTGGTAAAGGACGACGCGCCGAGTGTTTAGAGCCGTCGGTGCCGCTATTATGGATGCGCCGTGCATGTCGCCATCGCCCCCTAAATCCGCGGTGGCCGGTGCATCCCTCCCCACCGTACGAATCGCCGGGCGCGCGCGGGCGCAGAGGCCTCGTTCGACGGCAAAGCGCGCAGGATCCAATCCGCTGCACGCTTGGCCGGCGAGCGGAGCTCCCGCGCCGCCATGGCTGGCGAGCTCATCAAGCCGCTGCTGTTGTCGCTGCTCTGTGCGAGAGAGAGAAATCCGGGGGAGGAGGAGGTTAAATGACCTAGGGTTAGCTCGGGCGGCGATTTTGTTCCGTTCGCGAGCGATGCCGGCCGTCCATTTTGATCGGACGGTTCACAACAAATCGCGGCTCCGAGCAGGCCATCTGGTGCCATATGGGCTGTTTTCACGGCCGGACTGTGGCCCAAGTTGCCTCAACCCACCAGAAAAGTTTGTTTTATTTTTACGTGTAGCTGCTATGTTATTGGGCTTACTTTGGGTAGCCGTGGGTATTTTTGGGCCAATTTTTTGTGGCAGTTTTTTGTATTTTTGGCAGCGCGTTTAAGTTTTTTGTTTTGCCTATCGACTGTAATAAATTTAAGAGCTGCCAGAAAATGTGTTAAAGTTTTTTTTGCTTATGTCATCTTTTAAGCAATTAATATTTATGTCATTTTATGGAATCCTTCAATGATGATAAGATTTTGTTAATAGAACATCGTGGGTTGTTATGGGCATTTTATGAAATTTTAGTGCACTTGTTAAGTTTATAATTATGTTTATGCACTAATATGTTAGAAATTGCCTATAATTATGTTTAAAATTTTATGAATAAAATTGTTCCAAAGGGAATTTTATTTGGAAATTTAATGTGACATTAATGTTGATGCCATCTTAATGACACCTTTTATGTTGATCATATTTTTGGTGTCATTTCAATGATGAAATTAATGTGAATCACTCATTGAATTTTCTGAAAATTTTATTTGAAAATTTTAATTGAGTGTGAATTTTACGTTGATGCCATACTTATGGCATTTTTTAATGATGTGGTCGTCACTAAATGGTCGCGTGGTGTGGTTTTCCGTACCTCACTGTGCATCTAATAATGTTGAGCTAGTGTGCTCGTTGACAAATACTAAAGATTATGTTGGTTCATTTCTATTGTATAATTAAAATATGCACTATTGAAATAAGCATATGGACCATAATGGTATTGATAAAATTATGGTTGATTCTCTAAACAAAGAAATTTTGTTTAAAGAACTTTATGTGATATGCAAAATCCTACTCATTATATGACTTTTCTTTATGAAATCTATCCAAAGTACGTGTTGCCTTTTATCTGACCGTTATAATTTACCAAATATTATTATTTGGTGAATCCTTGTGTAAACTTATGTCCAAATTTTTTATATATTTTTTTGGGAAAATCTTATGATATCCTTACGATAATTTTAATGTCATTTTCACTGTGAATGTTAATATCAATGTTTACTCAGTGGCAAAGACATTTATATTTTTATGTGAATTCTATGCCATTTTCATTTATGTCTTTGAGAAATTTTTATGATAATTTTGACACTTAGGTTCACTATTATCATCAGTGTCATCTTTCGTGACCAAAGGTATCATTGTGTATGATGGCAAACATGGTTTTGTGTTGTTGCTTTATGGTAATTTAGCTATTAATTTAGCCAAAGTTCTTGCTCGTAATTATGTGCTTTTATGACTCTCTAGTCAAAATGGAACCAACGGGAAGTTTTGATTAGAGATCTAAAAAAATGTTATAATGGCATATGATGATATTCTGACCAACGTTGATTATTTTCATGTGTCATTTATAAATATGGATCAGAATAACAATTAAGCATCTCTTTGATTCATCTCATTGCATGGTTAATTCATGCTTGATGTTTTGTTGTGATGCTCATAATGGTATCTCTTTTTTCTTAGAAATGAACATTAATAATGATGCCAAACTTCCGTTTTGGCATAGACGAACCTTATGTAAATAACTTTTGCACATGGAGGAATCTCCCAGTGTTTTCTTCGCAACTAAGGTTGAAGGATGTTAATCATGATGATAAGGCAGACATTGGGAGAGATCTCAAGACGCATGTGCCATCATGCATATTACTAATGCAAATGATATTAAAGTCAAAACCATTGGATTTATTCCACTAGCTTTTGGAGATAACTTCATTCTTCATCTTATTGATGATATTTGTTCATGTTCCAGTTATTGGAGGACCTTAATTTTGCCACTCAAATAGAGGACATGATTTTGTATTAAGTCATCTCCAATTATGTAATGTTAGTCCCACTCTAGGGTGAGACAGGTTATGTTTTCACTGAATGAATCATTTTTAAAGATTAAGTGATATGGTATAACTAAAGATACAAGAGAATTTTAAGAGGCCTTATCAAAATTGTGGTTTTCGACCATATTTTGAGGGGGAGAATGGAAGTCTTGTTTAATATGAGATATCACATTCACTTCTCCTACTTATATCATATAAAGCTAAGAAAAATATGTGCGTTAATTCTCTAATTAAGATGGAACCAACGAGAAGTCTTGGTTGGAGAATGTATGAAAAGCACACACTAATTTTGGTTCTCTAATTAAGATGCAACAAGTCTTATTTAGAAGAATGAACAAAAAATCACTCCCTTTATTATGTTAATGTGTAATCCCTTATGAGCATTATGAAGCACACATGAATGCTAAAATGACAAGGTTGCTGGTGTAATGACCATCATGATGTAACATGTTGATTATATATTTGACCAACGTCGTTTATGGTCATATGTCACATTTCACTCAAGTGGCAAGTTTGTTAGTATAATGTGGCTCGTGGTTATATTTCATTTATAATCATTTGTCACAGTTCATTAAGTTCTTTTCCATCTTCAGCCCGACGGTGTTGTGGCTTAGAACTAAAATGATTATTATTAAGTCTTTGGGTATGTTTTCCATCTTTTAAATAAAGTGATCATTAGGGGACCTGGAGCGTATGAGCATGAATCTTAAGGATAACTCCATTAGATCTTTGTTCATATGCGTCAGGGAAGGTGAGAAGAAATACATATTGCAACACTTAATGTTGAGACTTGACAATTTCCCTATGATTGATAATGTGTGTGAATGATCATCTTAGAGGCTTGTGTGATAGTGAGCTCTAATGATGTATGGAACTCAATAGAGTTTCCTCATTAAGTTGTTATGACGCTTGTGTTATGATTATAACATGCTCTTGTGTTGACTAAATTAATAGTGTATATATGACTCAACCGTCGGGTTTTGTCAAATAGATGAAGTTAACATAAGGTATGTTGCCTCAAGAAATTCAATTATGAAATAAGACGAGCGTTGGGACAAAGGGGAGTAAGTTCACTAAATGTGAAGTTGGAATATTTTTTGGCGGGCCAAGAAATTTCTATCTTCTATTGACATAAAGGAACTTGGTGATGCCTTATACTTTATTTGTATCGGGCTTCATCAAGATATAGGTCCAAAAGGAGTATAAGTTCTCTTATGACGACATACTTCGATAGAGTACGAAAGAAAATATTATGTGGTAGTACTCTATCTCACCTGCTGCTAAAGTTAAGGGCAATAAAGGTGGACATTTTAGTGTCCAAGGAACCATTATGAACTAATCAGATAATGTGGTCCTTATGCTCCAGCTGTCAGAAGCAACATGTGTATTCAAGTATGAACATGCCCTTATTTGTGATCGGAAAAATTGGAAAATATACAAGTAAGTCCAAAAATGGACCACTGGAAAAGCCGTCAAAAGTCTTGCAGATATGCAAGACAAAAAAGTTTACATGCTCACTGATGAGAAGTCTGATAACCTCGTTATCCTAGGTTATTTAGACATTGTTTCTGCGAGATGTGTGGATATTAAAGTTTCCACGTCATGTTACATCCTCTGTCGGTGTACAAAAGTAGGGGCTCTCCTTTTGACCCCTTTACTTGTGCACGGGCAGTCAGAGCCACCCGCCAAGGCCACACATAACAGGGAGGAAAGGGAAGCCGGAGAGAAGCCGAAGGCACAAGACAAACAAAGCAACGACAAGGACCAAGGCCACAAAGATCGGATGGACGAAGCAGGTTTCCCCGGCAGGGACTCTTGCCGGGGCAGCCTCAGCGGCCCAGGCAAGACCCTTGCCGGGGCAGCTTGCCCACACCAGCTGAGGGAGCCACCTTTGAGCCCCCCAACGCTAGACAAACGCATTGGGACAGGGCTCGGGAGGCACCTTCGTGGTGGCATGCAGATCTTTGTGTAGACAAAGAATAGTCAAGATCAAATGAGGATAGGAAGGCAACAATCCTCGCCAAGGTCCTCACCGACCCGCAAGACCCCCGGCAAGATCCTTGCTGGGGACGCCAGGGCGCCACGGCAAGGCCCTTTCCGGGCCACCTGGCAAGACCCTTGACGGGCCACCCGACAAGACCCACGCAATAGGCAACCGCGGGGCCACTACCAGGCCCGCACCGATCAACTCCCCGCCGCCGTTCGCATGCAGCTGCCAGCCCAACCAGCTGGGCAGACACCTGTGTGGCAACATGCAGCCCTTCGTGGAGGCTCCACCACCGCGCCACCTTAGCTGCCCGCCTACCTACATGGCATCGCATGCATCGTTGGCCAGGGCGCGTGTCGAAGCAAGGAGGAGCGGCGACAGACAGGACGGTCCTCGCTCCCGTCCCCGATAAAGTGAAGGGACACCTAAGCCTCGCATAAATGCACTTTGTCCTGTAATACTAGCGATAAGCTCACAACGCTGTAGCACTTTCCACCTTCTGTGTGCCACTGTGGCAGCCCCTTTCGCTTACAAAAGGAGGCCCATGGCGCACTGGGAGAGGATTCGCTTTCGAAGCTAGCAGCACCTAGAGCTAGTCCAAGAGCTCAAGAACACTAAATACATCCACCAAAGCAGGATCGTAGGGTTTTATGCACCTTTGCGGCCCGAACCTGGGTAAATCCCCTTTGTGTTGTCTACTAGTCCCGCTCTTCTCACGATCCCCGCGCCCCGCAACCGTAGTAGGGTTTCCAGTGATCCCATAGGTGTCATTTCCCACCGACATCTTTGGCGCGCCAAGTAGGGGGCGCGGAATTGTGAGAATCTGGTCTAGCAGTTTACCTAGCTGTTCTTCATCGCCATGGCTCCCAAGAAGAAGACGACCACGGCGATCGGTTCGTCCGGGACCGGATTGCCAGTACCAGTGCGGACCAGTAGCGGGCCGGTCGCGGAGAGAACCCGTGGTGCGGCCCGCGAACATCCACATCACCCTGGCGGTCCGGGCCTGGCGAGTGGCATCGTTCGCGCGCCAGGCAACGAGCCACCAGTTGCGGGCTCCAGAGACGGAGTCGGGGCCCCCGCAGGCCGCGCGGGGCCCTCCAAGGGCGCCGCCATCCCGCCAGGTGGCAGCACGGCGGCCTCCAAGACGCCAACACTGGCG
Organism: Triticum timopheevii; assembly: GCA_963921465.1. Lineage (NCBI taxonomy): Eukaryota > Viridiplantae > Streptophyta > Magnoliopsida > Poales > Poaceae > Triticum > Triticum timopheevii. The sequence continues at coordinate 656,074,784 of OY997264.1, forward strand.
CCCATGGCGCGCTCTTCTCAGGTTGTGCGTGATGAGCAGCATCACCCCGCCGGTGACCCTGCGTGCCGTCCTGGGAAGAGTCCCGTGCGCCCATCACATGATGAGGAGGGCCAGCATGCGCGCTGAGGTGCTGACGGAGGTGGCGAACGGCTGCGGAGCCGTGACGCAGCTCCTTCTAACGTGGTTAGAAGTCGAGGCGCATCGCGGTCCACCCAGCTCTCGCCGCCACCCATGCCAGCGGAAGCCCTAGCGCGCGCAGCTGCTCCTCGATTTTCCTCCCGCCGCAGAGAAGCTCGACGAATGGAGGGCCACCATCCGGAGCCTCGTCGGCATCGCCAACAACGATGAGTTGCGGCCGGCGAGACCAGTAGGCCGTCGCTCCACCGGGCCACCGCATGCCAGCGGAGACCGTGCCGGAGGCGATGCAGCCACGGTACACTCCCCTCCTCCATCCCGGCCACCCCGGGCGTCGGTTCGTCGCGACGACGCTCGAGACGATATCTCCATCGCGTCGTCTGACCCGCGAACCAACCGCGATCAGCGTCAAGTCCTTTGGGAGCGGGTTCATGAGGACGCTCGAACTACCATCGAGCGCCGACGTGACGCGCGCCACCAGTCGGACAGGCGGACATGACCCGCTACGGACCGCCCAGCGTCGAGAGGCTACGATGGCCTACCCTACGAGGTGGTTTGTCCGGCTTTCACCCGTGAGCTGCGGCAGTTCCAGTGGCCCTCCCACCGCACGTTCAAGCCCGACGTTGGCAAGAAGTACAACGGCAAGACTCACCCGCCAGAGTTTCTCAGCATCTACACCATTGCGATGCAAGCTGCTGGGGCCTGCGACGATAAGGTGCTTGCCAACTACTTCCCGTTGGCACTCAAGCCTAATGTTATGTCATGGTTGATGCACTTACCGGTGGATTCCATCTCTTCTTGGGCGGACCTGTGCCATGAGTTTGTTGGCACCTTTACCGGAGGTCACCAGGCTCATGGCCAGGCGAGTGATTTACACATCATCCCCCATAAGGAAGGAGAGAACTTGCGCAAGTACATCCAAAGGTTCAGCTGAGTGTAGTGCAACATCCCCGACGTTCATCCTGCCGCCGTGATCAGTGTGTTCCATCAGAATGTGTGCAATCGTAAGATGCGTGAAGAGCTGGCGATGAACAAGGTCAGAGATGTGGCTGAACTTTATGTTCTGGCCGATCGGTGCGCTCGCGCTGAAAAGGGAAGGAAGTACCCCGGCAAAGACGCCGGTGCGAAAACCGACTCCACGGATGATACCGCCACCCCGGCGAAGAAGGGCTGGCGCCATAACAGGAAGCACAGGAGCAAGACCGTGCTTGCCGTCGAGGGATCCGACGATACCGGCGCCACCAAGAAACCCAAGGCAAGTGACCCCGGCAAGGAGGTTGCCGAGTGAGCCGCTTGCCGGGCCTTGGCGGCTGCCGATAAGCCAGGGGGCTCCGACAAGCAGTATTGCAAGATCCACCGCACCAAGGGCCATGACCTCCAAAACTACCCGTAGGTAGAGCTGCTCGCCGAGAAGCAGAAAGCTGAGTATGAGCGGCAGGACAAGGAGAAAGGCCCAGATGGTGCCGAGGGATCCGGCAAGAAACGTGGCGGCCAAGGAGGCCACGCGGCAAGGATAATCAGGAGGAGAGGCCCGCTCGAGGTCGCGACAAGAAGCAGGAAGACGATGGTCATGACGAGGATGATGAGTCCGGCGACCACGAGTTTCAAAAAGCCACAGAGGCCATGTGCGTCGATGGTGGCGCCTCACTACGTCCCACCGCCAACTCAAGCAGTGGGCGTGTGAGATCATGGCGGTGGAGCCATCGTTCGACGGACGGAAGCCGCTGAAGTGGTCCAGCACGCCCATCATCTTCGACACCGAGGACCACCCTGACCGCACTACTGCGGTCGGGTGCTTGCCGTTGTTGGTTTCACCAACAATCCGCAACCTCACCAACAATCCGCAACCTCAAGGTGACAAAGATGTTGGTTGACGATGGGGCCGGCCTGAACTTGATCTCGCCTGTTGTGGTCAAAAGGCTATAGATCCCCAATGGAGACCTCGAGGAGACGGGCACGTTCCAAGGGGTTAACCCGGGGAGAAGCCAGCCAAAGGGAAAGGTCACGCTGCCCGTGACATTCAGAGGCGAGCTGAACCACAGGACGTAAAGGATTGTTTTTGATGTAGCCGAGATCCCCTTGCCTTACAACGGGATCCTCGGCCGCCAGGAACTAGCCAAGTTCATGGCGGCTTCACACTACGCCTACAACATGCTGAAGATGCCCGGGCCGATGAACATCATCACCGTACCCTCCGACAAGAAAGATGCATTGATCTGCGTTGACCAGCTCTACTGGGAAGCAGTTGCAGCAGCTGCCGCTAAGGCACCTGCTCCTGCCGACGGAGCCCCCCCCGGGGGGGGGGGGTGGGAGACCAGCGAGACCCCTCGCACCCACTCCGGCAAGCGCACCTCTTCGGGGTGTTGCGCTCCCGTTGAGAACGTGCCAGAGAGCTCCGCCGGCAAGAGCAAGAAGTCCAGAGCCACACCACCAGAGACCAAGAAGGTGCCTGTCAACGAGGACGGCATGGGGGGGAGCTTTTACCATAAGCTCCGCCCTTGATGACAAATAGGAAAGCGAGCTCTTCACCTTCCTACGAGCGAATGTCGATGTTTTTGCATGGCAAGCCTCCGACATCCCCGGCGTTCCCAGGGAGGTGATTGAGCACCACCTTGCTGTTTGTCCTCATGCGTGGCCCGTCAAGCAGAATGTCAGGAAGCAAGCTCTGGAGAGGCAGGAGTTCATCACGGAGGAAATCAGAAAGCTAGAGGCGGCAGGCCTGGTGAGAGGAGTACTCCATCCGACGTGGTTTGCCAATCCAGTAGTAGTGCGCAAGGCAAATGGGAAGTGGAGGCTGTGTATTGATTACACAGACATTAATAAGGCTTGTCCAAAGGATCCCTTCCTGTTACCGTGCATTGACCAGATTGTTGACTCCACGGCCGGGTGTGACCTTTTATCATTCCTTGACACCTACTCAGGATACCATCAGATCTTCATGACAAAAGAAGACAAGGAAAAGACAACATTCATCACCCCCTGTGGTACGTATTGCTTTTTACAGATGCCTTTCGGGCTGAAGATTGCTGGCTCAACCTTTGCAAGAGCGGTCCAAACTGGTTTTGAGCCCCAACTGCATAGAAATATGGAGGCTTATATGGATGACATAGTGGTCAAAACCAAGGACAAAGCAACACTTGTGCAAGATCTGGAGGAAACATTCGGAAACCTACGCAAGATCAACCTCAAATTGAACCCTGAGAAGTGTGTCTTCAGCGTCCCGTCTGGCAAGCTTCTCGGGTTCTTTGTGTCCCAGCGCGGGATTGAAGCAAACCCAGATAAGATCAAGGCCATCGAGCAGATTGAGGCACCCAAACGGATCAAGGACGTGCGTCGGCTCACTGGCTGCGTTGCTGCCATGAGTTGGTTCATCTCCAAGTCCGCGGAGCGTGCCCTTTCTTTTTTCAAGATCTTGAAGAAGGCAGGGCCAGTGGAGTGGACCCCAGAGGCCGAGGCAGCGCTGCAAGATTTGAAGAAATACCTCTCCTCTACCCCGTTGCTGGTTGCGCCCAAGCCACAAGAATCGTTGCTGCTATATCTAGCGGCAACAAACCAAGTGGTTAGCGCCACATTGGTGGCGCAGAGGGAGGTCGATGAGGAGACAGCAGTAGCGGCAGAGTCAACGGTTGGCGGGCCAGAACCCTCCCTGGCAGGGCTCGGTCCCGGCAAGACTGAGTCCCCGGCAGGGCTCGGTCCCGGCAAGACTGGCGCCAGTACGACAAGACCCGCACGGCCAGGTGAAGTGGCGCAAAGGAAGAAGATGGTGCAGCACCCGGTTTACTTCGTCAGCTCCCTCTTGCAGGGAGCTAGGTCGAGGTATTCAGGTGTGCAAAAATTGCTCTTCACCCTCCTTATGGCCTCGAGGAAGCTGCGCCACTACTTCCAAGCGCACGAGATCACCGTGATTACCCGCCTTCCTTTGCAAAGGATACTGCATAACCCTGACGCAACAGGAACGATCGTGGAATGGGCCCTGGAGCTATCAAGTTTTGGTCTGAAGTTTGAAAGTACCTCGATGATCCAGAGCAGAGTCTTGGTGGAGTTTGTTGCAGAATGGACCTCGACACCTAACAAAGAGGTACAGGAGACTACTCTCCCCGGCGAGGAAACAAGCGGCAACTGGATCATGTACTTTGATGGGGCCTTTTTGCTGCAAAGCATCGGTGCCGGTGTGCTGCTTGTCGCACCCACCGGAGAGCACCTCAAGTACGCCATCCAAATGCACTTTCCCCGGGAGATGTCAACCAACAACACCGCCGAGTACGAGGGTTTGCTTGCCGGTCTCAGGATCGCGGAGGACCTCGGAGTTAAAAAGCTCATCATCAGGGGAGACTCGCAACTCGTCGTCAGGCAGGTCAACAAAGATTATCAAAGCCCGTTGATGGAAGCTTATGTAGATGAGGTGAGGAAACTGGAGGAGCGCTTTGACGTTATACAAGCGGAGCATGTCCCTCGGACAGAGAACGACATCACCGACTACCTGTCAAAGCGCGCTTCCCTCAAGCTACCCGTGGAACCAGGTACTTTTGTGCTTCAGTAAACTCAACCATCCGTTGAGCCGTCGACCGGGCAGAACAAGCAGCGGAAGCTAGGCTCCGGCAAGTACTTCCCCACCGAGCTCCCTGGAGCCGCCAACGAATATGTTGCCATGGATGCCGATCCTGCCGCGCGGGACAACCGACTCCGGCAGGACCTCAGGTCATGGCCGTGGAGGCGGCCGCTCCCGTGGCATAAGAGACGCCTTTGGTCCTTGTCGTCGAGCCACAGGCTCCGGCATGGACGCAACACACCGTCCGATTCCTTCAAAAAGGAGAGCTTCCTGAGGAGCAGGAAGAGGCAGAAAGAGTAGCCCGCCAGTCTACTCTGTACCAATTCGTTGATAACGTATTGTACAGAAAGAGACCGAATGGGGTGAAACTGAAGTGCATCTCCCGGGAGGAAGGACTAAAGCTGTTGGCAGAGATACATGGAGGCATATGTGGCTCCCACATAGGGTCGACGGCCCTTGCCGGCAAGGCTTTCCGGCAAGGTTTCTTCTGGCCCACCGCCCTCCAGGATGCGACGACACTAGTAACCAAGGGTGAAGCATGCCAGTTCCATTTGAAGAAGCTCCATCAACCAGCTCAAGCCCTTCAAACTATCCCTCTCTCCTGGCCCTTCTCGGTCTGGGGGATCGACATATTGGGCCCTTTCCACCATGCTATCGGGGGCTTTGAGTACTTGTACGTCGCCATCGACAAGTTCACAAAGTGGCCAGAGGTGGAAGCAGTGAGGAAGGTGACAGCGCAGTCAGCCATCAAGTTCTTCAAGGGACTAGTGTGCCGTTTTGGGGTGCCCAATAGGATCATCAACGACAATGGCACACAGTTCACAAGCCATGCCTTCGTGCAATACATTGAGGATCTCGGCAGCAGGGTCTGTTTTGCTTCCATGGCACATCCACGGAGCAACGGCCAAGCGGAGAGAGCAAATGCTGAAGTCCCGCGAGGCTTAAGAACGAAGACTTTTGACAGGCTGCGCAAAAGCGGAAGACACTAGATTGATGAGTTGTCGGCGGTTCTTTGGTCGATCAGAATGATGCCAAATCAAGCCACCGGCCAGACACCCTTTGCCCTGGTTTATGGGGCAAAAGCAGTTCTCCCTACGGAACTCATATACAGGTCACCTCGAGTGCTCGCTTATGATGGGCTTGAGCAAGAGCGATTGCGGCAAGATGACGCAACGCTCCTTGAGGAAGATCGTCTCTGGGCGGCTGTGAGAGCAGCACGCTACTAGCAAGCCTTGCGCCGCTACCATAGCCGCAAGGTTCATGCCCGAAGCTTTGAGGAAGGCGACCTTGTTCTTCGGCATGTTCAGTCGGCCAAGAATTCCAACAAGTTGACACCGAAGTGGGAAGGCCCTTCTCGGGTAACACGAGTCACCAGGCCCGGCGCAGTCCGGCTGGAGATCGAAGATGCCATTCCAGTGAGCAACTCCTGGGACATCGAGCATCTCCGCAAGTTTTACCCATAAGGCGCGGCTGCCGGGCCTCCCGGCGAGCCACCCTTTTGTACAAGCCTTGCCGGCAAGGCATGTAACCCTTTGTACAAAGCCAGGCGCAGACCCTGAGCATAAATAAACAAAGCGCTGGCGCCCTAAGTTATAGCATGCATGCTAGGTTGAGTCTCTTCCTTGGTTAGGTTGATAGTGCTTAGCGGCGGCTAACCCCTAGCTTAGAGGTCGAGTGCGCGTCTCTCTGTTCTTCTCTGTCTTTGGTTCGCAGGGCACATAAGTATTCTTGCAGAGCTATTTTGGAAGAAAGGGAACGGACCGGCGTCCGGGCCCCGGCAAGCCAGAGTTGCCGAGGGCTGCAAGAACAAGGATCCATCCGCGGCAAGCCAAGGTTGCCGGGGGCTGCAGATCCAGATAAGTTCTCTATCCTCTATCATGCATTTCATTATGGACTGGGATACGTGAAACCTCGTTTTATCCCTAGGCTACCGTGCTCCCCTTTTTCCGTACCCTAGGACTATCTCGTGGGGCAGGATTTGGTCGTAACCGCGGCAGCAAGGAAATGAAACGAGGAGCCTAAGCCCACCTCATCCCTGCCTCCGCCAAGGGCGTGAGAAAGGTCGAGCAAAGTGGGGGGACGGCAAGGCCTGTTGCCGGGCGAAAAAACGTTTATATTAAAGGTAACCAGGATTCACTCCTTGTCGTGGGTTCCACCTGCGAATGGAAAACCCGGAAAACATCCATTTTTTCATTAAAAAACATCCCGTACAGGTACAGTTCATACGAAATGAAAAACATGACATTTCAAAAAAAAGAAATGAAAAACATGAGCAAGGGGATTACAAGTTGTAAAGTTAACAAAGGCCCGAAGGCTTACTAGACTAAAAAGAGATAAGGTGCCCGTAATCCCTTTCTTGTCCCTCTCCTCAGGAAATGGAACAAGAAAGCAAAAGGGCAAAAAGGGTGCCTAGGCGAGCTACGAGTGGCAGAAGACACCAAGAGAACATCCCGGTGGCTGTCCGAGGGCTGGATGGTGATGGCGGCGCCGGAGGAAGAGCTCGAAGACAAGGCGGCAGGACGTCAATACGCGACGAAGGCGTTGGTGCCCGCGTACTCCGACTTGAAGGCCTTGCCGCCCGCCCTCTTCCTCTTCCGTAGCCTCCCAACGCCAGCCGCCCAAGGAGACGACCCCGAGAAGTTCAAGGAGCCGGCAACATGGATGATGGGGTAGCCGGTGCCGCTCGGAGCGGGCCCGACGCCTAGTCGGACCCGTCATCCTGCCGCCCGCTAGCCTCGTCGTTGCTGCCGTTGTCTTCCTCGCCACTCTCGCTCGAGGAGGAATCTTCATCATCAGAAGAGCTCTCCACGCAGCACCTTACGCGAGTCCCGAAGTGCCCGAAGATCTTGACGGAGTGGAGGCCACTCTCCATTAGTTTGAAATGGAGAGTGAGCCCCTCCGTCAAGCTGTGGAGGCGAGCGAAGGTCTTCCACCCTCGGTGGAGATACATGACATGAGGGGCGGGGAACTCAACGTCGGCCCATGTGCCACTATTCCCACAACCCCTCATATGCAGTCACAACGCCTGCGGCGGATTCAGCTCCATCTCCCGTGCAAATGGAGTTGGGAGGCGAAGGCGACGGCACGGTGGCTGGCGTTGCCTGACGAAGAATTCGCAAGGGTTGTCCCCGGCATGGCCCTCCATCGGAGTAGGGGCTGCTGGCGGAGGCGAGGCTGATCTGCCGCCCCATCCTCCTCTCCCTCGAGCACCACGATGGCCTCGACCTCGCCCCTCCCCCTTCCTCTAGCGGCCAGCTCTGCCGCTACGATCTCTTGGGGAGGAGCGATGCGCTGTCTGGCCGAAACCCTCACCGCCACTGATGAAGCATCGCCACGCCCCCTCGCCATGGCAGAAGAAAGGAGGAAGCAGGAATGGGAAGAGGTAGATGGCGAATGGTTGAGAGGCGCCGTTCGCCCCGCTCCCCTCTTTATAAAGGGGTGGGGGCGAGGCTCGGCCGCCCTCTCTCGGCCAATTCGGGCCGTTAAAGTGACAGCAAGCGGGGCCATCGACCACCCTCCCCGCTCCATTGAAGGCGCGTGGGAATCGACCCACGCACGCGCACAACTTCTCACGTCCCGTGCGCCTGTCATTCTCCCTGCGTCGTGCATGCAACGAACGTGGCGCGAGGGATAGGCGTAGTGGGACGCGTGGAGCGACGGTTCCCAAGCGAGGGCAGTAAATGAGCAGCGGCCCTGCGGTCTCAAAGAGACACGCAAGCCGCCTCTTTACTGTCCACCACGGGATGACGCCAGCATGCTTCCGTCAAACACGCGCACGACCCCCACATTGCGCGTTCAACATGGGTCGTGGGGAAGCACAGTGGACGGAGCAGTTACTGCGGTGAAATCCGCCCCAACTGCCCGCGTACCATTCTGGGCCTGGCCCAACAACGTGCTGCGCTTATTGATGGCCCAGGCCTGGGGGCTCCTGTCGGTATACAAAAGTAGGGGCTCTCCTTTTGACCCCTTTACTTGTGTACGGGCAGTCAAAGCCACCCGCCACGGCCACACATAATAGGGCAGGAAAGGGAAGCTGGAGAGAAGCCGAAGGCACAAGACAAACAAAGCAACGACAAGGACCAAGGCCACAAAGATCGGATGGACGAAGCAGGTTTCCCTGGCAGGGACCCTTGCCGGGGCAGCCTCAGCGGCCCAGGCAAGACCCTTGCCGGGGCAGCTCTCCCACACCAGCCGAGTGAGCCACCTTTGAGCCCCCAACGCTAGACAAACGCATTGGGACAGGGCTCGGGAGGGACCTCCGTGGTGGCATGCAGATCTTTGTGAAGACAAAGAATAGTCAAGATCAAATGAGGATAGGAAGGCAACAATCCTCTCCAAGATCCTCACCGAAGAAACCCGCAAGACCCCCGACAAGATCCTTGCCGGGGACGCCAGCGCACCACGGCAAGGCCCTTGCCGGGCCACCCGGCAAGACCCTTGCCGGGCAACCCGACAAGACCCATGCCAGAGGCAACCGCGGGGCTACAGCCAGGCCCGCACCGATCAACTCCCCGCCGCCGTTCGCATGCAGCTGCCAGCCCAACCAGCTGGGCAGGCACCTGCGTGGCAACATGCAGCCCTTCGTGGATGCTCCACCACCGCACCACTTTAGCTGCCTGCCTACCTACATGGCACCGCATGCATCGCTGGCCAGGGCGCGTGTCGAAGCAAGGAGGAGCGGCGACGGACGGGATGGGCCTCGCTCCCGTCCCCGATAAAGTGAAGGGACACCTAAGCCTCGCATTAAATGCACTTTGTCCTGTAATACCAGCGATAAGCTCACAACGCTGTAGAACTTTCCACCTCTTGTGTGCCACTGTGGCAGCCCCTTTCGCCTATAAAAGGAGGCCCCATGGCGCATTGATGTCTACTACACAACCTTCTTCTTGTAGACATTGTTGGGCCTCCAAGTGCAGAGGTTTGTAGGACAGTAGCAAATTTCCCTCAAGTGGATGACCTAAGGTTTATCAATCCATGGGAGGCATAGGATGAAGATGGTCTCTCTCAAGCAACCCTGCAACCAAATAACAAAGAGTCTCTTGTGTCCCCAACACACCCAATACAATGGTAAATTGTATAGGTGCACTAGTTCGGCGAAGAGATGGTGATACAAGTGCAACATGGATGGTAGATATAGCTTTTTGTAATCTTGAAATATAAAAACAGCAAGGTAACTAATGATAAAAGTGAGCGTAAACGGTATTGCAATGCTAGGAAATAAGGCCTAGGGTTCATACTTTCACTAGTGCAAGTTCTCTCAACAATAATAACATAGATAGATCATATAAGAATCCCTCAACATGCAACAAAGAGTCACTCCAAAGCCACTAATAGCGGAGAACAAACGAAGAGATTATGGTAGGGTACGAAACCACCTCAAAGTTATTCTTTCGGATCAATCTATTCAAGAGTTTGTACTAGAATAACACCTTAAGACACAAATCAACCAAAACCCTAATGTCACCTAGATAATCCAATGTCACCTTAAGTATCCGTGGGCATGATTATACGATATGCATCACACAATCTCAGATTCATCTATTCAACCAACACAAAGTACTTCAAAGAGTGCCCCAAAGTTTCTACCGGAGATTCAAGACGAAAACGTGTGCCAACCCCTATGCATAGGTTCATGGGCAGAACCCACAAGTTGATCACCAAAACATACATCAAGTGGCACGTGATATCTCATTGTCACCACAGATAAACACGGCAAGACATACATCAAGTGTTCTCAAATCCTTAAAGACTCAATCCGATAAGATAACTTCAAGGGGAAAACTCAATTCATCACAAGAGAGTAGAGGGGGGAGAAACATCATAAGATCCAACTATAATAGCAAAGCTCGCGATACATCAAGATCGTTCTATAGAGAGAACACGAGAGAGAGAGAGAGATCAAACACATAGCTACTGGTACATACCCTCAGCCCCGAGGGTGAACTACTCCCTCCTCGTCATGGATAGCGCCGGAATGATGAAGATGGCCACCGGTGATGGGTTCCCCCTCCGGCAGGGTGCCGTAACGGGCTCCCGAGAGGTTTTTGGTGGCTACAGAGGCTTGCGGCGGCGGAACTCCCGATCTATCTTCTGTTTTGATGTTTTTAGGGTACGTAGGCTTATATAGGCGAAAGAAGTCGGTCGGGGGAGACTCGAGGGGTCCACGAGAGTGGAGGGCGTGCCCAGGGGGGTGGGCGCGCCCCCTATCTCGTGGCCTCCTCGAAGCTTCCTTTACTTCAACTTCAAGTCTCCTGGGTCACGTTCGTTCCAAAAATCACGCTGCCGAAGGTTTCATTCTGTTTGAACTCCGTTTGATATTCCTTTTCTTCGAAATACTGAAACAGGCAATAAAATAGCAATATGGGCTGGGCCTCCGGTTAATAGGTTTGTCCCAAAAGTAATATAAAAGTGTATAATAAAGCCCGCAAACATTCAAAACACATAATAATATAGCATGAATGCTTCATAAATTATAGATACGTTGGAGACGTATCAGCATCCCCAAGCTTAATTCCTGCTCGTCCTCGAGTAGGTAAATGATAAAAGAAATAATTTATGAAGTGTGAATGCTAGCAGGTGCACAAGGTTGATCAATGATAATTTCAATCACCTTTTCTAGCATCATTATATGTCATAACAGTAGTTCATCTCATAAAACTTCTCACGAACAAGTAACAAGCAATTCACATGTAAAAGCATAGACCATAAACTTTCTTGAAAACTAGCAAACTATGTTCTCAGTCATCAAACAATTGCAATTCATCTTATTTTCAGGAAGGGTCTATGTCAGAGCTTTGATTTAGAGAACTCCACATACTCAACTATCATATAGTCTTCTACAATTGCTAACACTCACGCAATACTAATGGTTATGGAGTTTCAATCGTACACTGAGAAAGATAGGGGCTTATAGTGTTGCCTCCCAACGTATTCACCTTTGGGTGATGTCAACAATAATAGTTCACGCTAACTTACATCCAATTGGATATATATATATCAGGATCTTTCCAACACGAGGTGCTTGCCAAAGGATAAAATGAAAAAAAAGGAAAAGGTGAAGATCACCTTGACTCTTGCATAAAGTAAAAGATAGGCCCTTCGCAGAGGGAATCAGAGGTTGTCATGCGCTTTTTGGGTTGGATGCACAAAATCTTAGTGCAAAAGAACGTCACTATATATTGCCACTTGTATATGGACCTTTATTATGCAGTCCGTCGCTTTTATTGCTTCCATAACAAGATCGTATAAAGCTTATTTTCTTCACACTAATAGATCATACATATTTAGAGAGCAATTTTTATTTCTTTCACCGATGACAACTTACTTGAAGGATCTTACTCAATCAATAGGTAGGTATAATGGAATCTCATGGCAAAACTGGGTTTAAGGATATTTGGATGCACAAGTAGTATCTCTACTTGGTGCAAAGGAATTTGGCTAGCATGAGGGGGAAAGGCAAGCTCAACATGTTTGAATGATCCATGACAATATACTTTAACTAAGATGTGAGAAAACATAACCCATTACGTTGTCTTACTTGTCCAACATCAACTCTTTAGCATGTCATACTTAATGAGTGCTCACAATTATAAAAGATGTCTAAGATAGTATATTTATATATGAAATCTCTCTTCCTTCAATATTGTTTCATGAATTGTTCAAATGGCCAATACAATGCTTGCTAACCTTCACTAAATTTACAACCTCTACTTTTAGATGTGAAGTCATTACTCCCCATGGGATAAGCAAATGAGACATATATAAATTCAGATTTGTGACATTCAACTCATTCAACCATTTGCTCATAGGATATAAGTGAAGCACACGAGTAAATGACAAACTACTCCAAAAAGATATAAGTGAAGATCAATGAGTAGCTAAATAATTATATAACTATGTGAAGACTCTCTCTCATTAAAGAATTTCAGATCTTGGTATTTTATTCAAACATAAAGCAAAACAAAATAAAATGACATTGCAAAGTTAGCACAACTCATGTGAAGAAGCAAAAACTTAGGCTCAACCGATACTAACCGATAGTTGTTGAAGAAGAAAGGTGGGATGCCTACCGGGACATCCCCAAGCTTGGATGCTTGAGACTTCTTGAAATATTATCTTGGGGTGACTTGGTCATCCCCAAGCTTGAAATTTTGTGTCTCCTTAATTCCTCTCATATCACGGTTTCTCTATTTATCAAAAGCTTCATCCACACCAAACTCAACAAGAACTCGTGAGATAGGTTAGTATAAACCAATGCAAAACCTTATCATTTTCTACTGTAACAAATCACTAAAATTATTATTCAACATTGCATAATAAATGCCTCTGCATATTTAACACTCCTATCCTCAAATAGAATCATTAAACAAGCAAACATATGCAAACAATGCAACCATAACAGCAATCTGTCAAAACAGTATAGTCTGTAAAGAATGCAAGATTCATCATACTTCCCTAACTCCAAAAATTATGAAAGAAAATTCCCACTGTAATAAGTTTATCAGAGCTCAATATTCAAAATGTTTCAACATTATACCATTCTCTGAATTTTCTAGGGAATTTTTGAAACAGCGGTAAACTTTCTGTTTTCAAACAGCAACATGTATACTAGCAAAATAAGCATGGCAAAGGCTATCCTTGACTTTTTTATTGAAACTAAAGATGCAAAACATTATTCTAAATAACAGCAAGCAAATACTAACAAAATAAAATGACACTCCAAGCAAAACACATATCATGTGGTGAATAAAAATATAGCTCCAAGTAAAGTTACCGATGAACGAAGACGAAAGAGGGGATGCCATCCGGGGCATCCCCAAGCTTAGGCTCTTGGTCGTCCTTGAATATTACCTTGGGGTGCCTTGGACATCCCCAATCTTAGGCTCTTGCCACTCCTTATTCCATAGTCCATCGAATCCTTACCCAAAACATGAAAACTTCACAACACAAAACTCAACAGAAAACTCGTAAGCTCCGTTAGTATAAGAAAATAAAACCACCACTTAGGTACTGTAATGAACTCATTACAAATTCATATTGGTGTAATATCTACTGTACTCCAACTTATCTATGGTTCATACCCTCCGATACTACTCGTAGATTCATCAAAATAAGCAAACAACACATAGAAAACAGAATCTGTCAAAAACAGAACAGTCTGTAGTAATCTGTATCAAACGTATACTTATGGAACTCCAAAAATCCTACAAAATTAGTAAGTCCTAAGACATTTGTGTACCAATCCATATCAAAAAGAATCAGATCAGAACCTCTTTTCTGTGAATTAACAAAACTAAATTACTGGGTGCAAAAGTTTCTGATTCTCAGCAGGATCAACAAAACTATCACCGTAAGCTATCCTAAAGGTCTTACTTAGCACTTTATTGAAACAAAAGATATAAAACATGATTACTACAGTAGAATAATCATGTGAACACACAAAAACAGTAAGGATAAATATTGGGTTGTCTCCCAACAAGCTCTTTTCTTTAATGCCTTTCTAGCTAGGCATGATGATGACAATGATGCTCACATAAAAGATAAGAATTGAAACATAACGGGAGCATCATGAAGCATATGACTAGAACATTTAAGTCTAACCCACTTCCTATGCATAGGGATTTTGTGAGCAAACAACTTATGGGAACAATAATCAACAAGCATAGGTTAAGCACATAGAGAGGAAACTTGATATTATTGCAATTCCTACAAGCATATGTTCCTCCCTCATAATAATTTTCAGTAGCATCATGAGTGAATTCAACAATATAACCAGCACCTAAAGCATTCTATTCATGATCTACAAGCATATAAAATTTACTCCTCCCCACATAAGCAAATTTCTTCTCATGAATAGTAGTGGGAGCAAACTCAACAAAATAATTATCATGTGAGGCATAATCCAATTGAAAACTAAAATCATGATGACAAGTTTCATGGTTATCATTATTCTCAATAGCACACAAGTCATCACAATAATCACAGATAGCAACTTTGTTCTCATAATCAATTGGAACCTCTTCCGAAATAGTGGAATCATCACTAAATAAAGTTGACACTCTTCCAAATCCACTTTCACGTTCATCACAATAAGATTCAACATCCTCCAAAATAGTGGGATCACTACTTCCTAAAGTTGACACTCTTCCAAACCCACTTTCATCAATATAATCATCATAAATAGGAGGCATGCTTTCATCATAATAAATATTCTCATCAAAACTTGGGGGACTAAAAATATCATATTCATCAAACATAGCTTCCCCAAGCTTGTGGCTTTGCATATCATTAGCATCATGGATATTCAAGGAATTCATACTAACAACATTGCAATCATGCTCATCATACAAAGATCTAGTGCCAATCATTTTATAGACTTCTTCTTCTAGCACTTGAGCACAATTTTCCTTTCCACCATACTCACGAAAGATATTCAAAATATGAATCGTATGAGACAAACTCAATTCCTTTTTTTTTTGTAGTTTTCTTTTATAGACTAAACTAGTGATAAAACAAGAAGCAAAAAGAATCGATTGCAAGATCTAAAGATATACCTTCAAGCACTCACCTGCCCGGCAACGGCGCCAGAAAAGAGCTTGATGTCTACTACACAACCTTCTTCTTGTAGACGTTGTTGGGCCTCCAAGTGCAGAGGTTTGTAGGACAGTAGCAAATTTCCCTCAAGTGGATGACCTAAGTTTCATCAATCCGTGGGAGGCATAGGATGAAGATGGTCTCTCTCAAGCAACCCTGCAACCAAATAACAAAGAGTCTCTTGTGTCCCCAACACACCCAATACAATGGTAAATTGTATAGGTGCACTAGTTCGGCGAAGAGATGGTGATACATGTGCAATATGGATGGTAGATATAGGTTTTTGTAATCTGAAAATATAAAAACAGCAAGGTAACTAATGATAAAAGTGAGCGTAAACGGTATTGCAATGCTAGGAAACAAGGCCTAGGGTTCATACTTTCACTAGTGCAAGTTCTCTCAACAATAATAACATAGATAGATCATATAAGAATCCCTCAACATGCAACAAAGAGTCACTCCAAAGCCACTAATAGCGGAGAACAAACGAAGAGATTATGGTAGGGTACGAAACCACCTCAAAGTTATTCTTTTGGATCAATCTATTCAAGAGTTCGTACTAGAATAACACCTTAAGACACAAATCAACCAAAACCCTAATGTCACCTAGATACTCCAATGTCACCTCAAGTATCCGTGGGCATGATTATACGATATGCATCACACAATCTCAGATTCATCTATTCAACCAACACAAAGTACTTCAAAGAGTGCCCCAAAGTTTCTACCGGAGAGTCAAGACGAAAACGTGTGCCAACCCCTATGCATAGGTTCATGGGCAGAACCCACAAGTTGATCACCAAAACATACATCAAGTGGCACGTGATATCCCATTGTCACCACAGATAAACACGGCAAGACATACATCAAGTGTTCTCAAATCCTTAAAGACTCAATCCGATAAGATAACTTCAAGGGGAAAACTCAATTCATCACAAGAGAGTAGAGGGGGGAGAAACATCATAAGATCCAACTATAATAGCAAAGCTCGCGATACATCAAGATCGTTCTATAGAGAGAACACGAGAGAGAGAGAGAGATCAAACACATAGCTACTGGTACATACCCTCAGCCCCGAGGGTGAACTACTCCCTCCTCGTCATGGATAGCGCCGGAATGATGAAGATGGCCACCGGTGATGGGTTCCCCCTCCGGCAGGGTGCCGTAACGGGCTCCCGAGAGGTTTTTGGTGGCTACAGACGCTTGCGGCGGCGGAACTCCCGATCTATCTTCTGCTTTGATGTTTTTAGGGTACGTAGGCTTATATAGGCGAAAGAAGTCGGTCGGGGGAGACTCGAGGGGTCCACGAGAGTGGAGGGCGTGCCCAGGGGGTGGGCGCGCCCCCTGTCTTGTGGCCTCCTCGAAGCTTCCTTTACTTCAACTTCAAGTGTCCTGGGTCACGTTCGTTCCAAAAATCACGCTGCCGAAGGTTTCATTCTGTTTGGACTCCGTTTGATATTCCTTTTCTTCGAAATACTGAAACAGGCAATAAAACAGCAATATGGGCTGGGCCTCCGGTTAATAGATTAGTACCAAAAGTAATATAAAAGTGTATAATAAAGCCCGTAAACATTCAAAACACATAATAATATAGCATGAATGCTTCATAACTTATAGATACGTTGGAGACGTATCACGCACTGGGAGAGGATTCGGCTCTTTCCAACCTAGCAGCACCTAGAGCTAGTCCAAGAGCTCAAGAACACTAAGTACATCCACCAAAGCAAGATCGTAGGGTTTTACGCACCTTTGCGGCCCGAACCTGGGTAAATCCCCTTTGTGCTGTCTACTAGTCCCGCTCCTCTCACGATCCCCGCGCCCCGCAACCGTAGTAGAGATTCCAGTGATCCCATAGGTGTCGTTTCCCACCAACATCCTCACTATTGCGTATGGAGCTATATCGTGGAAAAGCTCCATAATGACGCTGATGGCAGTAGAAATAATGCACTTAATTGTGTGGCATGTTAAGAGGCTATTGGGCAGGTTGTATGTCAACAAATTTATTCCCAAAATTATGGTGGTAGACAGCATTTCGTAACCACATACTGCAATATGAATTGCAGTTTTCTATGCGAGTAACAACAAGTTAAATGGTGTTGCCAAAACCATTGACAATATGTTTAGTGTTGTGAAAGATAGAATCCAGGATCAAGCTATTGAAGTTGAGAGTATGAGTATGTTTGAATGTTTTACGGATCCGTTTATCAAAGGCTTACCACCCAATTGTATGATCATGTTGCTAGCATGGGTTTAGAAAGCTTTTTGATCCTAGAATTTAGGACCGTCAAATGAACCAACTCCCTTTAAGTAAAATGATATCCATTTCGAGATAGAATGGTATACTATAATTATTGAGGTTCAATGGCATTTCATTGGTCATAACACCTTACTTTGGTATATTATTTCTACGATAAGAGTGGGCTTATGATGTTTGTTAACCTTACGATCAAGGGGGAGAATGTTGGAATTGATCTCATTGTAACAAACTGAGAGAAATCAGGGAGAGACAAAGTCTCCTCACCTAACGTAAAGATGCACCGTGATCGGAGGTGCCAAACCAACATTTTGGCCCGGTCCCTGTTCCCTAGCGCTTATACATAAAAGGGAGGTATATGTCCCATGTATGGATGACGATTACAAACACACAGAACCTCAACTGCCGATCCAAAAGAAGCGCCAAGGGTCCAGAAGACCGTCCACCAGTGCCGGCCACCACAGGAGGGTAGTGCCGGCGGTGTCCAGCACTCTGCACGCCCATCTCCATGCAGCTGTTTCTTCCCCAACAAACTCCACTCCCTTGGAGGCTCACGGTAGCTGCATGGAGCCCCTGATGGTCTCTGGAAAATTACGGTTAGTTTCCAATATTCTACAAAAGAGGTGTTTTAATCTAGTGATCAAGATCCTATTATGTTAATACTAAAGAATTATTTCTAACAGTAGCCGCCCACCATCGTCGGCGCCGCCTCCGTGCTCCTCCCAGCCATTGAGAACGGACTGGAAGGCCGTACCCAAGCGAGACAAAAAATATATTCTTAGAATGAAAATAGCAATTCTGATTCGGCCGAGAGCACCATTATCTCAGAGGCCGTGAGCCCAGGATGAGAAAGCTCAAATTATTAACAAAAGCCCATTATTTACTCATGTTTTTTTATTAAAAGCCTATTGGTTTCTAAAAAAAGCCCATCGATTATTCCCCTAAAAAATGAGAGCAGCTAAATGTGGGTGTGGCGCTCTCCCAGCTCCCAGCCACCCGCTTTCGCTAGTGCCGTCCAGCAGGGGGAGAGAGCGTACCATTTATTTTCATATTGTTGAGTGAATTCATTTTCTTCATGGAATGAAAATAGCAAATATGCCAATTGGGCCAAGAGGTGCATTATCATATACTCCCTATGACCCAAGATAAGTATGGTGGTTTTAGTTCAAATTTGAGTTAAAACAATGACAATTTTTTTTTTTTTGAGAAATCTCGCTCACTTTATTGATTCAGGACAATGTTCATAGGTACACGGTTTGGGTCATGAGGACTGCCCAACCAAATATGCCTACCTATATCTAAATTACATGCGAATTTAGTGAGATTATGAGCCTCGAAATTAAAATTCCGTCATTCAAAAACAAACGAGCAAGAAGAGAAACTAGCTTTGCGGTCTATTATTTCATGTATGATAGCCGCATTGGGACCTCTCGTCCCTTCATTGATATCTTGCACCACACCTTGACAATCTGAGGCTACCATCATATTCTGCTCGTACAGGTCCTCTGCCAATGAAAGAGCCTCCCGGCAAGCGTATGTCTCCAGTATCATAGGGTCTCTGATTCCTTGAAAGACAACTGCTGATGAGCCAAGATAGATGCCATTCGAATCTCGACATACTGCAGCCGCTACTCCCACTCTACTGTTCCTTGCTAAAGCACCATCCACATTGATCTTGACAACACCATCCGGAGGTGGGATCCATCGGCGTTGCTGCCCTGGTACAGCTGTTACCTGCACTCTTGGTTTACAAGTGGGAATCTGTTGTAGCTCCTGAAGATAAGAGTCTACAAAGGATATTGTTTGGTGTGGATTTTGTAATAAGGATTCATGACAAATGGAGTATTAGAAAGGTGTGTCAATAACTCTGCAAACTGGGCCTAGCCCAACCTTACACTAGATTTTTCTTCCATGCTCGTCGTCTTTGAATTGTTATCTTCTCTACTATTAAAGGGGACATGTCATCGTCGTGATGTTTCGACCTCGTACATGTTTGTTTTTCTTTCTATTTGTTTGGGGTAGAAAATAGGTGATGAAAAACCTACATGTTTCTTTTTCTTTCCATTTGTTTAAGGGTAGAAAAGTGAAGTCTTCTGTTAATACTACTCACTATCCTCTAGTTTTTTAGGGAACACTATACTCTAGTGGAGCTGTTGGATGTGACCCAATTTATCTCATACTCCCTCTGTTCCTTTACATAAGGTGTATTTGTTTTTTTAAAAGTCAAACGGGTGCAAGTTTGACCAAGTTTTTAGAAAAATATATCAACATTCACATTACGAATTTATATATCATTTGATCTCATCATAAAGAGTAATTTCATATTATATCTATTAGGAATTGCAGATGTTGTTATTTTATTCTCTAATCTTGGTCAAATATTCAAATGGTTGACTTGCACGGAAATCAATACACCTTATATTCTGGAATGAAGGGAGTATAACGGGAGCAACTAATTAACGAGCGCTCCTTCCGGAGCCTCGCAACGATCAGCACCAGTTGGCGCGCTCTCAGCCATTCGCCACGTGTCGCGCACTGGGCGCTACCTCCGGATTTTGTTTTTTATTTATTTTTCCGCACACGTTTTCGGCTTTTTAAACGGTTTTCCCCTTTTTTTGACGTTTTGGTTTTCTACCGGTCTTCCCTAGTTTTTCGACCAAATTTTTTTTTTCGAAAAAATATTTTTTTTGCGAAAAAACGTATTTTTTTTGTGAGAGTCACGGTTTTGTTTTCGCGAGAGGCATGGGCGTGCCTCTTTCGGAAAGGAAAAAAATGCATTTTCTATTTTTTTTTCTTTCGTGAGAGGCACGGTTTTGCTTCCGCGAGAGGCACGGTTGTGCTTTCGCAAGAGGCATGGGCGTGCCTCTTTCGGAAAAGGGAAAGGAAAAAGTCCAAAACAAACCTTCAATTTGTAGGCAAAAGCTAAATCAAACCCCGAACTCTCAATCCCTGAAATCAGCACACCAAACTCTCTAATCCCGGTCTATTTTAAACCTTCATAGAATATAGCTGGGATTTGCCGAATTGGGCCGACCCAGTAGCGTAGTTGCTCGCGCGCGCACTAATCTAGTCTTTTCTTAGTTTCTTCCTTTTTCGTTTTCATTTCATTTTTCATTTTTACACATGTCTAATTTTTCTCAGTACCCAAAGTACATTTTAACGCACACATAAAATATTTTTGGATAAACTTTTGATATTTTCAAATATATTATGTACATTTATAAATTACATGTTTTCAAAACTTTTTGAATACATGGTAATATTTTTTCAACTACATGTTTTACATTTTCTTAATGATGATAAACAATTTATCAAACTAAACAACACTCTTTTACGTGGTTAAACATTTTTAAATTTGCATACACTTTTTTCAAGGAAATGCCACATATATTCTGTTAAGGTTTTGACACAATTTTTTACATCACGCAAACATTTTTTTTACATTGTAAACACATTCTTTTTAAAATATCACAAACACATTTTTTGGAACTCATGATCATTCCTGAAATGTTACATTTTTTTAATCTATAAAACATTTTTTTAAATCACACAAATATTATTATACATTGTATAAATATTTGGATTGGCTCGTACATTTTTTAAAACTTGTGATGTTTTTTAGATGTCACAAAATATTTTCAGGTTTCAGAAAATGTTTATGTATCAAAATGTGTCCGCACTTTAAAAGTTTGTTCAGGTTGCAGAAAAAATTTATGTTTCTAAAAGTGTTTGCACTTTAAAATTTTGTTCAGGTTTAAAAAAATGTTTATAAAGGTGTTCGCTTTTTCAAAATTGTTGGTTTTTGAAAAGTATTCGAAATTTTCAAAAAGTGATTTTTTGATAAATGTGATTTTTTGGAAATCACGAACAGTTTTTTAAAATGCTAATAGAGTTGATTTTGTGTGAAATACGAAATTCCAAACAGTTTTAAAGAACACAAAACGAATTTAATTTGTGCGAAAAATAGAAATCAGAAGCATATTTAACTTTTGAACAATTTTAGAAATGTGCGAACATTTTTTAAACTTCACAAATTCTTGTTGTGTTATAGTGGGCCGGCCCAAATTTTAGTCCGTGAGAGTAGCTGGAATTCCGGCCGGGATTGTAGTCTTCCTAGCCTGCCAAACAGGTCTAGGGTCCAAAATAGACCGGAATTACAAGTTTAGAGTGCCAATTTTCGGGATTCAAAGTTCAGGGTTTGATTTAGCTTTCGTCTACAACTTCAAGGTTTATTTTGGACTTTTTCCAAAAGGAAAAAACGCGTTTTTTGTTTTTTTTTCTTTCGCGAGAGGCACGGTTTTGCTTCCGCGAGAGGCACGGTTGTGCTTTCGCGAGAAAAAGGAAAAAAATCGCGTTTTCTGTTTTTTTTTTCTTTCCCGAGAGGCACGGTTTTGCTTCAGCGAGAGGTACGGTTGTGATTTCGTCAGAGGCACGGGCGTGCCTCTTTCTGAAAGGGAAAAAAATCCGTGTTCCCGGTTCGGTTTTTTCGTCGGTTTTTTTCGTCTGGTTTTTTCGTGAAAA
This sequence comes from Triticum timopheevii, assembly GCA_963921465.1. Lineage (NCBI taxonomy): Eukaryota > Viridiplantae > Streptophyta > Magnoliopsida > Poales > Poaceae > Triticum > Triticum timopheevii. The sequence continues at coordinate 656,096,836 of OY997264.1, forward strand.
AAAGTTCGTCAGAACCTATCAACATGAGATCTAGTTTTGAAGATCTCGACGCGAGGAATCCAACGGCAAAACCGTGTTCGAGATTTGGACGCACGGTTTAAGAGATAAAACATTTTAAATAAACGGATCTACGAAAAAAGAGAAAACTCCCATCCGCAAGGAGTACTCCTTAATTAGTGATTTCGGAGTATAACACTTTACCTCCTTTTCATTTTTTGTACGTTTTTTTCTAAAGAAATGCAGATTTTTCTAAAAAAAACTCAAAGTAATTGGGCCAAAAAAGGCCAATAAGATATAAACGCCACGCCCAGCTAATGTGCTGTGCCTGGGCCGAAGTGAGGCACACGTGAACTGCGATGGCTGATGGCGGCGGCGGCGGCGGCGGCGGCGAGTATAGCAATCTCAACGACACCATCCCTCCCCACACAAGAACTGCGACGGCGGATGGCGGCGGGGAAGACGTGGTGGATGGGATCCCTCCGCCGTTCAAAATCCGCAAGCTGGGCGCTCCGGGTACGAGTTCAATTGACGCTGAGGATCAGACTGAGGCCATGGCTGCCAGGGAAGGCATGATCGGCGAGCAGATAGATTCGGATGAGGCCATTGAGTCGATGGCTGCCAGTGGCGGGCATGTGGACACAGAGATGACCGAATTCAAGCGCGGCGAGGTTGCGGATGATGAGCTTCACAAGGACAAGATGAACGGAGGCAAATCAAAGCAGCAGATCAAGAACCCAGAGGAGGGGGAGGTGGAGATGGACCTAGCCAAATCAAACTCCATCATCTCCGAGCAGGAGATCAAAGAGCTCTGTACGCAGATGGACGAGATGGTTGCTTTTCTGAATTACAGGATCATACCATCAGCCCCACTTATCTGCAGCAGCATCAAGGAGACGAAAGATGAAGAAGACAAGGCGCCGCAATCCTCGGGGATCGACGGCATCTTACAGCGGCTAGCTGATATGCGGCGCGACATGTCCAAGCTAAAATCAGAACTGGCCCCTTTCTGGCACGAATACCCATATGAGAAGAAGTCGGAGCTGACTCCGGAGGAGGAGAGGGAGAAGAGGATCAAGTCCTGGCAGGAGTACGAGAAGCTGGACAACAAGGAGAAGGCCAGCAAGGAGATGGAGCTCGACGTGGACGACTTCGAGGGCTACTGTCAAGGCTTGACATCTTTAGTTGAACACTTTGAATTCACGAGTAAGATATGGCCAACACCCCTATATAGTTAATCACATACCAGTGTTTGTTCCTGCCAACCAGCAGATTCCTTCCTTCCTTGTAGCAAGTACCGATTAAATTCATGGTTTGGTAGGATCAATGTACACTAACTTAATTTTTGTTGACAAAATTGTGCGTGCAGCCCTAGTGAGCCCCATGCACTTTACACACCACACGCCCAGACAGATCCCACTTGATCTTACTTCCAACAAGATCACCTTGCAGATCTTCTCCTTCAAAATTGTCAACATCGATTTGGACCTGCAATGGCCACTCCTGGAATGGCCACTCAAAGTGTACGGCCTCATCGCTGCACGAGACAGTGTGGATCGCAGACGCAATTTTCTCTTCTTACGGGAAAGGAACAATTTCCAAGAGATCACCCAAGAAGTATGCGTCTGCCGTATTCTGTTAAATCTCCTTTTTATCTCCTCCTTGTTTCATGCCTCTTACTTTGTCGATCCATTGGTTTGTTGCAATTAATTAAGCATGTGTAATGATGATGCCTGCAGAAACCCTTCTTGTGCTTGACTGGCCCATCTCGTGCAATTTTGGCTGAGGACCCCGTTAGCCTTGAAGTTCAACTAAAACTTAAGGGCCCCTCAAAGTCTGAGGACACAATGTTGATCACTAAGAGATGCCAGCACCGTCACTATCATGCCGATGATGATTTATATATTCTTACCTTGGAGAACCGTCTTTGCACAACAGAGTTAAGGCTGCAGCAACTATACCGTGAATCAGTCCAAGCAACTTTCTTGCGTGTCGGTGGCTTTGTTAAAGGCAGTACAACCCCTTTCATTCATGGAGGCAGAGTTGCTTGCTCCTCACCACCTCATGGAGGGCAAGGCACTGCCCCGCCCACCCAAGTTGTGTTGCTTGATTCTCGTTATTGTGATGGTGGGAAGATGCCAATAGGCGAAGAAGATGGTTACCTTGATCTGTCAAGGCATGTTGTTTCTGTTGAATTAAGGACAGTTAGTGACGATTCCGAAGAATTGGAAGAAACCTTGAATGTTTTCATAGAAGCCTACTCACACTCTCCTCCTAATGTTTCTGCGAAAGCTGATTTCTTGGTCAAGCCTCAGTATTCCGGCATAAGTGAACATGAATGTGTCCTTCACGGCTCTACGGTGAAGATTACCATTGCTTGGTCACCTATTCTTCGAACCAACAAGGTTATTCTGTGAGAGGGATAGATGTTCGATGGTGCTCAGGCGTGAATGTTATGAAGCATGATACCCACCGCCCTGTTATATCTATCTATTTCTCTGTTTTGCCAGTAGTTGTTTGTCTGTTCAAGTATTCGATCAGTTATGTAAGATATGGACCTATTGTTGTATCGATTTGCTATTTAAGATTTCGACCATGTGCGTATCGACTCTGTTTTATAAGTCATCTCTAGATGTGTTTCTACTTCTATTACTGCTATAACGTGCAAGTCATGCTGTGAGGATTGGTTCTGGTTTGACTGTTAAGCAGGCACGTTATGCAAAGTGTCTGAAATGTTCTGTTAATATTCCATGCCATGTTACTCTCTCTAGTCTAGAATAATACTATTTTCTTTCATTTTTTTACAAATAGAATCAGATGGATATGCTCTGCTGGGAACTTGAGCTGCAGCAAAAAACGCTCAGTTTTCTTTTTTTGTCATGCTTAAAATATCTGCCCAGTCGATAGAAATATGGAATGTGAGCTCATTTTCACTGGTGATATGGCATCAGTTGTACACAGTATGCAGGCATGTTACGTTGCTCATGAACTACTGATCAGTCTTGTTTAATATGTGACCAACTTGGTGCACATCTATGCTGCAGAATGTTGTGCCAGTAGGTGGTTGTTTGTTTGTATGCTATGTTAAGAAGAATGCTATGAAGTATGGTATGATGCTCATATGTCTACTTCTGTTTTGCCAGTAGGTGATTGTTTGTTTGTTCAAGTACCAAGCCCAGTTATACCCTTGGCCCAGTTATATCTACCGACTACGAATTGTTGAGTTATGTTGTCTGAAATATTCTCTTTTGATTTCTATCACAACTTGTATTCTGTTTCTAGTATTCTTATTACCGAAGTTGCATTTAACTATTTACTGTTTAGTTTGATATTATCTCCTTTGTTCATTTTATCTTGTTGAAGCTTACATGGAACAAGTCAATCAATTATACATTGTCTTTTATGGATTTTGTTTAATAGTTATTTTATTTCATATCTTACCGTTTCTATACTCAGTTTAGTTAACCATGTTTTTCATGCTCAGTTTTGTTAGAAAGAGATGACATGAACATTTCATGGAAATTTGAATGTATTCATGTGATGTTCTCTTGGTTTTCCTTGTCAGATTAATATGAAATCAGAAAAATGTCGATGCAGATCAAAGAAAACAAGACAAGGTCTTTACCACAAATTGCATCTGTGAGAGCTCTCGTTCTCCACTTTTAGTTACTTAATACTTGGAAGCCATTGCATTTTTATAAATGAAGTTGAGCTTTTAGGAATCCGTATATGAGCTCTGTTTAGAGAGAGGGCAACAAAGCCAATTAGCAGTTTTGTAGTGTGTGTGAGCAAATGCCAACAAATGATGGTGTGCTAGGGCCAATTTCTCTTATCTGATTTTATTTATAATCTGAATAAATAGGTTGGGGCAATACATTTAATGGCATGATATGATTTACAACTCTAGTGCATATTTGCACATTACCCAACCGTCTATCGATCTGATATGGTATCCTACTCCTGTGTTAGGGACACTTGGATGCAGAGACTGGGAGGCAGCAAGCTGTTGCGGGATTGTATGGCTCACTTAATTATATTACCTCAACACATCTAGAGTAGCATGTTTTATGTGGAACTTGTTTGACTTTAATGCCAAGGTTGCTCATTGGCTGTCTAAAGAAGCCAAACCAGCTGCCATATACTCATCCGATTTGAAGCGGGCAGCAGGCACTGCAAGAAGAATAGCAAAATTCTGCAACTTACCCAATGTTTGTTCATTCACCTTGACTCTTTCCCTTATTCAAACATTTCAGACATACACCACGTTGCTTCCATGTAATTTGTGTTAGAATTTTTTTTTGATATAATATTATTGAGCAAGCAATTTGCATTACAGGTTGTGTTTGATCCTGCATTTAGAGAAAGGCACATAGGAGATGTGCAGGGCCTGACGCTTCAAGATACTGCCAAAGAAAGGCCAGAGGCATATAAAGCTTATATGTCCCATAAGAGAAATCAACAAATTCTTGTAAGCATTCATATTTTTCTACTTTTGAGAAAATGTTATCAGTTTATTTTTCTACTTATTTTGGGACAGAGGGAGTACTAAATTTGTGACACTTATTTTGGACGGAGCGAGTAATAACCAAAATGGAACATGTGATAATGGCATTTTCATCTCATGTTCTTACAAGACGAACTCATAATAGTACATGAACCAAAAAATCCAAACACATTGAACTATAATCCACTTACAAAACAAATAACCATATATATAAAACATAATAGTATATCACTTAGGTTATGTAGCATGGGTGTGCTAACTTAACCCAGTTCGTCCTGCAAGATTTTATAAAGGGGGGGGGGGGGGGGGGGCAACCGAGCACAAAATTATATACATGGCATATATATATGCAGAAGACGGTCTACGCATGTCCCACTGCTGTTTGCGTGTGACAATGAGAAAAAAGGGCCCAGCTACTTGGGTTGGCGCCTTCTTTCTATCGCTGTGATTTCATTTGTATCTTTTGTTTGATATGTCGATGGCTTCCTTTGGAGCGGGAGGCGACCTGCAGGAACATACTACTTTTCATTAGTCTGAGGAACCCGTCAAATATTAACCAGAATAACTTCACTTCATTTAGTTTTCAAATTCCATCTTCTCACGAGCCTTAAGGCCTACAGATCCAGCAGCAACCTAACCTGAAAAGTCAGCAAGATATCTTCCAGTTCTGCGGTGATCTCAGAGAAAACAGGTCGCGTATGGGGGTTTTCGCCCCAACACCGTTGAATCAATTTAGACAATCTCGGATGCACGCTCGAGGGAATCACCAAGCGAAGTCCCTGAAAACAAGGAGCAATGCTCATTTCTCATACTTGCATTTCCACTATCGACAGCTGATGCACAACACCGAAACTGTAATTTAACTTCGCTGGCATCAAATGTCGTACCTGCCTTACTGACAGTGCCGCTTGCAATGGTGTCAGGTTTTCATACGGGACCTGTATAGCAGGACCAAGAAGGGTTATTGCCTTCAACCAAAGTACTGATGTAGTGATGTTCGATGAACTCGAGAAGACCAAAAAGCTGGAGAGAACACCAAGTTACCTTTGAAGTGACCAACTCCCATAGAACAATAGCAAAGCTGAAGACATCTGCCTTGTGATCATAAGGCTTATGGTTTATCACCTGGCAGGACACCAACTTCTAATAAGCACATCGCGTAAGCACAATACCTCAGTTACATAGAACCTGTCTTTTGAGCTCTGACAGAAGTTGAAGCAGAGATAGTACAGAAATATGCATTTCCTCATGAACTTGCTGGGAAGATGTGTATGAGTAATAAATAACGAAGGAAAAACAACGCCTATTTGTTACAACAACAAAGGAGTGGTCGAGCAAATATAGGATATTGGATATTTTCTAGCAAGGGGAAAGGATGAGAAAGGACAAATGAACAAACCAACAACACACCTCAGGTGCCATCCATCTGTAGGTGCCAGTTTCAGCAGTCATATCTCCCTCTTGTGATAGTTCACGAGCGACAGCAAAATCTGCAATCTTCACGACCTGTTTCAAAAGAACAAATTATCATTTTAATAATATTAAATTGAAAAGTACATGAATTTATAATAACATGCATACTTGACCCTAAAAGGACATTATGCGTACTTGACCATTGCCTATTAATAAATTGGCAGACTTCAAGTCTCTATGGATGATGTTATTCTGGTGCAAATAATCCATCCCTTTCGAGATGTCAATAGCAATCCTAAGAATCAAGGAAAGCTCCAAGGTATTGTTTTGCTTGTGAAGGAAGTCATACAGATTACCTCCAGCCATGTACTCTGAAACAAACACACAATACAAGAGCAAAATATCAGTTAACAGGAAATTACAAACTAATTCATGATAAATAAGTAAAATCTACACAGAGTTCTTTTTAAGTGGGAGATAGAGGCCTCCGATTTCCACTATGAGAAACCTGAGAAGCAGAAGTTTGTATAAACAAACAGATAAAACGTAAGCAGCAGACCAGTGCAGGGATCCGTCCCAACAGCAATCTACATACACACACACAAGACGAAAACGTAGAATGTATGAAGAGAATGAGAGTGAACAAATTGTAAGCAGGCTTCAGGTAATGAGTATGTCCAGAAGCACATCTTCTTTTATGCCCATATATAAGTGGTGTAGAATTTTCCTATTAAATTAATGCAACTTTGTGTAATTGTGGAGACAAATATTAATATCTCATACATGAAATAGTAGCTACCAAATGATAGGCATGATAGGCTGACTGAAGGATGGGCAGAGACCTGTCGATCTGATAGAAACAGAGCAACATGATTCTTCTAATCAGACATATCTTGTATTCTTGTCTGACAAATACTATGTTCCAGCATGGTGTAGATATTCTTGTCTGACTTATCTGCTCTTGAAGTCTTTAACATCCCAATTTTTATTAAATTAGGATGTTAATAGAATCATTTATGCATATCATGTTTTAATGCATTTTGGAGTTTTCTAGAATATACAAATATTCTTCCACTCAATAAAGTATAACAGAAAAGATAAAATGACTTCTTCAATATAAAAAGAGTTGAAAAATTATTAGAATATTATTTGACTTGTTAAAGTTTATTTGAGAATTATTTTTAATACCAAATTGGCTTTATTGCATAAAATAAATATTTAGAAGAGTGTATTGAGCTGGATTATATGTCCGCTAATTAAGCTCTATATTAGTCATATTGTTTTCTGTATTTTTTGGATTTTTTTAAAAATTATTTTGGACCCAAAACTATTTTCTGGAATTTAAATAAAAAACATTATTCCTAAACCACCTCGACTGAAACACTGTTTGGCCCAGGAGCACACCACCCGGCCTGTCGCCAAATTAGGTCCCCAGCATATCTCTCTTTCCGAAGTGGTATGGGACGATCCCACCTATCCATTTTAGTTTAAATCTGGTGTCCGACGCACCATTCTTCTTTCTCTCTCTATCTCTGGTTCGCCGACAAGTGGGGCCCCAACCTTATCTTCTTCAACGTCCCGATTTCCACGGGATAAACACCGCCGCCGTGTTTGTCCGCAACCACTGGGAGGATTTTGCTCAGATCAAGCTTATCTGGCGACGCCCGAGCCTCCTGACCCCTCCTGTATAAACCCATCGACCCCCACTTTCATCTTAGCCTTCCCGTAGCCACCCACACCGCCCCATCTCCCTATAGATCGATTTTGATCTTGCCTGACTACGCCGGTAAGTCATCTCTGTCCGCCATTTCTTCGACATCGCCGTTGCATCGCGCATCTTTTGACATTCTGTCTTTGTTGAGGGACTCGGGAGCGACCAAACATAATATCATCCGAGCTGTAGGAGCACTGCCACCACGTACAACTCCTTCCCGACGACGCAGAATGCCGCCCGTCTCGACCATCAGGACTACCTCGTTGCGCTGATCTTCTTCCTCTACTTCCCTAACGCCAAGGACAACCGTAGCCGCCGCCTGTTCGAGCCCGACGCCCACGCCGCCGTCTTCCTCGACCCCCAAGTCAACCTCCACTATTGTAAGCCACTACGCCTTCGTCTATTCGATCCAGATTAGATTGCGTAGATTAGTTTTGTTTTTATTTATTTGTGAACCAGTATGCTTAGATCTTGTTCGTCCGTTTTAGGTTAGATCCAATGCCGCCTTTTATTTTTGCAGCGAATCGGTATGGACCACTAGAATCACGTTCGCGTGTCCTAGGGACCCGGTTGCGAATAAAACTTTCACAAATTAGCTCCTGAACTTTAAATAGCTATAACTCTTTACTCATAGATCCAAATTTGATGAAACCAGTGGCCAACTTTTCGTCTTGAATAGCTCTATCCAGTACACCCATCATTTAAAAAATTGGCCAATTTCAGATTTGAATTATTCAAATTCAAACTCTATTATGATCATATCTTTTAAACCATAAATCAATTTAAGTTGATTCTTTTTGCACCTTTCAACCCTAGCCAAATCCTATCACTCTGAGCTAATGGCATGAAATTTCCTACATTAGGATCTGTTCATAATAATTTCACTCTTATGCCATTGCCATGTATGGAACCTATTTCACACTACAATTTTTGCACTTAGATTCCACCTTCAACAAACTTGTGTGTTTATACTACAAAGTATGTTGGATTTTATTTGGTGTTTTCCAAGTCTTTTCATGCATCCTTTTTGTTTTATGAATTTGAATGCATTGTTCATGTGTCTTTATTTCATTTTACGATAGATTGTCGGGAGTGCGAAGCTGATTACTATCGTTCCCTAGAGTTTGACGACCAACACCGAGGCAAGTTACACTTCGACCATATTCCATTTATGCCTATATTTTTACTATGCATGTTAGGTTAGTCCTCTTGGAGTAGTATGCATGACTAGGACTATGTATGATAGTTATGTAGTATAAACCCACTAGTTCATTGAGGTAGGTCTGAGCTTTACTTCCTTGTCGCCACCGTTGTAGAAAATTAATTGCTTTGCTAAAGTAGATGGGGTTGGTGAAGTGATTCATATGAGGTATGAGTGAAAATTTAGTAAATAGGACCAAGATAGTAAATGAACTACCTAGGCAGAATAGGTATGAAGGGTTGGCAAAGTAGTGTTAGTATCATGGGGGATGTGACCTACCAAAAAGGCACACCCATGGGATTGCGCATTAGTGGACCGTTCACTTAGGCTCAAAGAGATCAATCACTGTTCACAACTAGAAGCTAAAGCTTACGTGTGTAGCCACAAGCCATTATGGGCTCTGGCTTGGTTGATTAAGTTGTGGTGACTCTTACTTGGTAGTGCTATGAGATATAGCTATATATAGGTGGGATGGGCACTACCAGAGTTAAGGGAAACCCTTCTGAAAGAACTCCTCTCGATCTTCCAGTTCTCATAAAATCGAGTGCGGAAACTACAAAGGAGGTGATCGAGTCTTGTGGGGAAGCTCGGCAAACCTCTGCAGAGTGTATAAACTAATCGATTAGCCATGTCCCCCGTCACGGACAACTTGAGCATCTAGAAGTGGGAATGTCGAGAGATCTCACCACATTTAGTTAATTGAATGGGTTAAATCAACTAACGAAATAGATTGAGTTGGAGGTACCATCTCAATCATATTAAAATCGTAGAATAGAACAATCCTTGAAATAGGGAAAAACTGGCTTTATGCAAACTACAACCTAGAACCTTTCCACCAGCCAAATTGCATGTACAAGTAGGAATGATTTATCTGACTTTTATGGTGTGACTTGCCAGTACATTCCATATACACCTGCACGACTGTAAGTTATCATGTTGCAGATTTATCTGAAGAAGAGTAAAGGTGTGATAGGTCGTGGGTCCACATGCACTCAACATTGCTAGTGGCATTGGATGGACTCACTATATTACTATGCTTCCACAGCTTTATTTGTTTTGGCCTTATGACATGCTTTGTAATATTTTACGACTAGCACAGTGAGCATAGAGACTCCGACCCCTTACCAGGTCAGGTCTCTACAAAGTCACTACCAAAATGCTTAGAAGACTGGAGTTATCCCCCGTCTTTCGAGCTCAGATTTTATTTCTAAATCAAGCTTATCAAATGTGTTATCAATAGCTATTTAAGCACGACCTCCAATTTTCAGTCACCACTGGTATTCGTAGTGTAACTGTGCTGTGCCCATGGATAACAGTAGTTTCATGTGAGTGTGCAACAAATATATTGATTGTTATCCATACTACAGAAAACAATATTAGTGCCTGACCTGTTACAATGAGATAGTTTTGATGCTTTGTGCATGCCCCGTAAAAGCGAATGACATTTTCATGATTAACACTCCTGGACACGATTATATATTGTGTTAGCATCTTCAGGGACTAAGTCGTTTATGTGTCAGAAAAAAGAAACATACCTTAAAATCATTATTTGTTGCAAAAATTCCACTTTTGAATCATCGTTAGCATGTCCAGTTTTAAGGTACTTTATTGCAACATCCAAATCAAGGTAAGTTCCTCGATATCTGCAAAATGGAAAAAAGAGTACTAGTTACTGAAATATCCTGAAGTTTGCACAAATCATAATACAGATGCTTTCACTATGTTTGTTGGCAGTGTCCCTTGTGAGCCTATTTCATTGTGAAAATATGCCAGAAAACGGCATGCAATCCACACTAGCAGAGTAGCAGTTAATTAAGTGGTGCCCGTCGTTCAGGTTTAGGGTTAGGGTTTAGGGTTAGGAAACCCTAAACTTCATGCTACTCTTTCCTCTATTTACTAAGCAAGTGCTATGTAGTTCTTACAAGTCTCCAGAAGATCCAGATGCGATATTTTCCGTAATCTGCAACAGATCCCTGTCAAATTCACAATCTCCAATCTTTTCTTGCAGCTCTAGTATTCTCTCTGAGGCTGAAGTTGTTAGATAAGATAATGTGGCCTGCGTACCACAAGGAAGTCAAAGTTGTTACGAAAAGGTTAGACACAACTTTTCAATCTTGCAATGCTGACTGCATGCACTGCATACTTAGAAAAGTTGAATTACCAGCACCTATGTATAAGTGACCAGGCAGATACATACCTAAGAATTTGAAGTATTAACGTAAGTAATGTAACTAAAAAAGAAGAGAAAGCATACATTACGTTTCGCTGTCTCCTTGAGCTGCTGCAGCAAACCATCTGTCTCCTGCATATAGCGTAGGGCAATGTTTTACTCAAGGAAATATTTGAAAGCAACAATGTGTAATATAACCTACAGATGCTTCATTACTCATAAGAATCTACAGAGCACACTGGCAACCGAATTACTAATCGTAGCGGGTAAAAATGAATCTGGTTACTTCGTCTTACCTAGCATGCACTACAGATTCATGGGCAAATGTCAAAATACAGCTCTAGGTTCTGTGACCTCGTTGTTATAAGCTAAATAGCTGTCAGCTAGGATGGTGCCCATGATTTTTTATTTCATTGACAATAACTAGGGGAAACACATATTAACTGGTATTTTTTGCCAACTGGCACTGTTATGTAAACAGTTGCTATGTGTTTTCCAGGATCTTCTCTTGTAAGAATCGGAAGTCCAAAGACACGTTGTGCAGTTCCAAAGATGTGTCATCAAACAAACTAGCAGTATAAACGAATTGACTGCGCGCATGTATGACCGTTTGTCACGTGGAGTGTGATCTCCTTGGCTCTGACACCGCAAAAACGATATGATGTACAGCTGATGCAATTAACCATAATGCTATCATAAGTAATCAGAACTGCACAAATACGTCTACTTTTGAATTATCGTTAACATGTTGCCCAGGTATAGATGTGCTCCAGTATAACCATGCTCTAAAGTTTACCTCTGTTTCCCAGCCATCAACAACAAATATGGCCAAACATAATCCATCTGTTGTTGAGAACACATGAGCTTCACGAATGTTCAATCCAAGATCGGACAACAGCGTAGATAGCTACAAAACAGCAATTCGATTATTTTTATTAAAGTTGATGATATAAGTAGTGACATGGCAGATATGGAAGTCCAAGTAGAAAACTCATAGCAGATGGACTGATACTCCCAAGTCTTTACCTGGCTAAGGAGCGTTCGCTTGTCATTGGAAGAAAAAATAATTTCATGAAGGTGAATTTGTGTATCCCTCCTGCTGAAATTTTCATTGGCAACTGAGGATCAAAGTTGATTGCTCAGGCAGGTTTATGAAAAGGTAGCCCAAAATACGCCACTTGCCAAACTACTATTGTATGAATATGAACTACTAGTATTACGGAGAAGTAAGCACAAAAGCGTGGAGAAAAGACAGGCCAAATAATTTGGAAGTCGTCCATGCCAAACTGCACGAAGATAGCCTGCCCACCACCACTCTCTTAAAGTCTTATGGTTCAATATATCATTCCAGATTGCAAATGAAAACATGCTATGCTAGAACCTTTCTGTCAATTTATGAGAAGTAGAACCACTGGGGCACATGGTTGTTTTTTGCATAAAAAATGAGCTGCCACTGCAACGCAGGCTAACAGAGAAGTTATCAGTGCATCTTTTGGGCAAACCATGCATCCAGGATGATTTACAAATCAGAATGAAAGCATGATTATATTTCAGGGAGACAGTGGGCAACCAAGCATTTAAACTGATCGAGAAAGACCTTGCAGAAATGGCCTCGTCCACGACGCCTTCTCTTGGCCCCAAACTGAGGCCTTCCATCATCCGCTCCAATTCGCCGTTGCTGTTCAACGTATACAAACCTTTTTCTCAGCAAGCAAGATTATATCAGGAAGACAAATTTGACATGAGATCGAGTAGCTTTCCTCCCCCGGATAAAAAAGATTAAGCTAGGGCATTGGAAAATGGGTGGCTGGGGTGAAAACCTATACCTCAAATTGGGAGCCATAGAGCCCCCACAATTAGCGTTTTCATTTGGAGCATACCCAACCTCTGTCGTTTTGTCCTCCTGAAGGTGCTACAGAGCATAATACAGTAAGCGATCGAGACTGCAAACATGTTGAGGAAGACCGGATGAATTTACCCGTAGGAATCGGGCGTGGAAGACGGGGCGGTTGTCGGGGTCGGCGCACTCGGCGAGGATCCGGCGGTGCAGCAGCACGTCCTCGATCTTGTTCACGTCGAGGTCGATGTAGTAGCTGGACGGGAGGCGATCGTAGTGGTCCTCCAGCACGCGGTCGAAGAAGGGGTCGGAGAGCGCCTCCTGGTTGCCGATGGCCCGCAGGCGGTCGTAGACCTCCCTCCTCACGCCGGACAGCTGCACCGCTCGCGCACCGCTGCCGCCGCCGTGGCTGGAGGCGGCGGGGGGCGGCCAGCAGCTCTCGCCCACTGCGTCGCTGTCGGCCATTCGCTCGCGCGTGTGCGTGGGCCAACGTTGTGGCCATCGCGGCGGCCTTTATGGGAGCGGGAGCGGGAGCGGGAGCGGGAAGAGCGAGGGACGGTGACGACGACGTACGGCGGGCGCAGTTGGTTGGGCTGGCGAATCCGAGGGCGGTTTCTTGGCGGCTGCGGCCGGCCAGAATCTTCTAGAGGGCGTCGCCGGCCCGGTATTTGCAGTGGCTCGCGCGACCGAGGGGCAGTCCCGTACTTTGCCCTAGTGTATCTCTCCTCCGCGACGGCGCGCGCCTAACCCACCGGCGGCGAGCCGAGCACGAATCCAGGAATGGCCGAACCATCCCACTTGTGCCGGAGTAACAACTTGGTATCACATTGAAGGCAGCGCACAATAGACCATAAAAAATGTGTCTAATGCGTAACGTGAAGCACTGATACTCGAATTCGGTCGTGAAAACAGCAAAATCGACAGGTGAGGCCCGCCGTCGGGATGACGTGGTGTGCTTGTGTGGACAATATGCTGACTTGAACGGGTCCTGCCTGTCAATGACTAAAGTGTTTATTTTTTTCACCTTTTCTTTTTTATTTAGTTCTCTTTTTTCTCTATGGGCATTTAACCGAACACGTTGTGAGCGAGCGCTGGACACAGACATCACCGGCGCCGCCACTACAGAGGACATGTGCAGCGGTAATGCCTGGCCAACACCTCTCCTTGCTGCTGCCGACGAGCACCTTTGGGAGACCAGCTCGCGTCTACAGGCCGCTTCGTGGAAGTGGTCTCTCGTCAGAGGTGGACGCAGACATGGCTAGAGCGGAAACTCGCCGGAGCTCAGCGTGCATCCCCGTGTGGTGTTGACAACAAGGCGAGGCACCGCAAATCCCGACTTGGCCATCAATGGCGGCCGTGATGTGAACTGGGGACCCGATCTTTCGATGAGAGAGGATAACTACGATTTTGTGGGACTTGACCCTCACGATCCGGCTACCAACCGTACAGGAAGGACCGTACACGACTGATATCCACGGCAATCGCTGAACCAACTCCACGGTGTTATCGACCGAGCCAACGGCGCGATCGACCTATCCACGAAGGATTTTTCCTGCAAGCAAATTAAAGAACATGCAAGAAAATAATAGCCAAGTAATCTCAAAATTGCGAATATGCTAGATGGAATTGATCTCACAAGATGGGGTTCCGATAGGATGTCTTGACGGTCGCACTAGCCGCTACGAGCGAAGACAAATAAAAATAGCTAAAGCTAAACTTCTCTAAACAAAACCCGAGTCTAAACCCTAAAGTAGGCTAACTATTTATTAAGGAACGGCCGTCCCTTCTGTTGATCTCGAGCAACCGACGTGGAAGAATTAGCCACGACCGGGCCGTACGGAGGCCAAACTCCCGTGATGGCCCAAAGTTGTATTAGCGCACCAAAAGAAAAATCCTTGGCCACCACGTTGATTTGATTGGTCCATGAAGTCAAAACCGAATTATGCCTTGGTCTTGTTGCATGTAGCATGCATGATGCGTCAGTTCGCCCTCTAGAAGCGACACATGCAACAAGTGATACTGCCGTTGGTTTTAACGTACAATAATCTTCATCTTCTAATTCTCTGATCCCTTTTCTCCTAAGTACAAGTAAATTGAAACGTGAGTGTAATGTCATATTCTCGTCACTTAAATTATATATACAAAGGAGCGATAGTACCTGGCCATTTATTTCTCTCGTGTACATTCTAGTCATAGGTCCAGGTGCAAATGTGTCAGCTATGTTCACATCAGGCCGGTAGGGAACGAAGAGATGAGGCAGGGATACAACGAGTGGGAGCAACACCGACAGCAGGGGACTTGCGAGCTTGCTCCACGCCCGCATCGTGCGCTCCCTACTGTGGTACCCCGCCTCCTCGCTCCCACTCCCGAGCGTCGCCGCCGTGGAGCTCCATGCCGCCAAAGCCGACCGTCGTCGCCGTTCAACGATTGAAGCGCCACGGCGACGTGCCTGCCTCCTTTTTCTCTTCCGGCCAAGTAGGGCGGGCGACGCGGACGAGCACCTCTCCACCACCTGAGTGTGGTGGCCTCCTTTTTCTGTTATCGGAGCGTGGTGGCCTGCACCACTCCATGGCTGCTGTCGGGGAGCACCTCTCCACTAGAGCTCCCGTCCTCTGCGTGACCGATTGAAGAGATTAGGAGGAAGAAGACAATGGGTGGATGACAGGTGGGACCTAGGTCCATCTCAGCAAAATTTCCACATAGGCATGCCACGTCAGCCTTTACAGGTGGATCGACCGGTCAATTTGACTGTTTTCACGAGGTTATCTGACTCCCAATGCTCCGCGCTACGCATTAGGCATATTTCTAGTGGTTTTTTGTGCCCTGCCTTTAATATGGTATCAAATTGTTACCCTAACCCCAAGCATAATGGTTTTGGGTAAATAACTTCGGTAATAGAGGACGCGCCAGCGTGGAACAGGAGGACATGGTGACACGATCCTTGTTATGTTCCTCTAGATAACTCACTCAGGGAGCAATTGATTCAAGATACAAGCAGATTAGGAGTAGCAGCAAGAATTGGGGATCCCTGCCCAGCGGCGGCGGTTCAGGTTTCAGTTCATCGGTCCTCTCCAGAAAGACCCGTTTTTTTTTTAGGTGATTGGACCCAGTTAGCTCATGTGTTTTGTAGGTTGGGCCTCATCCTACAAACGCACATGCGCCCCCGACTGGGCTGGCCCACTGCCGAACGAGTGAAGCGAGCGGATGTGCCAGCGATCGACCACTGTAGCGACTATAAATTCACAAAAAATGCAGCATCACAAAGGATCGATCTCGAGACCTCCAGCAAACAAGCTTTCGTGCTAGCCACCGAACATAATGAGATGTAGTGATTACATGGCTCCGCAAGACTATAAGAACAACACCAACGCAGATCCAAACATTTCCTTTTCTTTTTTTCCATTTCCTGTTTTTGAATTTTTTGTTCGAAATTCCAGAAAATGTTCTCGAACCTGAAATTTGTTCACAAATTCAAAAACGTGCTCATGTTTTCAATTCTTTTGCAAATTTAAAAAAATGATCATGTTTTCAGAACTTATTCGTATTTTATTAAAAATGTTCAAAAACTTCAAAATATCTTCGCGCTTTTGGGAAAATGTTCTGTACTAAAAAGATATTCATGTTTATCAAAATTTGATTATTCGTAAAATGAATGTTTAATGAAATGTGAACAATTTTCACTAAAACATTTTCTAAGAACGTGAACATTTTTGAAAATCATAAAAAAATCAATATGTATACATTTTTTGAAACTATTAACGAAATTTGAAAATACGAACAATTTTTGAAAAGTAGGAACATTTTTTGAAACTTCTGAACAATTTTTAATATTGAAACATTTTCTGAAAGTCTGTGAACAATATAGAAAAATGGATTATTTTGGAAACACAAATGTTTTTTGAAAATATGAACATTTTTTGAAACTCCAGAACAAATTTCAAAACCTATTCAATTTTTGGACGCACGAACATTTTTAAAACTTATGAATAAAATTTTAAAACATGGACACTTTTGAAATTTGCGAATAATTTTGAAACAAACGTAAATTCTTTTGGAAAAAAATAAAATAAAAATAAAAACTAAAAAGGAAAGAAAAAGAAGAAGCAGAAAAAATAAACATAAGAAACAAAAGAGGAAAACTAAAAATATAAAAAGAAATAGAGACAGAAAGAAAAATAGATCAGGAACCTTCTAGACGGTTCTTAAAACCGGGATCGATGAAGCACTGAACGGTCCGGCCCAAGTCATCGCTCTGTTGTGAACCCTGTGCGATTGCTCAGTAACATGACCTAATGTGCGTCATATAGGTTGTTCCCTTGTTTGGAGTTATTCGCCAGAGATCTGCCAACGCGTGGCACATCATTGTCGGGTTCAAAAATTGGGCCCACCTTTTTTCATATACACGGCACATTTTTTTATACATCTGAAACAATTTTTTTATATCCCTTGCAAGAAAAGAAACATTTTTTATATACACATTCAACATTTTTTAAAATATTTTTCTATACACAATTAATATTTCTGAAATGCACGATTAACATTTTCAAATTTGTATTCAAAGGGATTTTTACAATAGATAGATATATTTAGAATATTTGAAAATATAAGCAAAAGTCAAAACAATAAAGCAAAAATACGAAAAAATGGATTGAAAAAGGAGCAAATGAGGCTTGTGGTCCGCGCTGGGCAGGCCCATTTCGGCGGCTGCTTGAGGCAAGACATGCTACTTTTTTTTACGGAGCTATGGCGGGCTTGCCGGCCTGAACCATTGCATTATAAGATAGAGTACCGTGGTATCCCCAACCCACCAGGAAGTGTATGCGCGTGTATATGAGCGCTTGCGTCTGTACCGTGTTCAAAAATAAAAAACCAAGACATAGTCGCAGCCATCCTGTTGTGGCTACAGAACTCTTCTCTAGCAAAAATAATAGAAATGTACAGTAACCAAATATGCCAACTGGGCAACGAGATCCATTATCAGAGATTAGATAAGGGCTACCAATTAGCAATGCCAACTGGGCTCGGCCTAGACCCTACAGAGGATTTTCCCTCCATTCCTGCTGCTATCGAGTTGTTATCAATTCCTACCAAAAACATCTGATGCCAAAGAAACTGCAAAAACATGTTAAATTGTCGGATTCCAGGCAAGAAAAATATATTGAATAATACCAAAATGGAAAATGTGATGGCATTTTCATCTGTTCTTTCTTACAAAGACCAACTCATCATTGTACATGAACCACAATGCAAAGGGTACATTACTATTGGCCACTTGCAAAACAAAAAAACCGTGCAACACATAAAACTATATCACCTAGGTTATGTTGCACGAGCATGAGACTACCACATGACATGTATTTTAGGAGACCGAACACAAAATTCAATATACATGACATACATACAGGGGACAGTCGACACACACACACACACGATTATTCAAGGCGACAATGTGAAAAACTGAAAATAGAGGGCCAGGCCATAAAGGCCTGGGTGTTCTGCCGACGTGATTTAATTATCTTTGGTTTGGAATGTCGATGGACTCCTTTGGAGCCGGAGGAGGCCTGCAGGCAAAAAAAACCAGAAGAATACTTCACTTTATTTGTCAGATTCCATCTTCTCATGAGTCTTGTGGCCTACAAATTCCAGCAAACATACCTGAATAGGCCGCAATATATCTTCCACTTCCGCGGTGATCTTGGAGAAAATGGGCGCATATGGGGGTTTTCGCACCAACGCCGTTGAATCAATTTAGACAATCTCGGATGCACGCTCGAGAGGATGACCAAGCGAAGTCCCTGATTAACAAGGAACAATGCTCAATTTTCACACGTGTACGCCCACTATTGACAGCTCACTGCGCAATACCGAAACTGTAATTTAACTTTGTTGGTACTGAATACGTAGTTGTATCTGTGTCTTACTGACAGTGCAACTGGCAATGGTGTTAGATTTTCGTGCAGGACCTGTATAGCAGGACCAAGCAAGGCTATTACCTTTAACCAAAGTACTCGTGATGTTTGAAAAACTCAGTAAGACTAAAAGTTAGAGAACACCAAGGTTTACCTTCATAAAGTTGCCTTCTGATCGTAAGGCTTATGGTTTATCACCTGCCAGGACAAGGAATTCTAATAAGCACATTGCATAGGCACCAAACCTCTCAGTTGCATAGAACCTGTCTTTTGAGCTCTGCCAGAGGTTCAAGCGGAGATGATACACAGAGATATGTATTTTTTTCATAAACTTGCTGTGAAGATGTCGATGGGTAATAAAATTTGAAGCATGCTGTTGGTTACCAAGTTGTAGCACATAGTTTCTGCATGAGGTTCAGGGATTTAGTCGTGTGTATATATATGCATGTTGCGACAATAAAAGAGTGGCCGAGCTAATATAGGGCATTTGATATTTTCTATAAAGGGGATAGGACACTAAAGGATAATGGGCAAACCGACAACCGACCGTGCTCTTCCGCGCTCCTCCCTGCATCTAGAAAGCACTTGGAATGGAAATAACAAATATGCCAATTGGGCCAAGAGATCCTTACCCGAGATGAAGTATGTTCATAATAAATGAGCCTAGCCCAACCCCATACGGGTTTTTTTTTCCTTCGATTTCTGCCGCCACTGAGACTTGTTATTGTTTCCTGCAAAAATATAGGATATTAGATATTTTCTAGAAAGGGAAAAGAGCGTTAAAGGACAATGAACAAACTGACACAACACATAATGCTCCTTCGTATTTCTCCCTGCCATTTAGAAAACACTGGAATAGGAGCGTAACAGCGAGACCTTTTTTCTGTTTTCTTAGATCTACCTTATTTTTTTCTATTGCAATGGAAATAGCAAACATGCCAATTGGGCCAAGAGATCTATTACCTGAGATGTATAATTGGTGATAACAAATGAGCCTAACCGAATCCCGTACGGGATTTTTCTTTTGTTCTTCTCTTCCTGCCGCCATCAAATTGTTGTTTGTTTCCTGTAAAAATATGTTGCCAAAAGAAACTGCAAAAGCTTGTTAATTTATCATGTTGCAGACAAGAAAATATATTAAATAATAACCAAAATGGAACATGTGATAATGGCATTTTCATCTCATGTTCCTTACAAGACGAACTCATAATCGTACATGAACAAAAATTCAAACACACTGAACTATAAGCCACTCGCAAAACAAATAACCACATCAAACATAAAACTATATCACTCAGGTTATGTAGCACGGGTGTGCTAACTTAACCCAGTTCGTCCTGTGAGCATTTTAGGGGGAATCAAAACAACCGAGCACAAAATTTATGTACATGACATATATACAGGAGACGGTGTGCGCATGTCGTGCTTTTTAGTGCGCGACAATGTGAATAGTGGGTCCAGCTTCATGAGCGCCTTCTTTCTATCGCTGTGATTTCATCTGTATCTTTTGTTTGGTATGTCGATGGCCTCCTTTGGAGCTGGAGGCGGCCTGCAGAAACATGCTGCTTTTCATCAGTCGGAGGAACCCATCAAATATTAACCAGAATAACTTCACTTCATTTAGTTTTTAAATTCCATCTTCTCATGAGCCTTAAAGGCCTACATATCCAGCAGCAACCTAACCTGAATAGGCTGCAATATATCTTCAAGTTCCGCGGTGATCTCAGAGAAAACAGGTCGTGTATTGGGGTTTTCGCCCCAGCACCGTTGAATCAATTTAGATATTCTTGGATGTACGCCTGAGGGAATCACCAAGCGAAGTCCCTGACAAACAAGGAGCAATGCTCACTTCTGATACTTGCACGTCCAGTCGTCCACTATTGACAGCTGATGCACAATACTGAAACTGTAATTTAACTTCGTTGGCATCAAATGTCGTACCTGCCTCACGGACAGTGCCGCTTGCAATGGTGTCAGGTTTTCATACGGGACCTGTATAGCAGGACCAAGCAAGGTTAACAAAGTACCGATGTTCGATGAACTCAATAAGACTTAAATCTGCAGAGAACACCAAGTTTTTACCTTTGAAGTGACCAACTCCCATAGAACAATAGCAAAGCTGAAGACATCTGCCTTGTGATCATAAGGCTTATGGTTTATCACCTGGCAGGACAACAACTTCTAATAAGCACATCGCATAGGCACATACCTCAGTTGCAAAAAACCTGTCCTTTGAGCTCTGACTAAAGTTCAAGCAGAGAAATTACACAGAAATATGCATTTCCTCATAAACTTGCTGGGAAGATGTGGATGAGTAATAAATAACGTAGGAAAAACAAGGCTATTTTGTTACGAAGTTATAGCACATAGTTTCTGCATTTAGTCTTGGTATACGTGTGTTGCAACAGCAAAAGAGTGGTCGGGCAAATATAGGATATTGGATATTTTCTAGATAGGGGAAAGGATGCAAAGGACAAATGAACAAACCCACAACACACCTCAGGTGCCATCCATCTGTAGGTGCCAGTTTCAGCAGTCATATCTCCCTCTTGCGATCGTTGACGAGAGACACCAAAATCTGCAATCTTCACGACCTGTTTCAAAAGAATAAATTATCATTTTACTAATATTGAATTGACAAGTGCATGGATTTATAACAATATGCATACTTGATCCTAAAAAAACAATATGCATACTTGACCATCACCAATTAATAAATTGGCAGACTTCAAGTCTCTATGGATGATGTTATTCTGGTGCAAATAATCCATCCCTTTCGAGATGCCAATAGCAATCTTAAGAATCAAGGAAAGCTCCAAGGTATTGTTATGCTTGTGAAGGAAGTCATACAGATTGCCTCCAGCCATGTACTCTGAAACAAACACACAATACAAGGGCAAAATATCAGTTAACAGGAAATTACAAACTGATTCATGATAAATAAATAAACTCTACACAGACTTCTTTTTAAGTGGGAGACAGAGGCCTCCGATTTCCACTATGAGAAACCTGAGAAGTAGAAGTTTGTATAAACAAACTGATAAAACGTAAGCAGCTGATCAGTGCAGGGATCCCCAACAGTGATGCCTTTCGATGCGCTAAATACTTCACTTGACATACCAAAATTTACAGACTAAACTACTTTGAACTGTCAAAAAAACAAATAAACACCAAAACACACAAGCGGCCAATGCATGTCAGAGTGCTCTTGGGATAGAAACAAGAGCACCACAGT
This sequence comes from Triticum timopheevii, assembly GCA_963921465.1. NCBI lineage: Eukaryota > Viridiplantae > Streptophyta > Magnoliopsida > Poales > Poaceae > Triticum > Triticum timopheevii. Next base: position 656,118,816 of record OY997264.1, read on the forward strand.
ACCAGAAGCACTTGAAAATTGGCATTTGGCCCATACTAGCACATAAATGACATTGTGACTATAATAATGAATTATACTCGGTTCGGCAAAATGTATTTAGGTCCATATGTAAATGGTGTAGCATTTCCTATTAAATTTCAAAATGCAACTTTATGTAATTATGGAAACAAATATTAATATCTCATACATGAAATGGTAGCTGCCAAATGAAAGGCATGATAGGCTGACTGAAGGATGGGCAGAGACCTGTCGATTTGATAGAAACAGAGCAACAAGATTCCACCAATCAGACATCTCTTGTATTCTGTCGACTTGTACTATGTTGCAGCACGATATAGATACTCTTTACGTATGGGTGTAATAAGCAAAATATCACAACTTCCCTCTAGACTTATCTGCTCTTGAAATCCCTACCAAAATGCATAGAAGACAGGAGTTATCCCCTGTCTTTCGAGCTCAGCTTTTCTTTCTTTTGCATTTTTCTAAATCAAGCTTAGCAAATGTGTTATTAATAGCTATTTAAGCATGACCTCCAATTTTTAGTCACCAATGTTAATCATAGTGTAAATGTGCCCATGGATAGCAGAACTTTCATGTGAATCTGCAACAATAAGAATATTGATTGCTATTCATACTACAACAAGCAATATTAGTGTCTTACCTGTTACAATGAGATACTTTCGCTGCTTTGTGCATGCTCCGTAAAAGCGAACGACATTTTCATGATTAACGCTCCTGTACATGACTATAATGTGTTAGCATCTTCTGGAATTAAATGATTCAGTGAAGTCGATTATGTGTCACGGAAATAAGAAACATACCTTAAAATCATTATTTCTTGCAAAAACTCCACTTTTGAATTATCGTTAACATGTTCAGTTCTAAGGAATTTTATTGCAACATCCACATCAAGGTAAGTTCCTCGATATCTGCAGAATGAAAAAGGAAGGCTGGTTACTGAACTGTCCTGAAGATTCCACAAATCATAATATAGCTGCTTTCTCTATGTTTCTTGGCAGTGTCCCTTGTGAACCTATTTCATTCTGTAAATATGTTAGAAAAAGGCATGCTGCCCACACTAGCAGAGTAGCAGTTAAGTGGTGGCTGTCATTCTAAATAATTAACTTCATGTTACTCTTTCCTCTGTTTCCTAAGAAAGTGTTATGTAGTTCTTACAAGTCTCCAGAAGATCCGGACGCAATCTTTTCTTCAATCTGCAACAGATCCCTGTCAAATTCAGATTCTCCAATCTTTTCTTGCAGCTCTGATATTCTCTCCGAGGCTGAACTTGTTAGATTAGATAATGAGGGCTGCATACCACAACTTAAAGTTGTTAGGAAAAGGTTAGACACAACTTCTTAATTCTTGCAATGCTAACTGTTTTACAGCACTGCATCTGCATACTTAGAAAAGTAGAATTACCAGCACCTACGTATAAGTGACCAGGTAGATACCTAAGAATTTGAAGTATTCATGTAAGTAATGTAAATAAAAAAAGAAAAGAAATCATACATTACGTTTTGCTGTCTCCTTGAGCTGCTGCAGCAAACCATCTGTCTCCTGCATATAGCATCAGGCAATATTTTACTCAAGGAAATATTTGAAAGCAACTATGTGCAATATAACCTAAAGATGCTTCACTACTCACAAGAATCTACAGGGCACATTGATAACAAATTGCTAAGTGCAGCGGTTAAGGTATCTGTCGTCAAGTGTGTAAAGCCAAAATGACTTTGGTTACTTCATCTTACAAAGCATGCACTCCAAATTCATGGGTAAATGTCAAAATACAGCCCTAGGTTTCATTGACAGTAAGCTGTTATAAGCTAAATACCTACTGCATACTTGTATGAACTAAGATGGTGCCCATGGTATATTTCATTGACAGTAACTAGGGGAAACACATAAACTGGTTTTCCTTTGTGCCAACTGGCACTGTTATGTAAACAATTATTATGTACAGTATCTTTCAGGATCTTCTCTTACAAGAATCGGAAGTTTCCAAGGGCAAGTTATGCAGTTCCAGAGATGTGTTGACAAACAGAATAGCAATATAAACAAAATGACTGCACATATGACCGTTATCACCAAGAATTTGTGAGGAGCTCTGTCGATTGAGATCTCCTTGGCTCTGGCCCCACACAAGCGACATGATGTAAAGCTGATGCGATTAATCATAATGCTACCATAATTAATCGGTCACGCGTATAGATGTGCTCCAGTATAACCATGCTCTAAGTTTACCTCTGTTTCCCAGCCATCAACAACAAACACATCCAAACACAATCCATCCGTTGTGGAGAAGACATGAGCTTCACGAATGTTCAATCCAAGATCCGACAGCAGCGTAGATAGCTAGAAAATAATAATTGGATTTTTTATATTAAAGTTGGTATAAGTAGTATGACATGGCAGATATGGAAGTCTAAATAAGCCTTTACCTGACTAAGGAGCTTTGGCTTGTCATTGGAAGAAAAAATAATTTCATGAAGAAGGGGAATTTCTGTATCCCTCCTGTGAAAAATTTCATTGGCAACTGAGGATCAAAGTTCATTGCTCATGCAGGTTTATGAAAAGGAAGCCCAAAATACACCACTTGCCAGACTACCATGAGATGTCATAGATAAGTTGTAGGCACAAAAGCATGGAGAAAAGACATGCCGAGTGATTTGGATGAATCATTATGCCAAACTGCACGAAGATAGCCTGCCCACCACCACTCTCCTAGATAGTCTTATGGTTCCATATTGAAAATGAAAACATGCTAGAACCTTTCTGTCAAGTTATGAGAACCATTGGGCCACATGGTTGCTTTTTGAATTAAAAAATCAGCTGCATCTTTTGGGCAAATCATCCAGGATGGTTTACAAATCAGAATGAAAGCATGATTATATATTTCAGGCAGGGAGACAGTGGGTAAGCAAGCATTTCAACTGAATTTCAGAAGTTGGAGGTCGAGAAAGACCTTGCGGAGATGGCCTCGAAGTCGTCGATGCCTTTTCTTCGCCCCAAGCTGAGGTCTTCCATGAGCCGCTCGTCAAATCCTTTCAACCCGCCATTGCTGTTCATCAACGTACACAGACCTTGTCTTAGCAAGCAAGATTGTTTAAAATAAGCCCAACTGACTTTGTCTGGTGCCAAAATGAAGACAAGAGATGATCGCGTATTTTTCCTGTGACTTGAAATGATGATTGAGCAGGTGTAAGGCAGGGCATTGGAGAGTGGGTGGGTGGGTGGGGTGAACCTATACCTCAGATTGGAAGCCAGAGAGCCCCCACAATTACCGTTTTGATTCGGAGCAGAGTCGGCATCCGACGGTTTGTCGTCATGAAGGTACTGCCCATGGACATGGAGACAGAGCATGTATATAGCAGAGTAATAAGTGAGACTGCAAACATCTTCTTTCAGAAACACACAGGGAGGGACGGTGTGTTGAATGGATGGATGAAGTAATAATGAATTTACCCGCAGGAATCGTGCGTGGAAGACGGGGCGGTTGTCGGGGTCGGCGCACTCGGCGAGGATCCGGCGGTGCAGCAGCACGTCCTCGGCCTTGTTCACGTCGAGGTCGATGTAGTAGCTGCAGCGTACCCGGCGGACACAGACGGACAGACAGAGAGCTTGGTCAGAGAAACTGAAAACGCGGCCGGCGTGGGCAGCAAGGTGTGATCTTTGATGTGGACGGCGGGCGGGCGGGCGGACCTGGCCGGGAGGCGGTCGTAGTGGTCCTCGAGCACGCGGTCGAAGAAGGGGTCGGAGAGCGCCTCGTGGTTGCCGACGGCCCGCAGGCGGTCGTAGATCTCCCGCCGGACGTCGGACAGCTGCACCCCGCCGCCGCCGCCGCCGCCGTGGGCGGACGCGGCGGCGGCGGGGGCCGGCCAGCAGCTCTCGCCCGCGCCCTCCCCGTCGCTGCCGTCGGCCATCCGCCCGCCCGCGCGCGGGGGCCTACGCGGCGGCCATCCCGGCGCCTTTTATGGGTGCGAGAGCGAGGGACCGACGGGGTGGGTGGTGACGGACTGACGACGACGTACGGCAGTGGGTTGGGATGGGGGGAATCCGAGGGGCGGGTCTCTTGGCGGTTGCGGCCGGCGAGAATCTTCTAGAGGGCGGCGCCGGCCGGCTATTTATAGTTGCTCCCGAGGGGCAGTCCCGTACTTTGGCCTGGTGCGGTGTGCCTCTCCTCCGCGACGACGCACGCACGCCACGCCGGCCGGCGACGAGGAGCCGAGCCGGACCGAACCCAGGAATGGCGGAAAAGGAGGCCGGACGGGCGGACGGATCCTCTGCGCCCGCGCGGGAGGGGAGGCGGCCCGTGGGCCACCGACGCGTGGCGCTGGGGCCCACGTGTCCTTATCCGGTTCGAATACCTGGGCCCAGCCTCTGTTCCGGGAGTAGAGGAGGCAGACGAGACTGGGCTATCCGCTCCGCTGGCTGGCCCCACCCGGCAGTGAGAGAGGGGTAGGGGGAGATGGGAGATACTGGTGCTCGAGATTCCGTGGGAGATTCCAAGCCCTTCGACCTCATCCGCTGGTCTGGTCTGGTGTGTCCGGCTTCGGCGTCAAGCTCCCCCGTGTAGTACGTACCGGTGATGGACGGAGATTCCGCGCGAGATTCCGTGCACGTTGCTCCGGTCCGACGTGCCAACCACGTCGCTCTCGCCGGGACCGAGCCTCGCCTCCGTGCCTACTCTTGCGTTCTTGCCAAGTGCCAGAGTCTCCACACACACACACACACACCAACTGGCAACGGATGGGAAGCAACTATTGGCACAAGGAAACCAAAAAAAAGGATACAGCCCGGCTCCCCAAACTAACCGATGCCCCTCAAATCTGGATCCGGCTTGCCTGCTCCCTCGCTATGCTCCCATCCGTGCTCCCACTCCATCCTACGGCTGTTCTTTTCTTCTTTTTTTTCTAATCTAATCATCTCCCCCTTGATTTTAAGGGGGTGGGGCTGGGCCTTATTTTGTAAGCCGGTATGGAAGGCCTTGACATGCCCGAGCGCGGCCGCGCGACCTCCGGCTAGCCACGAATCTTAGAACGGAGTCAGAGCTCACTCTATAATTCCACTCCAAACACACCTCAGTACCCCACCATGTATGTGTAGCATCCAACCCCCCCACCCCCCCACATGCCCCGGTATTTTCTTTCTTTGATCCGGCATGCCCCGGTATTTAGGGACTACTAGCCCATTCTCCTAAAATTTCCCAACCTTGGGAGGGCGAAAACTTTCACTCGTTCAAGCCACCAACCACCGCCTGGCTTCCTGTCATACACCGCCACCTTCCGGCGAGCATCTCTTAGCAGCATCGCTTCCCCGCCGTCACTAGGAATCCCTGCGGATCACCATGGACATTGTTGTGTGGGTCTCGGCATCAGTCCGCCACCGCATTGCTCCTGTCAAGTATCTATTAAAATGAAGAGGTTTGGTGAAATAGCTTGTTATTTTTTCTTCCTTTTTCCTGCAGATTGATAATGTTCGATGGCAGCTACATGAGCACTAGTTTGGTGTTTATTCATGTTTTCTCTTGAGAAATTTTGGGTGCATTTACACACTATGTTGTATTTTTATTTGGATATAAAATTATCAGAATTATGAATTAGAAATGTTGTAGGATTATGTGCAGTAGAACGCATCCATTCCATTTCCTTTCAAGTATCTATTAAAATGAAGAGGTTTGAATTATTATGATGTGAAATTAGATTTCAAATGTTGTTTATGTATACAAAGAGAGAGAAAATAGAAGACAGAAAAAATATAAGTGATGCCCTTTTAGGGAATCTGTCAAGTGAAACACAAGAGAATAAATCCACAGAAAAATGGGTTTTTCTCTTTTATGCCACTAGTTGTGTACCATTACTCAATTTTGCCATCAGAAATTACAACTGCTCAAAAATGCCATCATTCCGTGAGATGCTTGCTCAAAAATGCCATTAGATATCTCAAAAATTCCATCGTTTCATTAGATGTTTGCTCACAAATGCTATTATATATTGTTATTGTCAGGTCAAACTCGTTGACCATGTTATATGACGAAAATACCCCTATACCCACATGTCAACTCTCTCTATCTCACAATGGTAAGTGTGGACCCCACTTGTCAGAAGTAAGCAAGCGAATAATTTTAGAGGAAAATAAGAACGATGTTAGGATCAAGTGGGACCAACACTTTATTGTAGTGAGATAGAGGGAGAGCTGACATGCTCGTCTATAGGTATTCTGGTCATTATAACATGGCAAACAAGATTTGAGCTGACAGTAATGGTGTCCAGTGGCATTTTTGAGCATGCGCCTAACGAAGCAATGGCGTTTTTGAGCAGTTGAAATTCCTAGTGGCAAAACTGAGTAGTGAGACACAACTAGTGGCATAAATGATAAAAAAAATTAGGGGCTACCCCCAAATTGATTTTTTCACATAAATTTGCATGTCATTCATGAAGAAGAGGGAAATTTTTAAAAACAACGATTGAAGATGAAAGTGCTCGGCTTCAGAGATCTCGTTGGCTCAACCAAACATAGATGGTCTTCGACTTCCATTGCCACTCACAAAGCAAGGCAAGAGCAATGAGCATGAGCGTTGGCCATCTTCTTGCCACCCAACAACACCTTGTATGGGAACAAGGTGGTCCAAGGAGGATCATATCTTGCTAACCTGGCTTCAAACGCGAACATCGGGGCCTATCAGCCACTTGATCGAACCAAGATCATGTCGAACATGCAACATCAACGACGACCAACACCTACCGGTGGCCCCTCCAACCGGTACACTCTGAAAGAATGATAATCCAAGAGGTGTGATACACAAGCGCCATCATCGTTCATCCCTTACAGGGTCTATGGTTTCCTCCAGAGTTGCCCCAACCTGATGAGCGATGCCTTCAAGAAGGAAGTGGTACCTACAAGCATCATCGTTGTTTGCCCAACCATCGAATGAATGCAAGGACTTAGCCCGACACTACGCCATAGCCACCAACTCAATTCTAGACTGACGACTGACATGCCACTTTCACCATTCCAAGTCCAACGAACACTGACCGTGCTGAATGCCATAATTGGAACCGCAATTATATCCATAAGTGGGTTATGGTGTAAATGATAATTTAAATTGATGTCTAAGCTTATGTGTTAAGTTTATATAAGGTGTGGGTTAGTCCAATGGTTGAATGCAAAGATACATGTTCACCCACACCGTCAAAGAGAGAAGGCGGTATACTCATTTTATAGTTCTTTTACAACGTGTTTGGTAACGATAGGGATAGGGAATGGGAGTTTAGGGATGTGAGTTTGTTGAGGGATTGGACATGGAACATCGATTTTAAATCCCAAGTTAACTACACCAATTGTTGGTGGCATTAGGATGGGGGATAAAAAGCTTTCAATGTTGCCTTCCCTTGTGCATGCACCTAACAAGTCGGGTTTTTTTCTATCAATCCGCAACTCCCACTTCAATTAAAATTACCCCCCCCCCTCCCCGGAAGAGATCTGAGGGAGTTGGGTGATGTCCTTTGAGATCCGATTTGGATAGCGAAGGTTCCCTACCTTTCCCCAGGGAGTAACGTTGGGCTATCGAACCCACGAGAGAATGTGCACTATGACAAAGACTCTAACAAGTTCTTGTGAGAGAATTAAATTATAGTTTTTCAACCAGACCTTAACAACCTTAGGGGTGTAAAAACTAGAATTAAAACAGAGATGAGTATAAGATCTTTCTCTTACAACCATATATTTGTTCTCGAGATCATCCATATGCCTTATTCCTTCTTAGTGATAATTTATTTTCATAATTAGGCTCTTTTCCTACGAAAATAAATTAAACAAATGATTTCATGATCTCTCCCATTTATTAGTCATTAGTGGCAATATCAGAGTGGTTCTCTTGGAAATTCTGAAATTATCCAGTTTAAATAACAGTATGACGAGCGTAAAAATATCACTCATCATTGGGTCTCTTAATTCCCCTTCCCCTTCCTCCTTGATTGTTATATTCGTAAGCCAATTACAGGATTTAAGTCTCACATACTTTAAACTCCCATTACCAATCTCCAACTACCCTGTCCAAACACGTTCTTATCTTTATTTGAGTCCAAGGAAGTCACACTATTAAGAGGGTTCAGTCAATGAACTTAAGGGTGGAGCTCACTTTATTTCTATATATCCAAATACAAACATCCAAGTCCTACCATATAGGCCACCTAAGCAGTCTAGCCAAACACCTTTGAAACATTCGAGACGTGTTGTTTGTACATGTCCCGGAAGGTCCTTCCCTCACTAGTAGAAAAAGGACCTAATATGTGAAACATTAGTACCGGTTGGCATATGAGCCGGCACTAATGCTCCCATTAGTGCCGGTTCAAATGATTTGGCGGGAGGTGACCTTTAGTACCGGTTCTTTGGGAATCTTTAGTACCGGTTCATGCCACGAACCGGTACTAAAGATGCTGGTGCCAGGCCAGCACCTTTAATACCGGTTCGTGGCACGAACCGGTACTAAATAGGTTGTGGCAGGCGCTATTTTAGTCCCACCTCTCTCCCCTAACAAGAATTTGACCACCTTAAGTATGTTACTTACTCTGAGATAGCGCGT